>CM072511.1:4137907-4270407 GCA_036898135.1 Oncomelania hupensis | reverse complement strand
GGGGGATATATGGGATTCTAGAGAAAAAAAAAGACTGTAAACTGTTGGTCACTTCAATCTTCAAGGAAATAGTACACAGGACTGTATTAACTGAAAGTGTCCAAAGATCTGATCAGTAAAAAGACTATTGTAGTTTTACAGCCCAAAGTAACTACTTGAACTAAAGCATAAAGAAGGACCAATTTTGTCATTGACAAAAGCATAACACGACCACCACCACTTTGGATACTAAAAGTGTCCAAGGTTAACTGACTTGACCACTGGGCCACATTGACTAACAATAGATTAAACACGATTGATTAACTGTGGGTACTCAAGTTGTTAAATGATAATAGAAGAGTACCACTGATAATACTTGAGTGACCATGTATGAAACGATATTACAATTTAGGGGAAAACAGGCAGTGGTTGTAGGCTTATAAATGTAATTTCTAACATTGGTGGATGTTACTTTATTACATTAATGATATGCCTGAGGCGGTCAACTGTGTAATCCAGATCTTTGCCAATGACACCAAAAGCTACAGTTCCGTGGAGAAGAAACAGGTTCCTCAAGTGTGTTTATACAACCTGGTCCAGTGGACCGATAGGTGTCTGTTGCGTTTTAACAGTATCAAATGTAAGGTTTTTACCGTGGTAAGAAGAACCCAAACCATGACTACTTTATGAAAATGGTTAAAAAGCAGAATCCAGCTTACACAATCCTTTAATCATATTGTAATTGGAAAACTTAAAAAAAGAAAAAAAAGAAAGTAAAATCAAAAATTTCAGATTCATCACTATGTTAAAGATATTGCAAACAACATTTAAAACATTATTGCAGCTATCGGGAATCGAACCCGGGTCACCCGCGAGGCAGGCGAGTATTCTACCACCAGACCTCTGTTGCTACATATTTTTAAGTCTCGTTTGCATCGTAATAATAATAATAATAATAATAATAATAATAATAATAATAATAATAATAATAATAATAATAATAATAATAATAAAATATTCAAAAACAAAACAAAAATAAAAAATAAAATGTAGAAGTAAATTATAAATGATGAGGGAGGGAGGTGGAATAGAAGAGCAGCTAAGGAGTGAAGGGGGTTGTGGGCGTGCTGTGTGACGTTATGTTAAGATTCCAGTAAAAAAAAAAAAGCTTTTAAAGAAATACAGTTAGAAAGTAGATTCCCGCTCGGTAGACTCTTTAGTCTGCAGGTTCAAATTTTTTGGGGGGGGGGGTGGGAAAAAATTGTAGAGGGCCCCACAGGAAGTCCTCTCCAGGATCGCACAAACAACTGCTGCCCTGACAGGGTTGAAGCCCATTTGGAAAGACAGGACCATCAGTCTACATTCCAAGGTAAGGCTGCTGCGCTCCCTTGTCATCTCCATCTTCCTATACGCTTATGAAACATGGACCCTTACACTGAAAAAAAAGGCTTTTCAGATAAGTAAATGTCGCAAATCCACAACTTTGTTATACATTTTGCAAGTAAAATCCAAAAATTAAGTGCAACGACCGGGAATCGAACCCGGGTCACCCGCGTGGCAGGCGAGTATTCTACCACTAGACCACCGTTGCTACATGTTCTTAAGGTTCCCTTTTGAAATTATGTTAAAATATCCTTTCGAGAGGGGTTCCATTCCATTTTTTATTTATGTGTAACCTTGACATGATTGATTGATTTATTATTGCTTTAGGTCCAGCGGACTCTTCCGAGCCAAATCAGGACCGGACAACCCCCGATCCGCATAAAAGATCTGTTGAAACAACCCCAGTGGGAAAATTGAATGCCCTCCACCGGCCAGTCACTTTACAATAAAGACATCCCACGCGAGGGACGGCTGAGGGTTGACCTCAACTACGCGAACTCCCCGATTACAAAAACAAAATAGAATACAAACATCATTATAAATCATCAACAAAAAAACATACATATAAAATGCCTATAGTGCTAAAAAGTACATTCATAGGAAGCCCTAGTGACCACCCGGCAGAAAGCGTCCAACATTCCCAAGCTGATCCAACAGACCTCATACACAAACAAGGAGTCTTGTCCAGGAAGAGTTTTCAAGAAAAAAGGTAGGTCATTGATCTAGCGAAGAAGAATATAGTATAGCAGAGTGGTAGGACAGATCGGGAATGGGAAAGAGCAAATGAGGAAGACAGCGACAGTGGGAATTTAAAGCACTAAATTTCCAGAAAGTGGGGATACTATTTATACTGAAACCCCCGGCACTCCAACGGGGGGAACTGTTGCCGCAGTTAATTTGTCATGCCTACAAAGGCAAGACAGGTTTTCAACTGGGGCTTTCACTGTACCCTTTATAGGTTAGAACAATCTACAGTGGCAAGATTGCTCATGACCCCAAGGGGATGTGTAACCTTGACAACCGCTGGAGGCCCTATCGTATGATCGCCTACTGTATCACTGCTACCACGTGTAGCCACAGGTTGTCACAACAGTAAGAAAGTGTAGCAAATATCAGTAACCTAACATATTTACAGCGCTATTCACTTCAGAAGCAATCTTTAGGGGGATATATGGGATTCTAGAAAAAAAAAGACTCACTGTAAACTGTTGTTCACTTCAATCTTCAAGGAAATAGTACACAGGACTGTATTAACTGAAAGTGTCCAAGGATCTGATCAGTAAAAAGACTATTGTAGTTTGACAGCCCAAAGTAAATACTTGAACTAAAGCATAAAGAAGGCCCAATTTTGTCCACCACTTTGGGGTACTTGAGTTGAACCACGTTTGTATCGTTTCTTTGTAATGCCGTCTCATCAGTTAAAAAGGCGCAATTACAGGTTAAAAGACTAACCTTAACCTAGAACCTAAAGCATAAACATGGCCAATTGTAATCCTACTTGAAAGACTGGAAAGCGTTCGTCTTTTAGTAACTAGGAAAGGTCTTTAAGTAACTAGGATAAGTCTTTCATTAACTAGGGTAGGTCTTTAAGTAACTAGGGTAGGTCTTTAAGTAACTAGGGTAGGTGTTTAAGTAACTAACTTCCAACCCCAGGCTCTACGTCAGAGGAGGTACTTGGATAGGGCAGTTGGGAACATTGACAAAAGCATAACACGACGACCACCACTTTGGATACTAAAAGTGTCCAAGGTTAACTGACTTGACCACTGGGCCACATTGACTAACAATAGATTAAACACGATTGATTAACTGTGGGTACTCAAGTTGTTAAATGATAATAGAAGAGTACCACTGATAATACTTGAGTGACCATGTATAAAACGATATTACAATTTAGGGGAAAACAGGCAGTGGTTGTAGGCTTATAAATGTAATTTCTAACATCGGTGGATGTTACTTTATTACATTAATGATATGCCTGAGGCGGTCAACTGTGTAATCCAGATCTTTGCCAATGACACCAAAGGCTACAGTTCCGTGGAGAAGAAACAGGTTCCTCAAGTGTGTTTATACAACCTGGTCCAGTGGACCGATAGGTGTCTGTTGCGTTTTAACAGTATCAAATGTAAGGTTTTTACCGTGGTAAGAAGAACCCAAACCATGACTACTTTATGAAAATGGTTAAAAAGCAGAATCCAGCTTACACAATCCTTTAATCATATTGTAATTGGAAAACTTAAAAAAAAAAAAAAAGAAAGTAAAATCAAAAATTTCAGATTCATCACTATGTTGAAGATATTGCAAACAACATTTAAAACATTATTGCAGCTATCGGGAATCGAACCCGGGTCACCCGCGAGGCAGGCGTTTATTCTACCACCAGACCTCTGTTGCTACATATTTTTAAGTCTCGTTTGCATCGTAATAATAATAATAATAATAATAATAATAATAATAATAATAATAATAATAATAATAATAATAATAAAATATTCAAAAACAAAACAAAAATAAACAATAAAATGTAGAAGTAAATTATAAATGATGAGGGAGGGAGGTGGAATAGAAGAGCAGCTAAGGAGTGAGGGGGGTTGTGGGCGTGCTGTGTGACGTTATGTTAAGATTCCAGTAAAAAAAAAAGCTTTTAAAGAAATACAGTTAGAAAGTAGATTCGCGCTTGGTAGACTCTTTAGTCTGCAGGTTCAAATTTTTTTTGGGGCGTGGGAAAAATTGTAGAGGGCCCCACAGGAAGTCCTCTCCAGGATCGCACAAACAACTGCTGCCCTGACAGGGTTGAAGCCCATTTGGAAAGACAGGACCATCAGTCTACATTCCAAGGTAAGGCTGCTGCGCTCCCTTGTCATCTCCATCTTCCTATACGCTTATGAAACATGGACCCTCACACTGAAAAAAAAGGCTTTTCAGATAAGTAAATGTCGCAAATCCACAACTTTGTTATACATTTTGAAAGTAAAATCCAAAAATTAAGTGCAACGACCGGGAATCGAACCCGGGTCACCCGCGTGGCAGGCGAGTATTCTACCACTAGACCACCGTTGCTACATGTTCTTAAGGTTCCCTTTTGAAATTATAATAAAATATGATTTCGAAAGGGGTTGCATTCCATTTTTTATTTATGTGCAACCTTGACAACCGCTGGAGGCCCTATCGTATGATCTCATACTGTAACACTGCTATCACGTGTAGCCACAGGTTGTCACAACAGATTGTGATATTAGACCATACACGCAAGCATACACACAATCACACGCAAAATACAAAAAGCACATCCAAGGATCAGACAAAATAATCACAAAAATGTGCTCACTGGAGACTGGCTAATAATTTGTGCTATGGTAATAACTGTTGGATACTGCAGCAGTTCAACAGTGGAATGTTCACTTGTTTTAATATGTTTGTTTAAATATTGTGAAGTTAATAATTGGGGCAAGTTTTTAACAGATGTTCAACGGAAATTGGTTGAGAACATGGACACATAGTATTAGCTAAAAATTTAGTATTCCATGAGTTGACTCTTAGCTTATTGATTATTCTACACAAGTTTCTAGAACATGAGTAATGATCTATTCCAGTAATAAATTAATCTATTCCACTAATAAATTACGCGAAGGCAAAAAACAAACATGATGACATGCTGACAGTGGTGAAGAAACAAAAACTCCCATGGTATGGCCACGTCACAAGATCATCAGGCCTTGCAAAGACCATCCTGCAAGGCACAGTGCAAGGAGGAAGAAGAAGAGGGTGACAGAAAAAGAGGTGGGAGGACAACATTCGAGAATGGATTGACTTGACACTGAGCGAAGCCATGAGGGCTGCAGAACATTACATTACATGATTATTGCTCTAGGTCCAGCGAACTCTTCCGAGCCAAAACAGGACCGGACAACCCCCGATCCGCATACAAGATCTGCTAAAACAACCCTAGTGGTAAAACTGAACGCTCTCCACCAGCTAGTCACTTTACAGTAAAGACATCCCACGGAGGGGACGCTGAGGCTGTACTCTAATTTATCGAACCCCCGTTTACCAAAAAAAAAATAAAAGTAATACAAACATCATTATAAATTATCAACAAAACACAAAGATATAAAATGCCTACATTGCTAAATAATAACATCATAGGAAGCCCTAGTGACCACCTGGCAGAAAGCATCCAATATTCCCAATCTGATCCAACAGACCTCATACACAAATAAGGAGTCTTGTCCCAGAAGAATTTTCAAGAAAAAAGGTAGGTGACTGGTTTAGCGAAGAAGAAGATAATATAGCAGATTGATAGAACAGAGCAGGAATGAGAAAGAGCAAATGAGAAACACATCGACAGTGGGAATTTAAAGCACTAAATTTCCAGAAAGTGGGGATACTATTTATACTGAAACCCCCGACACCACAACGGGGGTAAGGGCTGCAGAGGAAAGAGAAAGATGGAGTACGCTGGTTAAACGATCATCTGTGGACCCCTAATGACCTTCGAGTTATGGGATAGGATACGATAGGATTGGATAGGATAAAACAAACACGAAAAGGAAAATTGATTGATTGATTGTTGCTTTAGGTACAGCGGACTCTTCCGAGTCTTATTCTTCAGGATCGGACAACCCCCGATCCGCATAAAAGATCTGCTGAAACAACCCTAGTGGGAAAATTGAATGCCCTCCACCGGCCAGTCACTTTACAATAAAGACATCCAACGCAGGGGACGGCTGAGGCTTTACCCCAACTACTCGAACCCCCGGTTACAAAAACAAAATAGAATAAAAACATCATTATAAATTATCAACAAAACACATACATATAAAATGCCTATAGTGCTAAATAATAACATCATAGGAAGCCCTAGTGACCACCCGGCAGAAAGCGTCCAATACTCCCAAGCTGATCCAACAGACCTCATACACAAACAAGGAGTCTTGTCCAGGAAGAGTTTTCAAGAAAAAAGGTAGGTCATTGATCTAGCGAAGAAGAAGATAGTATAGCAGAGTGATAGGACAGAGCAGGAATGGGAAAGAGCAAATGAGGAAGACAGCGACAGAGGGAATTTAAAGCACTAAATTTCCAGAAAGTGGGGATACTATTTATACTGAAACCCCCGGCACTCCAACGGGGGTACTGTTGCCGCAGTGAATCTGTCATGCCTATAAAGGAAAGACAGGTTTTCAACTGGGGCTTTCACTTTTCCCTTTATAGGTTAGAACAATCTACAGTGGCAAGATTGCTCATGACCCCAAGGGGTGAAAAGGAAAATGTACAAGTAAACTATAAATGATGAGGGAGGGAGGGAGGTGGAAAGGAGAGCAGCGAAGGAGTGAGAGGGTTGTTGGCGTGCGGAGTGACGTTATGTTAAGATTACTTAACGAGTAGTTTTGCATTCCATACTTAAAGATAAAAAATAAATTAAAAGTTTTTAAAGAAATACATTACAAAGTAGAATCCAGGTCGCTACATTCTTTAGTCTTGTTGGTACTTTAAATAAAAAGCTTTCCTGATAAGAAAAAGTTGCAAATACATAACTAAGTTACAAATTTTGCAAATAAAATCCAAAAAGTAAGTGCAACGACCGGGAATCGAACCCGGGTCACCCGCGTGGCAGGCGAGTATTCTACCACTAGACCACCGTTGCTACATGATCTTAAGATTCCCTTTTGAAATTATGTTATCCTTACGGGAAGTGTTGCATTCCATATTTTTTTATGTGCCGCCTTGACAACCTCTGGAGGCCCTTTCGTATGATCGCATATCACTGCTAGCACGCTTCGCCACAGGTTGTCAGAACAGTAAAGAAGTGTAGCAAATCTCAGTAAGCTATCGTATAACAGTGTGTATACTCAAGTTATTAAATGATTAAAAAAAGAGTCCATCTGATGGTATTTGAGTGACCATGTATGAAACGATAGTACAATTTAGACGGAAACAGAGGCGGTCAACTGCAGTTCCGTGGAGACTGAGTATAGAAGAAACATTTTTTCGCATTATTTAGATTAACGTCCCCGGACACAGAGCGTATAGGGGACAACGTAGAAGAAACAGGTTCTTCAAGAGAATCATCTGGATAAGAAGAAACTAAACCATGACTATTTTATGAACGACGACGCATTTGTTGGAATGTACTCAGTGTGAGAAAGACTTGGGAGTCATTGTTAATAAAGATCTCTCCTTTGAAGACCATTTATGTTCTTAAGTAGCCTTTCTATAAAGTTATGTTAAGATAGTTAAACAAGAAGGTTGGAGTTCCATTTTAAAGATTGAATAAAAAAATTAAATAACAAACTTTAATGAAAAAGGTTAAAAAGTTGAATCCAGCTCGGCAAATCCTTTTATAGTATTTTAATTAGAAATTTTTTCTTAAGTACCAATAACAAATCTCAAATCCATAACTATGTTAAAGACTTTGGAAACAACATTAAAAACATTGCAACGCTCGGGAATCGAACCCGGGTCACTTGCAAATATTCTACCACTAGAACACTTTGCTACATGTTCTTTTGCCCCTTTCTAAACTACTGCTATTATTACTACTAATACTAATACTAATGATGATGAGAATATTTAAATATTGCTTTTTCTTAACGAAGTCAGTTCGAAGCACAGTTCTCACGCATTTAAACTTAACGTTAACATCTAAACACATAGGAAAAGAAGTCAAACAAAAAACGAGAAACTAATAAATTATACAAAGACATAAAACTAACATGAAAAAGAAAATGTACAAGTAAACTATAAAAGATGGGGGAGGGAGGTGGAAGAGGAGAGCAGATATGGAGTGAGGGGGTTGGGGCAGTGACGTTATGTTAAGATTGCTTAACCAGTAGTCTTGCGTTCCAGATTTAAATATTTAAAAAAATACATTAAAAGTTTTTAAAGAAATGCAGTTATAAAGTAGAATCCAAGTCATTTAGTCTTGTTGGTACTTTAAACAAAAAGCTTTCCTGATAAGTACATGTCGCAAACCCATAACTAGGTTACAAATAAAATGTAAAAAATAAGTGCAAACGACCGGGAATCGAACCCGGGTCACCCGAGTGGCAGGCGAGTATTCTACCACTAGACCACCGTTGCTACTTGTTATTAAGGTTCCCATTATTATTTAATCAGTTTATAGTCCCTTCTCTTCCCGTTAAGGATTTTCAGAGAGGAGACTAAGGTTCCCAACGTTACATTGGTAGATTAATGTCCCCGGACACAATCGCGTATAGGGGACGTGAAGATTCCCTTTTGAAATTATGTTAAGATATCCTTACGAGAAGGGTTGTTTTTTTATTTTTTATTTATGTGCTGCCTTGACAACCGCTGGAGGACCTTTCGTATGATCGCCTATCACTGCTACCACGTTTAGCCCCAGGTTGTCACAACAGTAAACAAGTGTAGCAAATCTCAGTAACCTAACATATTTACAGCGCTATTCACTTCAAAAGCAACCTTTAGGGGGATAAATAGGATTCTAGAAAAAAACCAAAAATGAAAACTGTTGTTCACTTCAATCCTCAAGGAAATAGTACACAAGACTATATTAAACTGAAGGTGTCAAAGGATCTGATCAGTAAAAAGGCTATTGTAGTTTGACAGCTCAAAGTAAACGCTTCAACTAAAGCGTTAAGAAGGCCCAATTTTAATCTTCTCCTTGGGGTACTTGACTTGAACCACTTTTGTATCGTTTCTTAGTAAGGCTGTCCCATCAGTTAAAAAGACGTTATTACAGGTTGAAAGACTAACCTTAACCTTGAACCTAAAGCATAAACATGGCCAATTGTAATCCTACTTGAAGGACTAGAAGTGGTATGTCTTTAAGTAACTAGGGTAGGTCTGTAAGTAACTAACTTCCAACCGCAGGCTCTACGCCAGAGTGAGTACTTGGACAAAAGCGTAACAGGACCACCACTTTGGATACTGAAAGTGTCCAAGGTTAACTGACTTGACCACTGGGCCACATTGACTAACAATAGTTTGAACACAATTGCTTAACTGTGTGCACTCAATTTGTTAAATGATAGTAGAAGGGTTTACCTGATGGTTCTTGAGTGATCAAGTATGAAACGATAGTACAATTTAGACGGAAACGGACAGTGGTTATGTAAATTTCCAATTTTTAACATCGGTGGCTGTGACTTTAATACATTAATGAAATGCCGAAGGCGGGGTCAACTGTGTGGTCCAGATCTTTGCCGATGACACTAAAGCCTACAGTTCCGTGGAGGCTAAGGAGAAAAAAACAGATTCTTCAACAGAGTTTATACAACCTGGCCCAGTGGACCGATAGGTGTCTGTTGCGTTTTAACAGTATCAAATGTAAGGTGTTTCACCTGCGTAAGAAGAACCCAAACTATGACTACTGTATGAACGACGACATAACCCCCAATTTGTTGGAAAGTACCCAGTGTGGGAAAGACTTGGGAGTCATTGTTGATAAAGATCTCTCCTTTGAAGACCTCATTCACGACGATGTAAAAAGGGCGAATTGAATAACATTACATGATAATTGCTTTAGGTCCAGCGGACTCTTCCGAGCCAAATCAGGACCATGGGCGAATTGAATATCAGCGCTGTTAATAAGATCAATCAGGTTTAAATGCATAGAAATAATGGTCCCTCTGTTGAAGGCCCTTACTGGAATACGGGAATATGATGTGGAGTCCTAAGTTTTAAAAGCATATGAACAAGATTGAGGCTGTACAAAGACATTTTACAAGGTGCACCAGGGCTAAAGGACCTTAGTTATGACGATAGGTTATAGTGCCTTCAGGTTTTGAGCCTTGAATATAGACGTCTAAGAGGAGACATGATTGAGGTTTAAAATCCTACACAACATGTTTGACCCCCCAAACCACACGGTCCTTACTGTGGAGGGTTGAAAGTTCTAAAACCCGAGGTCATGACCATACATTAACAAAACAGACTGTTCAATCTAGTTTATACCATCCCTTTTTCACTACCAGAGTTACTAACATATGGAACATTTACTAACACATGAAACAGTTACTAACACATGGAACTGTCTTCCAAGGGATGTTGTCACAGATGATATTACAAATGCATTTAAAAACAGTCTAGATATATATTTGTGTTCAACATAGTGCACTCCATTGATTTGGGTGGAGATTCCATTACCCCACCTCCCTTTGGTAGGCAAAAGTCATCAGACAACTGATGCCTGAAGGCCTGCCAGTGTGACAAATAACGGGTGGCCGACAGAAGGGAGAATCGACAAAAGGGAGAAATGCAAAATGGAGAAGACAAATTGGGGAATAGACAAATGGGAGAATGGACAAAATGGAGAACGGACAAAAGGGAGAATGCGACAAAGGGGAGAATGGACAAAAGGGAGAATGGACAGAAGGGAGAAATCATAAAAGGGAGAATGACGATTTGAGTTGTTGTAATAATAATAATAATACCTGTATTCCAAGGAATTTGAGATGAGTTGTTGAGAGTGAGTTGAAACTCTTTATCGAATTAAAAACACTAAATATTTGAGTTGTTGTTCAAAGTAGCTGGTGTTCATTTTCTTTCGTGTTTTTCTTTTATTGTGTTTACCACTGTGATTATAGAGGTATTACAAACGCAAAAAAGCACAGGTCGTGCAATTTCTTTAAAACATCTGAATGGCAGTCCTGCAGATGTGGTGCACACGTGTCGTCATAACCACTTACCGAATGAATGTAGTATTGAGGTATTTGAAATAATTCTTTTCAGTCTTATTTTCATAATATCGGTAAAGTGAACCTTGAAAAAGGCATTTGTGATGGGGGGGGGGGGGGCCTGATTTTATTTTCAAGGATGCAAAATGGTGCAATCTGGTGCTATCTGAACCTTGAAAAAGCCATTTGCTTTTTTTTTTTTTTTTTTTTTTTTTGGGGGGGGGTTGGGGCGGAGGGAGAGGGGTTCCGGAACCCTGGTCCGGCCCTGCAAGAAAACAAAAAGTTGTAATTTAAGGTGCAAGTTTAGGTACGTTAATTAAAGGAAGTTCTCAACAAACATGTTGTGGATGATGTTGTTAGTCTGTACGTGTGTGTGATGTTTATTTCCAAAATATGTTTTATATTTTGTCCAATCTCCTGTTTGAACGTTCTCCCTTTTGTCAATTCTCCCCTTTGTCCGTTCTCCGATTTGTCCAGTCTCCTTTCTGCCTTTCTCCGTTTTGTCTTTCTCCATTTCGTCCATTCTCCATTTTGTCCAGTCAACCATCTGTCTTTCGACTTTTTGTCCATTCTCCCTTCTGTCATTCTCCCTTCTGTCATGTACCCCATGCCACAAATAACAAGTGTGCACTTAAACGAACGCGTATCCAGAGGGTGAGAAGGCACAGTCAGCAAGGGGGGTAGAGCAATCTCCATCATCCGTTTTGCGGATGACATTGATGGATTGGCTGGAGAGGAATAAGAACTTGAACAGCTGGTACAGAGGCTTGACACCACCTCCAGAGCCTATGGAATGGAAATACGTGCAGAGAAAACCAAAATGATTACCAAATCACCAAAAGCATCAACACGGACATGAAGTCCAAGGCCAATCCGTCAACATAGTGAATAGTTTCAAATATTTAGGAGCCATTGTATCATACAATGGGTCCTGACAGGAAGTCCTCTCCATGACCGCACAAACAACTGCTGCCCTGACAAGGTTGAAACCCATTTGGAAAAAACAGGACCATTAGTCTACATTCCAAGGTAAGGCTGCTGCGCTCTCTTGTCATCTCCAGCTTCCTATATGCTTGCGAAACATGGACCCTCACAGCAGATCTACAACGAAGAATACAAAGTATGGAGATGAGGTGCTACATAAGACTTCTGGGTATTTCCTATACCCAACACATCACCAACGACGAAGTCCGACAGACCATCACACAAGCCATTGGACAACACGATGACCTGCTCACAGTGGTGAAGAAACGGAAACTCCGATGGTATGGCCACGTCACCAGATCATCAGGCCTTTAGTTACGGGATAGAACAGGATAGGTTAGGATAGGACTATACTATATTATACTATACTATACTATACTATACTATACTATACTATACTATACTATACTATACTATACTATACTATACTATACTATACTATACTATACTATACTATACTAATAGTTAATTCAAATGTAATGCTAGGCATGACACAGTATATAAAGGGTGAAAAAATCCCAACCTTTTAGTTATTTCACTACACTCACTTATTCCTGGTAGTTTTCGCTCTGCGTTTTTGTGGTGTGTTATTTCACTACACTCACTTATTCCTGGTAGTTTTCGCTCTGCGTTTTTGTGGTGTGTTTTTAGGAGAATACATATTTCTCTTTGAGGTGCTTTCCTTCGAATTTGAGAGTATGTTGATAGGTCATCTTTGTATCACTCAAAAACGAAGTTTGTGCTGTCTTTGGAATGGGTGTCGTTCCTTGCAATGTCATAAACGTTCCTTATTCAAATCGCTAGCAGTCTCTTTCTCAACATCCTATCCTATCCTATCCTATCCTATCCTATTACATTACATGATTATTGCTTTAGGTCCAGCGGACTCTTTCGAGCCAAATCAGGACAATCCTATCCTATCCCATAACTCGGAGGTCGTAGGAGCACCACAGATGATCGTTTAACCAGCGTACTCCATCTTTCCCTGTCCTCAGCAACCCTGATTGTTTCGCTCAGTGTCAAACCAGTCCATTCTCGAATGTTGTCCTCCCACCTCTATTTCGGTCTCCCTCTTCCTCTACCTCCTTGCATCGTGCCTTGCAAGATGGTCTTTGCAAGACCTGATGATCTGGTGACGTGGCCAAACAATCGGAGTTTACGTCCCCCCAACACTGCGAGCAGGTCATCGTGTTGTCCAATGGCTTGTGAGATGAGTCTGTCGGACCTCGTCGTTGGTGATTTGTTGGGTATAGGAAATGCCCAGAAGTCTTCTGTAGCACCCCATCTCCATGCCCCGCACTCCTCGTTGGAGATCTGCTGTGAGGGTCCATGCTTTGCAAGCATATAGGAAGATGGAGATGACAAGGGAGCGCAGCAGCCTTACCTTGGAATGTAGACTGATGGTCCTGTCTTTCCAAATTGGTTTCAACCTCGCCAGGGCAGCAGTTGTTTGTGCTATCCTGGAGAGGACTTCCTTTTGATAAACGATTCTCAACATCACATTGCTCAAAACTAACTCGAGATTTTACAACTATTTTTGGCAATGAATTCTCTTTCCAAAAGTTAGCTTTCTTCCCATACGGCGGGACTAACTTGCCTTGTCCTCAGGCTAGAAACCAATGGCGCCTGACAGGTGTGGGATCGATCACGCCTTAACAAATAAAATCTAACTGGTCAATTTCTTATATTATTGTTCTTTAAATAGAATGCTTTTTTGCGTTAAAGCAACAATCACAAATGTTGAAATAACTATGTTTAAAATATTGCCACCAAATTTAAAAATTAATTGCAACTACCGAAAATCCGAGTTACGGGATAGGATAGGATAGGATAGGATAGGATAGGATAGGATAGGATAGGATAGGATAGGACCGAAAATCAAAGCCGGGTCACCCGCGTGGCAAGCGAGTATTTTACCACTAGACCACCGCTGCTACATGATTTCCATTAATTTTAAGATCTTAATTTCTTAATAAAAGGGTCGCACTCCAATTTTCATGAATGAAGCAAACTTGAAAAAATCTCTTGGGGCTCTTAAAGATAACTTCAATAGTATTACTGTAGGAAACAGAAGTGTTAGGACTGACCATCTTGAACTGTGTAAAAAAGCATAACAATCAAAAACAGCAAACATACTAACTAAGAACAGCACACACAAAGCACACCAGCAGCGGGTTAGTTATATTAAAAATTGCACACTCTCAAGCTCAAATTTTCAAAAAGCTTAACATTTTAAAGTTATCTCTTTGCTAGCTACTTGATCAACTCGTGTTTTTCTGTAACCAGTGTTAACTAATGTCTGCCAATGTTTTATTTGTAAATATTGCCACCTTAAGTCTCTATTCAGTGATAAATGAAATGGAGTCCACAGTCGCTCTTGTTGCGGCACTTTGCTGTTATCTAATGGTGTAATAAAAGAACAACGTTGCAAAGGGCCATTCATGTATCTCAAGAACTTTACAATGCTTTGTAGTTTGTGTATTGCTATATATTTTAACATAACAATGTCTTGGCCATTTTTTACAACGAATATTTAGAAAGGTAAAGGTAAAGGTAAAGGTAGTCCCATAGCCTTGTGGCCGTAGGGGAGCGTGATGTTGGAGATCACACTTATCTTGGGCCAGCGTAATGAGGGTGATGCCCAACTCTCTCCCTCGCTGCTTTACCTTCCCCACCCTCAAGAGAGTAGGTACTCAATCACAGTTGAGTCAACTGGGGGCGTTGTTGTTTGTCGCTTCACACCTTAGCGGTCACCCATCCAAGTGCTAACCGCACCGGACGGTGCTTCACTTTCGACACAGTAGCGAGTGCTCCAACCACTGCACTATCCGACACCCCGAAAATAAAATCAAAATAAAGAAACAGTTTTCAAAAAATAAAGTGCAACGACCGGGAATCGAACCCGGGTCACCCGCGTGGCAGGCGAGTATTCTACCACTAGACCACCGTTGCTACATATTTTGAAATTCCCTATGTCACGTTTTAAGTAACGTTACAAGTAGGGTCGCGTTCCATTTTTGACGATTGCGCTTGCCTTAAATCCGCTTGAGGCTCTTGTTTATGGCTCTTTCATTAGGCCTACGGGAGGCCAGGGGGGGGGGGGGGGGGGGGGGGTGGCGGCGCTCAGCGGATATGGGTGCCTGTAGTCGGTCTTTCCAGTCTTGTGCCGGGACATCGAGAGCGATTCCGATTCACCTACAGTCAATACTTTTAAAAACCGGCCTCATCCCTATGACCTACTTGGGGCAGCTTCGGCCCCGGCCGGACTCTACTTCAGTCACTGACGTCGGCTTTCCGGACTGGGTGGCGCAGCGGGGCTGTTGTTCAGAGCTAGGAGAGCTCTGGGTTCGGACTGCAAGCATCAGGTGCCGTCTTCTGCATCGTTGCTTCTGGCCTCCCCAACTGCCTGCTAAACCAGACTTCAAACAGTGGCCTGCTGGTCCCCCAGGGGCACCTTTTTCAAGCTAGGTACGGCAGCGGGAGGTGTTATGCTTGGTGCGGGCATCCAGCACCTTAATCTAATACGCAGTTAGCTACGTCTTCAGATCATCAGGTCTTGCAAAGACCATCCTGCAAGGCACAGTGCAAGGAGGTAGAAGAAGAGGGAGACCGAAAAAGAGGTGGGAGGACAACATTCGAGAATGGACTGGTTTGACACTGAGCGAAATTATCAGGGTTGCTGAGGATAGAGAAAATGGAGTATGCTGGTTAAACGATCATCTGTGGTGCCCCTACAACCACCGAGTTACTGGATAGGATAGGATATAATAGGATAGTTAGCTAGCGTCTAACTGAGTGGCGACAGTACACCGTCGCCTCGTCCTCTCTACAGATGCAACATTGCAAGAAAACTTGCGTAGATCTCCGTCCTGAAAGAGTCTCAGTAATAGTTACACTGGATTCTGCATACATCAGGACGTCGTCACAGTGTTGGTTTGAAACATGTCAAGTTGGTTTGCCTTTGTTATTGCTTTGTGCTGGATTTATCACTACAGTACCGATAGGTCATCTTATGACCAAGAGTTCACAACTTAAAATCATTGTAAACAATGAGTCGTTCTGTTGTGTGTGTTTTTGCTTTGGTGATTTAAGACTAAGAGTGTCAATGGCAATGTTATTGACTGTGTGACTTGTAAGGCCAATTTGTTCTTTGAACTTGCATCACACCTTAGGATTGTCTCCCTTCTGCTTCAGTTTTTGACGGTAAGTGCAATTACTATACATAAGTAACAGTATACCTCATTCGCATCTTGGCGTGCAATATGGAAAATTGTCACATCGAGATCGGACAATATTCACGAGAAATATTATCCGATCGAGGTGAGACAATTTGTCATATTCCAAGTCTAAGATGCTCACAGTGGTGAATAAACGGAAACTTGGATAGTATGGCCACGTCACCAGATCATCAGGTCTTGCAAAGACCATCCTGCAAGGCACAGTGCAAGGAGGCAGAAGAAGAGGGAGACCGAAAAAGAGGTGGGAGGACAACATTCGAGAATGGACTGGTTTGACACTGAGCGAAACAATCAGAGTTGCTGCGGGCAGGGAAAGATTGAGTACGCTGGTTAAACGAAAATCTGTGGTGCCCCTACGACCTCCTAGTTACGGGATAGGATAGGATAGGATAGGAAGATGCGAATAACATTTGTATCGATTTTAGACTAGAGGAGAAAGATGTGTGTGAACGACCACTTTACACTTTGCTTTGCAATAATGTCATCCAAATAAGCAACCAAAAATACACACACGCCCAATTACACACACACAGAATAAATAAAAATGAACACCAGAAGGTGACACGTGACAAGTTCCTTAAAAAAAAACCTGCACGAGTCAAAAACCACGGCAGTTTCATTTCATTGATTCGTCTCCGCTTCGTTCAACACGTAGGCTTAGTCTTCAGTCAACTGTAGCTAAGGCAGACAATAAAAAAACAAGGCCAGTTTCATTTGCTGATTCAGTCGGTCCATATACTCTTTTGACTCCTCATTTCCTTGACATCACTGTTGCTGTAGAATTAATAATGGTTTGGGCATAAAACCTTGTTTTAGCGCGTCTTACAAAATACAAGAAGACCGTTTGGTTTTTTAGTTTTTGCAGAGAAGGCCTAGGAGACTCCCATTGGTAAATGGGTTAAAGAAGGTCCTGTATTCTTATGACTTATATCCTTATATCCCTATGACTTATTTCCTTTTGACTTTTATCCTTATGACTTATATTCTGATGACTTATATATTTCACATCTGGCTGGAAACATCGTCATCTTTGATTTGTTCAATTTACCATGCCATATCAGTTTTAGTCAAATACTACCTGGCCAAATAAAATATAAGACTTGTGGAAATCGATACATTGTGTTTTGTTGTTCTTGATAACAATAAGGTTGGTTTTGTTCAGGACGGTTTTTTTTAATGTGGAAAATAGTACTTGTTTGTTTGCCCAATATAACTGTTATGAAAATGGTGTCTTCCTAGGATTTATTCCTAAATATGTCCAAATAGTATTTCAATCTGTATAATTTCTACAATAAAACTGAAACCTAGTAAATACTTCTTCTTCCTATTAAAAAAAATCTTATATTCAAAATAAACTTGTTTGTATTTTTATATTTTACAATTCTAACTCAAATCAAAAAAATTAATATACAAAAAAATAGAGTGCAACGACCGGGAATCGAACCCGGGTCACCCGCGTGGCAGGCGAGTATTCTACCACTAGACCACCGTTGCTACATGTTCTTAAGGCTCCTTTCTAAAATTATGTTAAGATAGCCTAGGGTCGCGTTCCACTTTTTATTAATTGAACTTTGAATTTCAAGGTAAGTTAAGGTAAATAGCCTTACACGATGGACAGTGCTCCAATTTTGACAGATGAGCTGACGACTTAGCAACAGCTTGGGGCTTTCATTTTTTTGCGACTTTCACTGCTTTATCACTGTAAGGGAGAGCAGCATGAAACTATCACACCATCAATGAGAGACATCAATTTCAAATGGTTTGTGTTAAAAATGTTCACTTGCCAGCATAACTGAAGAGAAAGAAAGAATTAACAGATGGACGGAATACTACTCTTAGCTATTCACAACTTTCCGGCACCTCTCATAAAAACTCGTGGGTATCGCCATTATAAATTAAAACGAGGTTAGCATGAAACCAAGTTCCGGTCTAGCTTGTTTTGCTTTTATCAAAGCTTGATGCGTGACTTTTAAATATGGCAAATTGCCGAAAACGACGATTGTTAGAGCCAGAAAACGAGTGGGATAAGTATAAAAACGGTGGAGGAAGTACATGCTCAGTGAAAGGATACAAAAAACAATCGTAGAGGCCTGTATTTGTGGCGACTTCGGAGGTGCGTCGATCATCGACAGAAAGTGAAACAGGACCTGAAGACTCTTGTAGTTTTCCATAGCTTCGCCGTCGCAACCTTCACAAAACACGAAGTAACTGACTATTATAGGCGCAGCGTTGTGGCCAAGTGGGCTAAGGCGGGACTAACTTGCCTTGTCCACAAGCCAGAAACCAATGGCGCCTGACAGGTGTGGGTTCGAGCCAGCATCTGGGCGTTATGTTTTTCCGAATATTTTTTCAAAAATTCACAAATAATGTTAGGCAGGTAGGGCTCTGTGGGTTCGGGCAAATAGAATAGACCCAACGTTTCCCGGCGTGTCGTAAGAGGCGACTAACAGGGGTGATGTTAGCACGGCATCACTGGGCGAAAGTCTTCTACACAGAAGTCACCGGCCAGGGCGGAGAAACCTCACGTTACTACAGGTTCAACGATCACGTGCTCAGGGCCAAGGCGAGCCACACTGTATTCGTGGATTTCGGCTGTGGCCAACAGCCTGGAGAGGATTGGGCCCTGCCAGGTCTTTTTTTGCCCAAGACACAACACATGATGAGGCTATCCACTAATTCCATGCCGGATCGGTCGTCGCCCGGAACAAGGACCGCGCCTTCCGTTGGCCACCAGGACGGAGGTGAAAAGTATGCTACTGATGGACAAATTAGCAAGATCCGCACGAGAAACAACATCGTCATAGGAACCTGGAATGTCAGGACCCTAACTGCGGAAGGAAAATTAGAAGAACTGGCCCACGAGCTGGACCACTATCGATGGAACGTTCTAGGTATCAGCGAACTGCGCTGGAAAGGCCTAGGTGAAACAACGACTGACAAAGGCCACAAGCTCTATTTCAGCGGTAGAGATGACAGGCACGAACACGGCGTTGGATTCTTGGTCCACAAGAACATTCTAGCCACTGTCATGGGTTGCCGCCCAGTCTCCAGTAGACTCATTACCATCCGTCTGAGAGCAACCCCTTTCAACATTACCATCATCCAGGCCTATGCCCCAACATCAGACTATGAAGACAGCGAAGTGGAGGATTTTTATGAAAATATACAGGCGGTCCTTGACCAAGTGCCGAAGAAGGACATAGTCATAGTGCAAGGCGACTGGAATGCCAAGGTTGGCCAAGATGCGCACCACAATTGGGGAGACACATGCGGACCCCACTGCAACAACGAGACAAATGACAGGGGTCTGAGGCTATTGGAGTTTGCCAGATACAACAATCTGGTACTGGCAAACACGCTTGGTCTCCACAAAAAATCCAGACGATGGACATGGCACAGTCCCGGCGGGGAACATCACAACCAGATCGACTACATCATGGTCAAGAAACGCTTCAGATCAAGCATCAACATTGGCAGGACACGCACTTTTCCAGGAGCAGACATTGGAAGTGACCACGATCTCGTGATGATGTCTTTCCGGCTCCATTTGAAGAGAGTAAATACAGCAAAGTGCACTAGGCTGAAGTTCGACCTGGACAAACTGCAAGACCCGGAGGTGGCAAAAATATTTCAGGCCACAATTGGAGGGAAATTTGCACCACTGCTTATTTTGGGGGCAGGCGAAGTAGATGTCAACACCATGACCAATACCTTCAACTCAGCTGTAACAGATGCCGCCACTGAGATCCTTGGCAAGCACCGACCAAAGAAGAAGCCGTGGACCACACCTGAACTTTTGGATCTGTGTGATAAACGAAGAGAGTTAAAAAAGAAAAAGAACACCTCACAGGGAGCTGATGTCTACCGAAAAATCAACAATAACATCCGAAAAGGCATGCGCACAGCAAAGGAGAACTGGATAGAAGATCAATGCCAGGAAATAGAGAACAATCTGAACAAGAACAACAGCAAGAAGGCCTACCAGACTGTGAAGCGGCTGACAAGTGTTAAACAGCCCAAAGTCTCCACTATCCAAAGCAAGTCTGGCATTTGCCTTACAGAAGAACAAGAAGTCTTGGACAGATGGACAGAGTACTGCTCTGACCTTTACAACCATACACCAAATGGAGACCCATCAGTTCTAGCATGTCCCGAGAGCAGAGAAGAAGAAGAAATCCTCCCAATTCTCCGGGAAGAAGTTGAGGCAGCAGTGCAATCGCTGAAGAAAGGGAAGTCAGCGGGAGTGGACAACATACCAGCGGAACTGCTACAAGCAGGAGGAGAAGCGATGACTGATGCTCTCACCATTATCTGTAACAAGATCTGGCAGAGTGGGGAATGGCCTACACCATGGACCCAGTCGCTTGTCATCACTCTTCCCAAAAAAGGTAACCTTCAGGAGTGTGAAAATTACCGCACCATCAGCCTCATCAGCCATCCCAGCAAGGTCCTCCTGAAAATAATACTCAACAGGTTGAAACCACAAGCTGAACAAATCATAGCTGAAGAACAAGCAGGATTCATGGCAGGGCGAAGTACCACTGAACAGATTTTCAACCTCAGAATAATCTGTGAGAAATACCTACAGCACCAACAACATCTATATCATGTGTTCATAGACTTCAAGAAGGCATTTGACCGAGTCTGGCATGCAGCTCTATGGGCAACCATGAAAGTGTACAACATCAGCCCGAAAATTATAGAAGTCATCAAAAGCCTGTATGACAAGGCTACCAGTGCAGTCCTCCATAACAGCGTCATCGGGAACTGGTTCAGAACAACAATCGGTGTGCGTCAAGGATGCCTACTCTCTCCAACACTCTTCAACATCTTCCTAGAGCGCATCATGTCAGATGCTCTTGCAGATCACGAAGGCACAGTCAGCATAGGGGGCAGAGCAATCTCCCATCTTCGTTTTGCGGATGATATTGATGGATTGGCTGGAGAGGAACAAGAACTTGAACAGCTTGTACAGAGGCTTGACACCACCTCCAGAGCTTATGGAATGGAAATAAGTGCAGAGAAGACCAAAATGATGACCAACAACACCAATGGCATCAACACGGACATCAAAGTACAAGGCCAATCCCTCAACACAGTGCACAGCTTCAAATATTTAGGAGCCATTGTGTCAGACAATGGGTCTCGACAGGAAGTCCTCTCCAGGATCGCACAAACAACTGCTGCCCTGACAAGGTTGAAGCCCATTTGGAAAGACAGAACCATCAGTCTACATTCCAAAGTAAGACTGCTGCGCTCTCTGGTCATCTCCATTTTCCTATATGCTTGCGAAGCATGGACCCTCACAGCAGATCTCCAACGAAGAATACAAAGCATGGAGATGAGGTGCTACAGAAGACTTCTGGGCATTTCCTATACCCAACACATCACCAACGACGAAGTCCGACAGACCATCACACAAGCCATTGGACAACACGATGACCTGCTCACAGTGGTGAAGAAACGGAAACTCCGATGGTATGGCCACGTCACCAGATCATCAGGCCTTGCAAAGACCATTCTGCAAGGCACAGTGCAAGGAGGTAGAAGAAGGGGGAGACCGAAAAAGAGGTGGGAGGACAACATTCGAGAATGGACTGGTTTGACACTGAGCGAAGCCATGAGGGCTGCTGAGGACAGAGAAAGATGGAGTATGCTGGTTAAACGATCATCTGTGGTGCCCCTACGACCTTCGGGTTATGGGATAGGATAGGATAGGATAGGTAGGGTTTAGGCGCGCCACTGGCGATAGAAAGGGATAATAAACTGCAGCAAAAAAAATATGTGAGGGTACGATACAGGTGGCCAGTGACACATGTTATTATTCTTGAATATTTGGAAATAACTCACTAAAACACGCGGAGAAAAAAACCGGAAGTATGTTTCATTGAGGGGATTCCCGTTGGTGCATAGGATAGCAGAAAAGTGTGAATACAACCATGTGATTTTAGACTATAAAACAAAGAAACAAAATAATATAAATGATAAGGTGGAAAAAGGGAATACCAATAAATAAATAAATCATAAATAATAATGATAAAAAGAAAACAAAATTGAAGAAAAAGAATAAGGCAGCAACAACAAACCCATAAGAACTTATACTGATTAAACAATGTAACCTAATGAAGCACCATCATCTTAACATCTAAAATACATCGAATAAACTAATGATAAAACTTTTTCTATCTATTTCTATATACGTGAGGAAGTTGAAGCAGCAATCAAGTCTTTTAAACAGGGGAAGTCGGCAGGAATTGACAACAAACCTGCAGAACTGGTCTAAGCAGGAGGAGAGTCAATGATCACCGTTCTCGCTACCATCAGCAACAAGATCTGTAGAACTGGAGTTTTGCCAACTTCCTGGACTCCGTCACTAATCATCACCCTGTCAAAGAAAGGAACCGTACTATCAGCCTAATAACTCGTCCAGGAAAAGTTTGATTGATTGATCGATTGTTGCTTTAGGTCCAGCGGACTCCTCCGAGCCAAATCAGGACCGGACAACCCCCGATCCGCATAAAAGATCTGCTGAAACAACCCTAGTGGGAAAATTGAATGCCCTCCACCGGCCAGTCACTTTACAATAAAGACATCCCACGCAGGGGACGGCTGAGGCTTTACCCCAACTACTCGAACCCCCGGTTACAAAAACAAAATAGAATACAAACATCATTATAAATTATCAACAAAACACATACATATAAAAAGCCTATATGGCTAAATAACAACATCATAGGAAGCCCCAGTGACCACCCGGCAGAAAGCGTCCAATACTCCCAAGCTGATCCAACAGACCTCATACACAAACAAGGAGTCTTGTCCAGGAAGAGTTTTCAAGAAAAAAGGTAGGTCATTGATCTAGCAAAGAAGAAGATAGTATAGCAGAGTGATAGGACAGAGCATGAATGGGAAAGAGCAAATGAGGAAGACAGCGACAGTGGGAATTTAAAGCACTAAATTTCCAGAAAGTGGGGATACTATTTATACTGAAACCCCCGGCACTCCAACGGGGGTACTGTTGCCGCAGTGAATCTGTCATGCCTATAAAGGAAAGACAGGTTTTCAACATCCAGGCAAAGTTAAGCTGAAAGTCGTTCAGAATAAACTCTGAAGCAGAAACCAAGCAGGTTTCAGAGCAGGACGAAGCACAACTTAAGAGATGTTTAACTTGAGAATAATCTGTGAAAAGTACCTTTAGCACCAGCAAGATATGTACCATGTTTTCGTGGACTTCAAAAAATTTCCAAAAGAATTCCAAAAAAAAATTCAGTACATCTTATGTTAATCTGATGAATAAAAATTGATACAACAATACAACAAAAATAAGCCTTCGACAGGACGTGGCATGCTGCCTTATGATCCACCATGAGGAAGTACAACATCAATGCCATCCTTGTCCGAGTGATAGGAAGCAATGGAGACTGGTTCCGCACTTCAGTTGGAGTACGTCCAACCTCTTCACTCTCTTCCTGGAGAGGATTATGAAAGATGACTTCGAGGACCAAGAAGGTACAGTTTCCATCGGGCGAAGAACGATCACAAACCTGCGATTTGCGGATGACATCGATGGCCTCGTGGGAAATGAGAATGATTTGGCCAGCTTGGTGGAACATCTGGACAAAGCAACCACTGAATTTGGCATTTGGGGTGGCCACGTGGCGCAGTGGATAAGTCGCCGGTTTCCTATGCCGAAGGTCGCGGGTTCGATTCCCGCAAGGGGTGAACCTATGTGACTTAGGTACGAGACTATTGAGGTCGCCGAGGGTTTTCTCCGGGCACTCCGGTTTCCTCCCTCCCTTAAATTATGGTACAGGACGCAGTCAATATAAAAATTTCAAAACTAAAAATTCGATTTTCTTTCCGTCTTCTAATAGCGATCTCTTTCGCCTTTACACCACCTGTTTGAGTGATGGATGTGTATTTGGTGTGTGTGAGGGTGGATGAGATAGGTGAGCGTGTATGTTGGTATAGATCGCCGCGCTTTGAGCTTGATTGATTTTGGGGAAAGGCGTGTATATTGCATCCTGTATTATTATTATTGTTATTGTTATTGTTATTGTTATTATTATTATTATTATTATTATTATTATTATTATTATTATTATTATTATTATTATTATTATTATTATTATTTAAAGACAAAACTCATGACCAACAGCACCCAAGGCATCACCTCAGACATCAGTGTCGAACAAGCCTAGAAACAGTGAAGACATTCACATATCTTGACTCCATCATATCAGACGAAAGCTCGAAGCCCGAGATTGTGGCAAGGATTGCACAAACAACAGCTGTGTTAGCAAGGCTTCAAACTATCTGGAGAGATAAGAACATTAGCCTTCGCTCCAAAATCCATCTATAGCAGTATCTTACCATGTCAGTTTTTCTATGTGCCTGCGAAACTTGGGACAGCTGCAAAGAAGAATCCTGACAATCGAAATGGGTGCCTATACTAGGCATCCAAAACAGTGATCCACCTGCCCAACTCCAGTACTGTTCAGTAGCTAAGAAATGGGTTGTTGTGGCACTCCTGGCCAAATAACTCTGAGGCAGTTTTGACCTACAGTGTGTCACGGTCAGGGGGAGAGAACTACATAGTAAAGGTAGAGAAAAAGTAAGAAAGACAGAAACAGAGAGAAACCACTGCCCATTGTTTTCAACAAAAGGTGTGACCACACCACAGCCAGGATTGATTGATTGATTGATTGTTGCTTTAGGTCCAGCGGACTCTTCCGAGCCAAATCAGGACCGGACAACCCCCGATCCGCATAAAAGATCTGCTGAAACAACCCTAGTGGGAAAATTGAATGCCCTCCATCGGCCAGTCTCTTTACAATAAAGACATCCCACGCAGGGGACGGCTGAGGCTTTACCCCAACTACTCGAACCCCCGGTTACAAAAACAAAATAGAATACAAACATCATTATAAATTATCAACAAAACATATATATATAAAATGCCTATATTGCTAAATAATAACATCATAGGAAGCCCTAGTGACCGCCCGGCAGAAAGCGTCCAACACTCCCAAGCTGATCCAACAGACCCCATACACAAACAAGGAGTCTTGTCCAGGAAGAGTTTTCAAGAAAAAAGGTATGTCATTGATCTAGCGAAGAAGATAGTATAGCAGAGTGATAGGACAGAGCAGGAATGGGAAAGAGTAAATGAGGAAGACAGCGACAGTGGGAATTTAAAGCACTAAATTTCCAGAAAGTGGGGACACTATTTATACTGGAACCCCCGGCACTCCAACGGGGGTACTGTTGCCGCAGTGAATCGGTCATGCCTATAAAGGCAAGACAGGTTTTCAACTGGGGCTTTCACTTTTCCCTTTATAGGTTAGAACAATCTACAGTGGCAAGATTGCTCATGACCCCAAGGGGTCCACAGCCAGGAACTCCAAATACAAATGGATGATGATGTACACTAATTACATATTTTACACAGGTGAATAAGATGGAGGCGATTGAAGATGGGGGTGAAGGCGTGAAGGTGAGCATGACTGATATAACGATGTGCCGTCAATAAAATAAAAGTAAAAGAGTTTCTCTTTCTTTCCTTAAGTAACTTGCATAACGGAATAAATTATCGTAACCTAAAAGAAGTCTTAAACAGTTAATATGTCCCTTAATAACGTTTCACCATCAGTTGCACTAGACTGTTACATAGTCTGTACAGCCTGATCTAACCTCCCAGTCCGAAACACAATTGCTCTACTACTTATCTCAGAGTTCCAAGGAAAGATCCTGTCCAGCGAACTCGGAGAAGACCGAAAACTGAAGACTAAGGACTGAAGAGGAGCAACGAGTACGATGACGTCAACGGGAAGAAAAATCCTCTCCCACCAATAGAGATTCCAACAACGAAGCGAGGGAAGGAGAAGTCCAATCTACCCCATCACAGGTGAACGATGACGACGACGCTGCCGCTAATGACGACAGAAGGATGAAGAGGAGTCGCTCCTGCTGCACGGCGAGACTAACTCAGAACGCCGGCAAAAGTCATAGTGACAGCAACCGCCACCTGATGCTCAGGAAAACCAAAGAGGCCCAAGTAAGACACTTGGCTTTAGGATCATCGTCCGTGGACCCTCTCACCCATTCTCTCTCTCTCTCTCTCTCTCTCTCTCTCTCTCTCTCTCTCTCTCTCTCTCTCTCTCTCTCTCTCTGCTATTTGGGCAGAAAGGAGGTTCACAACCACGCTATACTAATGATCCAATCATTACTTAGTGCAACCAACAAAACCACTTACATGCATATGCATTATTGTATGCATTATTGTTAGTCCTTAAAGAATACCGGTTATTACCACTCAATACTTACTACTATATAGTATTCTAAATTATACATCGTAAAGCACAAATGCTCACTCTTTCATAACATTGTCACTAATATAACAGATAACGAAACTATAAAAATAACATTACCCTGACACACATGAGCTAAACGACAGCAGCAACGACCAGCAGATCTCTCAGTACTACAGTAACCGACTGTCGTCAGGTAAAATAATTAAAGGAATAACTATTCACTTACTCTATAAAGAGCCCCTTTATCGTACGACGGCCCTGGCATCAACAGCCACACACAACCGGCCGAAGGGCACCGCTCGTGACGCGAATACCATGACGGACACAACCAACGCCACCGACAGCGAAGACGACGACCGCGCCTCTCCTTGAACACAGCAGGAACCGCTGCAACAACACTGTAGTACTGAGAAGAGCCGGACGTCGGGCAAAGCCGTAACTTCAAGATAACACGGGGTAGACCAGCACCTGTCATGGCGGAACCGGTAACGGAGCAAGCTACTACAGAAACTTACTGCTCTACATCTCCACACGATCTGCCACCCTACCACCTAACACATTACCGACGACGTAAACTCGGTAGAAACATTTAAAAGCTGATTGGCTAAAGCAGAATCACAACTGGATAAGGGAAAGGAAAAGGGGAGAAACAAACAGTATTCATCCTGTACCACACATCCACGCTCATACAGCAGAACGAGCAAATGGCTCTGTCAGAGTTCGCACGTGCAAAACCTACCACCAGCGAAACAACTATAAATGAATGTTGAACTATCTCAGCTATGTGAACGTGCTCGTGAAAAACAAACCAACAAAGCAAGAAAGGATCAAGAAGTGATGCAACAATAGCTATGAAAAACCCAAGCCGTAATGCCTGTTTATTCTCTCACTATCTCTAATTTTCCCTCACGCACACTCTGCCTATTAATACCAGGTCATGACACGTCACACTGCGGTCATCGGACTTAATGAAACAGATGTCTTTATAATAATCATAATAACAACGGCAAAATTAATAATAATAATAATAATAATAATAATAATAATAATAATAATAATAATAATAATAATAATAATAATAATAATAATAATCTTTGATAGATTGACTAAACAGCACTATGCAGGTCAAGTTAAACCTTGTCAAATACTTTATTGCCCAATAAATCAAATACCTAGGATGTTGTTTTGGTGGTACGATAAAACTTTCACTCTTTACAACAAGCAGAAATGCTTTCACTGAGCACTAAGAGACATTGAAATAATCAAACAATTGTTTTAAATAGAAAAACACATGCGCGCACCCACAATCCAAACTCAATCATTTATACATGGGTACACATTTCTATTAGGTGACAAAACGAAGACATAAAGCGTTCTAACCTGTGCAATTAACAATTAACTACTGGTAGGTAGGGTTTGGGCGCGCCACTGGCTGCGACTACGCCTTCCCCGGGGGGAGGCGGCCCAGAGTTTCCCGATAGAAAGGGATAATGAACTGGAGCCCCCCCAAAAAAAAGTTACTCTACTTAAATAATATTGTGTTTTGTTGTTCTTGTTGATGATGTTGTTCTTTTTTTTTTTTGCTTTTTAATGTGGAGAACAGTAATTGGTTAGTTGCCTGACACAATTGTTCTGGAAATTGCGTCTTTCAAGGATTTATTTGTAAAGCCTTGCCCGAATCGTAAACCCCGATGGTATGGCCAAGTCACAAGATCATCAGGTTTTGCAAAGACCATCCTGCAAGGCACAGTGCAAGGAGGTAGAAGAATAGGGAGACCGAAAAAGAGGTGGGAGGACAACATTCGAGAATGGACTGGTTTGACACTGAGCGAAACTATCAGGGTTGCTGAAAGATGGAGTACGCTGGTTAAACGATCATCTGTGGTGCCCCTACGACCTCCGAGTTATGGGATAGGATAGTATAGGATAGGCCCGAATCATTATTTTTTTATTGAAATAATTTCATCAATGGAACTGATGACAATATTTGTTTAAATCTTATATTAAAAATAAACTTGTGTTTTTATATTTAAAAATTCGAAATGAGGTCAATAAAAATTCCTTTATTAAATGGAAATGTTTTTGTTTTTTTAAGTGAAACGACCGGAAGAAAGCAGACAAAAACCCTATTTTCTTACCTTCATGTTTCTGTGTGATGTAACTGTCGGCGGTGAGTGTTCGTGATGTGTGTATTGTAGGAAATGTGCTTATGAAATCGTGTGACAATGTGATACCGTGTTTTACATTTAATTCTTTTTAAACTTCTTTATTTTTATATATATTTTTTAAATCCTAAATCTTGTATCTTGTAACTGCCCTATGTGGATAAATAAAGTTGTATTGAATTGAAAAAAACGTAATTTGAAAAAATAAAAAATTGTGCAACGACCGGGAATCGAACCCGGGTCACCCGCGTGGCAGGCGAGTATTCTACCACTAGACCACCGTTGCTACATATTTTGTCGAAACATTTTTTAAATTAGGTTAAGATAGCTCCCAACAAGGAGGGGTCGTGCTCCAAATTTGACGAATGAGCTGACTTGGCTACAGCTTGGGGCTCGATTATTTTGTAGCTTTCACTACGTTGTCATTGTAGGGGACATTAACATAAACCTGTAAGACCTTCAGGTGAAGCCATCAGTTTCAATGGTTTGTATTAAAATTGTTCACTTGCCAGATCAGTTTCAAAAATATCAACTTTGAATTTTTCAACCTTTTTCTCTCTCTTTTTTTTTACAGCAACTGCTAGATTCTCTCCCTTGTGTTCTGCTGCCCAACACCTTATAGTACTCGGTGACCAAAGTGGAGGGCCAGGTTTTGCTTTTATTCATTGTTACCCAATTGTGCACCCACTTGTCTTTCTTACTAACCAGGACAATACTCTGAAGTGTTTATCCATTGATCCACCTGTCCAGCTGTAGTGTTACTTCCTATCCTACCTATCCCGTAACTCAAAAGTCGTTGGGGCACCACAGATGATCGTTTAACCAGCACACCCCTTCTTTCTCTGTCCTCAGCAACCCTCATGGCTTCGCTCAGTGCAAAGCCAGTCCATTCTCGAATATTGTCTTCCCACCTCTTTTTCTGTCTCCATCTAAGCATGTTGATAAAGATTTCTCCTTTGAAGACCACAATAACGATTATCCAGAGGGCAAAGGGATTATAGCCTACGATGCCATCACTAAAAACAACGCTTGTAACTCAGACAAACAACAGTCTAAACTCAAACAAACAACACTCGTAACTCAGACAAACAACACTGGTAACTCAAACAAACAATAGACGTAACTCAGGCAAACAACACTCGTAACTCAGACAAACAACAGTTGTAAATCAGGCAAACAACAGTCGTAACTCAGACAAACAACAGTCGTAACTCAGACAAACAACAGTCGTAACTCAGACAAACAACAGTTGTAACTCAGAAACACAACAGTCGTAACTCAGACAAACAACAGTCGTAACTCAGACAAACAACAGTCGTAACTCAGACAAACAAACAATAGTTGTAACTCAGACAAACAACAGTCGTAACTCAGACAAACAAACAATAGTTGTAACTCAGACAAACAACAGTCGTAACTCAGACAAACAACAGTCGTAACTCAGACAAACAACAGTCGTAACTCAGACAAACAACAGTCTAAACTCAAACAAACAACACTCGTAACTCAGACAAACAACACTGGTAACTCAAATAAACAATAGACGTAACTCAGGCAAACAACACTCGTAACTCAGACAAACAACAGTCGTAACTCAGACAAACAACAGTTGTAACTCAGAAACACAACAGTCGTAACTCAGACAAACAACAGTCGTAACTCAGACAAACAACAGTCGTAACTCAGACAAACAAACAATAGTTGTAACTCAGACAAACAACAGTCGTAACTCAGACAAACAACAGTCGTAACTCAGACAAACAACAGTCGTAACTCAGACAAACAACAGTCGTAACTCAGACAAACAAAAGAACTGATCTGTGATCGGGAAGACAGTATTTCAGAGTAGAATCCATCTTTTGTCCCCACCCTCATTTTCCCCAAATACGCATTGTCGCTTTTCCCCTCACATCTTTCTTTCTGTTCCTTTCCTTCTTTGTCTTAGGATGCTGTGTGCAAACTAGGATGCTGTGTGTAAACTAGGATGCTGTGTGCAAACTAGGATGCTGTGTGCAAACTAGGATGCTGCGTGCAAACTAGGATGCTGTGTGCAAACTAGGATGCTGCGTGCAAACTAGGATGCTACGTGCAAACTAGGATGCTGCGTGCAAACTAGGATGCTCTTTGCAAACTAGGATGCGGTCTTCACTGCCCATCCCCACTCAAACCTCTAGTCTCCCCTTCTCAACCTGCCATCCATCTTTGACTTTGTCTTCCGCAACTCTGGATTAATACAATACAATACGATACAATACAATACAATACGATACAATACAATACAATACAACCCGACCCTGAACACACAACACAACACGAAACAACATAACTTTATTGTCCAATAAAAAATGGAATTTGCCTTTAGGACACAACACAATACAATACAATACAGTACAATACAATACAATACAGTACAGTACAGTACAATACAATACAACACAATAGAACACAACACAATACATTACAGTACAATATAATACAATGCAATACAATACAATACAATACAATACAATACAATACAATACAATACAATACGACTTTATTTGTCTCACACCGTGCAACTACAATGCACGCAATAACATAATTAAATTCTAAAACAATAACAACAATAAAGTGGGAGATCTGTTTAAAAGTGACCATCATAAAACTAATTATCTATGTATATACACTAACATCAAGTACCAGTAACGTACTTTTGATTACAGGCTAATGTAATACAGCCTAGCGTGTATACATGTATCCTCAACCCCTCAACCCTTCAGTGTTAAAGATTTCTTCTTCCATCTTTCTTCTGCAGGCACCTTCTCCTCTGCTCTCCATCTGCACTTCCATCGTCTTTAGTAATGGTATTGGATGCAATCTCATCTCTCTAACGTTTTCAAAATAAAATTGGACTTTCCGTCTTCTAATGGCGACTTGCCTTCACACCACAGGTTTGAGTGGTGAATGTGTGTTTGTTGTGTGTGTGGAAGTGTCTGTAATACTTGAACCTGTATGTTAGTATCGCGCACTTTGAGTCTGATTTAGGATTTAGGCACGTACAACATCCATTATTATTATTATTATTATTATTATTATTATTATTATTATTATTATTATTATTATTATTATTATTATTATTAGTATTAGAATTAGTATTATTAATTTATTTATTTATTTAGGTATTTATTTGTTTATTTATTTATTTAATTTTTATTATTGATTTTTTTCTTAACTTAAAAAAAAAGTCTTGTTGTCTAGATTTATCCTCGTCTACCTTTTCTATATATCTTCAGAAATTGTGCTTGGATCAATTTTTTTTCCAGCAAAAGCCGCGACAGTGTACTGGTGTGACGAAAGGGGATTAAAGACGTCGCTGTAAAATAATAATGTAGTCAATTGAAGCCTGCCAAGACGATGCCGACTCACGTTGTTTGATTTTTCTAGTGGGAGGAGTGAAGAGGAAGAGAAGTGGAGAGAAAGAAGGGGAGAGGGAGAAGGGGAGAAGGAGAGAGAGATGGGGAAGGCTGGAAGTTGAGGAAGAGGGTAAAGTGTGTGTGTGTGTGTGTGTGTGTGTGTGTGTGTGTGTGTGTGTGTGTGCGCGTGTGTGTGTGTGTGTGTCTGAAGGGAAGAAACCCTGGTCGTTCATAAAGACAATCTGAGATTGATGTTAAATGTTCGGTGTGTTTGATCTTTGATGTTGTCAGCATCATTTAAAATGCTTTGAGGCCTTTGGTGTAGTGGCGGTTTTAAATAGGAGTAAACATCAATTGTTCTTAAATGGGATAGGAGTCTTTCTGGCACAGACAGAGAGAGAGAGAGAGAGAGAGAGAGAGAAAGAGGGAGAGCGTGCAAAATGAGTGTGTGGATGTGAAGACAGAGAGAAAGAGAAGAGGGCGATGACATTAAAAGAAAAGGGATCTTAATTAACTGGACTGGTCTTTAATTCATGGATTGCGCGCACAAAGAGACGTGTAACTACGGATTTTGTTACTCCCTTCCGCTCTTTTGTTGCACGTTTTTCTTCCTAGTTGTCCATGATTCCCTCTCCCCCAAACCAGCCCTCCTTTTTTTTTTTTTTTTTTTTTTAGTAAATTTACGTCCCCGGACACAGTAAGCGTATAGGGGACGGGTGAAACACCACTTACCCCTCCTTCTCCCTCCTATCTTCTTAAATACCCAGGGTCCTTCCCAACAGCAACTGTCAACCCCTGTCTCGCATCTGTTCTAGCTTGCATTCGTGTATGTTTCCTTTGCCTTTCGTTTTGTTAACATAGTTTCGCATCCCTCTTCCCAGCCTTTGTATTTTACACCATTCAATGCACCGCCTTTCTTCAACTTTTGTGTTGAATTCTAGGATACCTAACTCTCTCTCTGTCTCTCTGTCTCTCTCTGTCTCTCTCTCTCTCTCTCTCTCTCTTAAGAATGTATGATCTCCCTCTTTCTATATATATTTTTTTTATTACCTCCATTCACTCGCGGTCTAAAATTACACACACACAGACACACACACACACAAACACACGCTTTATTCCATCCCCCAACTACCCCCCCCCCCTCACTCCCTTCACCTCCCCACCTTGTACATGTTCGGATTTTTCTTGTCAATTGCCTTTTGGATTTGGCGACCATTTACTATTTTAATAAGAGTGGATTGAACAACGTCTAGTCTTGGTCTGATATTCAATACTGACGCTTGGTTTTTCATACTCTCTCCGCTACCTGCACCACTGCAACGTACACAGTTCTTTGTCTTCTTCTTCTTTTGCTCTTTTGTCTTCCTCTCTTCCTTCAAACTTCTTCATTAACCCTTTGTCACCACTTTCTTTCACCACAATAAATTTAACCCGTTTAGCGCATAGGCTGAAAGCAAGAGTGAAATCGCCAGCTGCCTTAGCAAGCAAATTAACCCTTGCTGATCTTGAATGCATAGGCGAGCATGAAATCTTTTATGCAAATGTGGCCGTGCAGTCTATTATGCAAATGCGGCAAGCAGTCTTTTATGCAGATGCGGCAAGCAGGCTTTTCATGCAAATGTGACAATGTTGTCTTGTAATGAAAATGTGTGATCATGCAGTTAGTCTTTTTTAATGACAGTCGCTGGAATAATAATATTATTATGTCTTTTAAAAAATTTATAGGCAATAACGTTGAGTGCTATACATTGCGGATTGCAACCATTATATAATTTCTCTTTGTGTGTTTGTTTGACTGTGTTTCTCTGTGTGTGTTTTGTGTGTGTGTGTGAGAGAGAGAGAGTTGTGTGTCTGTGTGTTTTTGTGTGTGGATCTCAGTCTTAAATACGTGTTAACGGATGTGTGATAGACGTGTGTGTGTGCGTGTGCGTGTGTGTGTGTAGACTATATTTGTATGTGTGTTTGTTTGTTATTGTTTATAGGGTCCAGCAGACTGCTAAGAGCCAAATCGGGACCCCAATTGGTTGAAAGAGGGACTCGCCCCCCGATCCGTTAAAAAAATTGCTAAAACAACCCTGATGGCAACACTGAAGGCACTCCACAAGCCGGTCACTTTACAATAAAGTCATCCCATGCAGAGGAACCTGAGGCTGTACTCTAATTTATCGAACCCCCGTTTACAAAAATAACATAGAATATAAACATCATTATAAAATATTAACAAAACACATACATATAAAATGCCTACATAGCTAAATAATACTATAGGAAGTCCTAGTGACCATTTGGCAGGAAACGTCCACTATTTCCAAGCTGACCCAAAAGACCTCGTACACAAATGAGAAGTTTTGGAAGAGTTTTTAAGAAAAAAGGTAGGTGACTGGTCTAGCGAAGAAGTAAGTAGATTGATAGAGCAAAGTAGGAATGAGAAAGAACAAAGAAGAAAGACAGCGACAGTGGGAATTTAAAGCACTAAATTTTCAGAAAGTGGGCATACTATTTATACAGAAACCCAAGGCACCCCCACAGGGGTAGGAGTTTTGGGAGAGTTTTCAAGAGAAAAAAATGTAGGTGACTGGTCTAGCGAAGAAGATAGTAGCAAAGACTATAAATACATATAAGGTATGTAAGCTCTTTGATAGTAGATTGATAGAACGGAGTAGGAATGAGAAAGAACAAAGGCGAAAGACAGCGACAGAGGGAATTTAAAGAACTAAACTTCCAGAAAGTGGGGATACTATTTATACAGAAACCTTCGGCACCCCCATGGAATGTAAGTGCGTGAGTGTGTGTGTTTGAAAGAGAGAGAGAGGGGGGAGATAGGAGGCGGCAAAGATAATGGATGACCAAGATTGGACAGTAGGCTTGAAAAAGCGTAGCAGCGTTCGCTAGAGTGATTTGCCCCTGAATGCGTGCAACCGGTCTGTCAATATGGAGGACGGAGAGAAGAAGAAACGCACTCGCAAAGGTGGCCAGCATTGTGCTGCGCCTAATTGCACTAATGCGAGGTATTCTGTGAACTGCGTAGGATGGTCATTCTTCAGATTTCCTGCAGAGCAAGCACGGTGAGTTTTTGTTTTTTTTCTTCGAAGTTTATGTAGCTTTTGGTGCCGATCATTCTGCACACGTCACGTGTTTACCGATCAGTGTTAGCGATCTGTGACCCATCCTGAGAAAACCAGGGTTTAGTCGAAACGTTGATGGAGTTATGACTATATATGAAAACTACGTGCAACTATCTCTCTGCCGACATAAGAATGGTCTCTGTATTTTAAAAACTGAGGAAGTTCAGGGCTCGAAATTAGCGGGGGCCCGGGGCCAAAAACCCGCAAAGTTGATTTCGGGCTCGGAAAGTTGAAAAACGAAGGGCCCGCTTGGCCCGCAAAATAATTCGTCTGCTACAGCTAGCTCTACTTGGCAGTTTCGTATTTGGGCCAAGGGAAGCAACCCACACCGGTGCCCTAAATTTGGACAGAAAAAGAAAACAGAAAAGAAGCGAAAACCCTTTAATTTTGCAATCAAAAGTTTAATATACACTTCAATATCTTTTTAATATAATAAACAAAAGGCTATGGCACAACATAAGCGCAAAATGTCCATCTTTGCAAGTACGAAAGTATGGCTACATATCGTCGCCATACAGTTGCTAAAACAATCGGCGATGGCGTATTTTCCAATTTTGGGGAAGCGAAAGACGCCAGAAGAAAACGTCGACGAAAGGAAAGAACAAGAAAAAGAGAGAAAAAAGAAGTATGAAGAGGAAAAAATATCAAGGAACTACAATGAAGGGTGGAAAAATAGATCTCCATGGCATGGCCTTGAAGTGAACGAGGAAGAGTACTGTTAAGTTTAGTTCCCTTTCATGGTTTTGTGGTAAGATTTTTTGTTAGGTTACTCATATTAATGTAATGATGTGTATTGTGCAATACTCAGTCACAAAACTGAAAAGTATTATACAAGAGACTCACTTGATTTTTTTCTATTTTGTTTAATGGCCATTTCAGGTTCACTAGTCACTGGAATATGTGTGTCACTGAATGTGTGTGTGTGGTTTTTTTTCCCCCTTTTTTTGTTGGTAATGTTTGAAAGTGAAAGAAAAGGCAAAGAAAAATGACATCACTCAGCAAAATTGGAAATTCAATTGTTTTTATTTTAGATTATCAGACAAATTGTACTTTCTACTTATTATATTGTCAATAATTCTTTTGTTATTAATTTGCATTATTTTTCAAGTTGGGCCCCGAAAGTTGTTTGTGGGCCCTCAAATTTTTCAATCAAGGGGCCCGGTGGCCCCCAAAGAAAAAAGTTAATTTCTAGCCCTGAAGTTATATCAGTTTAAAGGCTGAAGGGGTGCAGAGGACAGTTTTGAGAAAATGAGATCTATACGAGGATGAAGATGAGCTTTTAAAACTGCATACATACATACATGTATGTGTGGCAAGTTTATGAGCAGACTGCTCAAATTTGGACTTCTTGTGCTTATGTCAATTAAAGGTACTGACTGTAGGCACTCTGCTTTTTATGGGAATATAATTTAATTATATATTATAAGTGAAAGGTAAATGGTAGAGATTGCTAAGTACTGCTAGTGATACAATGGTTGCTAATTAATGTTAATTCAAATGTTAATAACAACCCACCACTTGGCCCCACCTACCACTTTCTGGAATGGGTTGTTTCAGTTTTTGTGTGATAATAAAATTAACACAAATTATATTGGTATTTTTTCAGGTGTGATGTTTGGAAACAGAATTGCAGACGTCAAGACCTGATGCACAAGACTGCCAAGGCGCTGAATGCTTCATGTGTCCTGTGTAGGAATCACTTTGAGGATAGTCAGTTCTATAGACCTGCAGTGAAAGATCGGCTGATACCCAATGCTGTGCCCACACTTTTTGATGTATCAAATGCACCGCCACGTCTGAAATCCAGCAGAAAATCACCCAAGAAACGACCCCAGAATATGACTCAAGAGAAGAAAAGGCGCAAGATAGAATCTCTGAATGGTTTGTAATAATAATATTATTATTGTTTTTACAAAATGAAATCTGTATACATATGCACATGCACACTCTGAAACACACACACACACAGAACTGAGCTACCTTGTACCACATTTACCAATTAAAAAAAAGAAGCAATATTTGAACACAGATGTGGAAGTGCAGCCATATTTATATACAGGGAAAATAAAAAGGTCAAAACGTACACATTATTATTTCTATTTTTCCCCCCAGAAGTGTGGGAAGGCACATGACGTGACATGTATACAATTTCATTCTCTAATTAATTGTCACAGTCCTAAGGCATTGAAAACTGCGAAATAGAAGTGATCACATAGTGCCTATTCAGTGCTTCAGATTGTTTTCAGACATCATGGGCCCAATGACCCATGGCCATGCAAAATGATGGGTCAATTTTGAAAAAGATGGGTCATTGACAATCGAAGGTATTCGTATCGTATGTTCACCTAGTCCTTCTTGATTTTTATGACTCGCCAGGCTGGCGCATTCACGTTGACTGTTATGCGCCATTCTGATAAAATATGCGCCAATGGCGCGGGCGCACCAACAATCTGAAGCACTGCCTATTTTATATGCTGCTTGTAAATGTAGTAATTATGCATGCCTTTAGTTTTAATTAGTGGCCCCCTACAATAACCTGGTAATTGCCTCCTGACCCTCCCCCTTTCACTGTGCATTTCTGCTATACATTCATTCTCCTTATGTGTGTATGTGTACAGAGGAGGAGGAGGATAACTTTGCTGAAATCCAGGATCAAGAACTTCCAAGCTGCAGTCCCACAAGTGCAGAAGAAGAAGCTCCCAACTTTGCCAGAGGAACTTTGCGCAAGGGTGAGTTGTATTATTTTGTGGTCTGAACTGTTGTATCTCATGGAAACAGGGTATGTAAAACCACAAAATGTTAAGCAATAATGAGAATAGTAGTAATGAAACAATAATAATAATAATGAAACTCATCATCACATTTTTTTGTAAGATGATGATAATAAGTAAATAACATTCAATGTCTCAGACTGCCCCTACCCCCCCCCCCCCCCAACCCCCCTTTTAATATTTTTAAAATATTACTAGGCAAGAAATTCATTACACTCTATTTAAATTAGTTAAGATCACGCGATAGGTGCCATTATGTTCCCCAAGCACCCACGCCCACCCCCCAGGTCAGAAGGCATTTTGACCACCCCCCCACACTCCCACCCCCAATATCTCGAAGGGTGCGGTGTCTCTGATTATACCAAGCATCATAATAACATTGAAGTTAAGTTGTTAGAATTCTGTTCCTTTCTCTGTCATGGTTGCGGTTATTAAACCTAGTGCTGGAGAAATTACAGCTAATCTTTAATACAAAACTTAGTAATTGATATATGACAACACAGTGGTAAGTCTTGATATGTGTATGTTGCAGGCACCAAAGAAGAAAAAATTGCTTCCTTGACCTCTATGGTGAAAATGCTGAAAGCAAGGCTGCTTCGGAGAGAAAAGAAGATCAGCAAGTTGAAATGCAAGATTCAAAACCCCAAAACCCCAAAAGAAAAAACAAACATCAAAGTGCTGATGAAAAAGATGAAGGAAATTCTTCCTCCTGAGACAGCAGCTCTAGTCAACAGTCAGCTCCGAATTGCAGGCATGTCAAAAATGGGTAGGAAGTGGACTGATCTTGACAAGACTCTTGCTTTGACAATTTATCATGCATCACCAAGAGCCTACAAACTGTTGGGGAAAGTGTTGACTCTGCCAGCAGTTAAGACATTAAAGAGAGTCGTGTACAATGTACAAATTCAGCCAGGCTTCAGTGACAACATTCTGCAAGCACTAGGCCTGAAAGTGAAGTCATTGCCACCCTTAGCCAATGTGTGTGCAATTGTGTTTGATGAGGTGGCTATTAAAGAGCAAGTGACATATGATGCTACAAATGACAGGGTAGAAGGTCTTGAAGATTTTGGAGATTCAAGGACAATGTTTGCTGCAAACCATGCAACTGTTTTTATGGTCAGGGGTCTCGCAATAAATTGGAAACAGCCTGTGGGGTATTTTTTGTCAAGTGGCCCCATGCGGAGTGACCGCTTGAAAGATCTAGTTCTGAAATGTGTGGAAAAGGTGACCCAAACAGGATTGGATGTGCGAGTGGTCATCGCAGATCAAGGGTCGAACAATAGAAGTGCGTTCTCATCACTAAATGTAAAGGAAGAAGCTCCCTTCTTCATGCACAATGACAAGAAGATTCATGTACTATATGACCCACCCCATCTACTAAAGAACATCAGAAACAATCTGAAAAATAATGATTTCAAAGTTGGCAGTGAAAATGTACAATGGAAACACATTGATGATCTGTTTCGCACAGATCGGAGGATGGGCCTTCGGCTGGCCCCAAAACTAACAGAGAAGCACATCAGCCTGCCGCCATTCTCTAGCTTGAAAGTACGTTACGCCGCACAGGTGCTGTCGCATTCAGTGTATGCTGGGATATTTACACTTGTGAGGGCAGATCTGCTACCTCAAGAAGCAACGTCTACTGCGGTGTTTGTGGACAGATTTGACAGTCTCTTCAATGCGTTCAACAGCAGACAGTTGCACAGCAAGCACCCAATGGCACATGGATTCTCTGACAACTCAGGGCATGTCAGTTTCTTGCAAGAAATGCAGTCTTGGCTCACAACCATCACAAGTAAAAATCCAAAGCTTCCATGCCTGATGGGTTGGAAAATGGCCATCACAAGCCTGCTAGCACTTTGGAAAGACTTGAAAGATTTGGGATTCTCCTTTCTGTTGACAAGTCGCCTTAACCAGGATTGTCTTGAGAATTTCTTTTCTCGAGTGCGCCTTAGCTCAACACATGTTGACAACCCTTCTGCAACACAGCTGAAGTCTGTCATCCGACAACTAATGGTGGATCAAATATTCACACACAGTGAAGGCAGCAACTGTGAAGATGATGCTGGAAAGTTTGTCCTGAATCTTAAAGCTATCAGGCAGGTGGTACAAGAACCTGCACCCACTGAAGAGCCAGAGGCAGAGCAGCTTCGACTCCTCGCCGCACCCCTGCCACCTCCCAAGGAAGTGCGCATGCAAATTGCACACGACAACGTCATAACCTACATTGCTGGTTACATTGTTCATAAAATTAAGCTGAAGATTTGCACCATATGCATGCCCCTTGTAGAAGGCGAGAGGAGCTCCTCATCCTGTCAAATTTTGTTGAATGCAAAACAGTATGGCAAAGGGGGACTACAAATTCCCAGCAACATGCTGGTCGCTTGCACCAGGCGGATGGAGCAAGTGTTCAGTGCAAATATTGAGCATGTGATGTTTGCAGACAAGGTGAAATGTCAGTTGATTGAGATGCTACAAAAAGAGGTGAAGGATGATCTTGTGTGCCCTATGGGAGCTTGTCAATTGCTGCCTCTTGTGGTTAAGAAATTTGTCAACATTAGGCTACATTTCACCCTGAAAGAATGTAGCCGTGACTTCTCTCAAAAGTCCATCAGGAAAAACAGAAAAGTCATGAAATTGAGTCATGTTTGATTTTGTTGAACTTCTTTCTGAAGTTCGTCTGCTTTAACTGTAAATTATTTTGTCACGCGCAATTCAAACAGATGTTTCACAGTGTTGGCTTACACACAGTCATTAAGGATGCACATGTAAACCAAAGTAACAAAAGAGAATGTCTATATTTTATAACATTATTTCATGGTGAAATATATGTGAGCAATCATGACCAAACCGAGGTTAAGTAAAAAATTTGATGAGTTGAGTTATGACTGTAATTGAAAACATTTACTTAGCTTTCTGTCGACATAAGAATGATCTCTGTATCTTAACAAATGAGGAAGTTACAGCAGTTTGAAGTTTAGAGGGGTGCGTGCAACACTTTTGAGAAAATGTACAAAGAAGTTTGCAGTGACAATGAAACTCATATGAGGTTGGATACAAGAATGATGTTCTAATAGATAGAGTAAGCTGCCCCTGTCATGGCGGGTGTTTTTTGTATGAGCTCTCTGATGTAGTGTAAATCTTGGAAAATTTTGAGTGTTAATGCTCACAGTCGATGCTGTAATTGTGCGTGGTGTTTCTTGAGGAGGTGTGTTTTCGTTTTATTGATACATTTGATGTGCATCTGGAATTATTGTGTTTTGAGCAAAGTGAAAAGGTTTCGGCTAAGCAGGCCTACTGTGAACAACTGAACTGAAGCGGTGTGTTGTTTGCCACAGGTCGACTGTGTAACGCTCTCATTTTTTTGTTTTCTGTACTACTTTATTCTGCAGAAATGTCCAAGGTACGTGGAAAGTCAAAACGTTCATTGTTTAATTCACCTTTTACAACAAGGAAGGACTCTAAGAAAGCCAAGTCCACTTCAAGTATTAGAGAAGACGAAATTGCAAGTGATGTTGAACTTGAAGAAGTTTCTGTGCATCGTTGTGACATCGCAGAAGTGCAAAAGACCATTGTGAACAAAGTCAACGAGGCCTTGTCAATTTTCAAGACTAATGACGATGATCCGACTGATCCAATATCCAGGCTGATACCGGTGCTTGCCACTGCCATGTCCGTGGTGGTGGATGAAGTAGTGAAGGGGGTGCTCGATGAGCTTGAAGCACGTGTGGCGTCTATTATTAGTCCACCGCAGCCACCTTCTTCACTGCCAGTCTATGAGAAGACTTTGTCCGCCATGAGGGTATTGACCTACAAGAATGACCGTTTGCAGCAGTACTCATGTCGAGAGTCGCTGCGCATATTCGGTATTCCGCATGACGATGGAGAGACAGCAGAGAAGGTGGAGGAGAAGGTCATCCATGTCTTCAAGGATGCGGGTGTTGACGTCAACGTTGCGGACATAGCTGCATCCCATCGCACTGGTAGAGCTGGTAGGGGTCCACGTCCTATTCTTGTCAAGTTTGTCTCAAGGCGGACGAGGAATGAATTGATGAAAGTGAAAAAGAATCTGAAAGGTAAAGATGGATATGACAAGGTATTCATCAATGATGACATTACTCCACTACGTGCGAGAATGCTGGGGTTCATCAAAAGGCTGAACTACAGTGCCTGGACGGTTGAAGGAAGGATCTATTGCACCAAGAAGTCGCCACCAGGTCTGGCACCTGACGATCGTCCCAGACCAATAGTCGTTGAAACCCCAGATGACCTGTTCAAGCTGGGAGTGACTACCATCGACTATGAAGCTTTGGGCTTGAGACACCTAGCAGAGCTGGTTGGTGAACGAGGCACTATTGGAGCATCCCAGATGAGCAGTGGTGAGGTTGCCTATTCCCGTGGCAACTAACGGTGCCCAGAGGGGTGTGTTGCTTTGCCTTCTTCTCAGCGTCAGGTGTATGTAAGTGAAAGTTTAAAGCTTAATAGCTGGGAGAATGATTATGAAGGTTATTTATACTGTAGTCATGTGGATAAGCTCATTGAGCAAAACAGCAGTGATAATGTGGAGATAATGACATTGATTTGCTATGAACAGCTCCTTAAACCTCATCTGACCAAGAATCACATTAGAAACATAAACATAAACAAATTTGATGAAATACATGATCATGATGAAAACTATTAACAAAAAATGCTTCTTACACAAATGACTCATTCTGTGGGTATTAATAATTGCCACACAGTCGACGGTGGCACCAAGTTGCCTACAGCTTATGTTTTGAACTATGTCCAACCTTGTGTTAATGCGCTAGCAGGCTGTATAAATACTAAAATAGTGAAAGACAAAAACTGTTCATGATGACCACCTTGCCCTTGGGATTAATTATATGGTTTTGAAAACTGGTGTTAGTGGTGACTGTGGGGATGTACTCCATGCTGATGTTGATGGTGCAAAATGTACTAGCAAATTACATGCTGATGACAGTGATTTTGATGCAAAATGTACTACTAGATTATCTGTAGATGCTGTTTTCTCATCAGTTACTGAAAGGTTTTTGAATACATCCAGTGAAATCTCATAATGTAATTTATAATTATGAGCATAATAGTGATGATGAAGCTGATGGTTGTTTATCAAGGATGTTTCTGTTGACATGGTTATTGGGTCCCATCATGACAGTGTGATGAATGAATGTGAACATCATAACAATGTGATGGATGAATGTGATGATTGTAAATGTAACACTAACATTAGTAACATTGATTCCAACTGGAATGTCGATCTTGTATAGACCTTCATTCAGTATTAAGGTTAGTGGACATATTATTGGTTATGAATATGATGATGATGATAGTGATGGTGGTGAGGATAATGTGTTTCATGAGTATAGTGAACTTGAGTTTCCTACAAGAAATACAAGGGTTCCTAAAATTAATACTTTTTTGCATTTTGATGCTGTGAGAAATAATAAATTTAAAGATAAACTCAGTTTGGGTTTTGATTATGATAATATTGACGCTATAGTAACACCTGATGTTTACATTGTTGTCAATAATGCTTCCGCCTTTGATCCTGTTTTGGATGTTAATCAATTTGAAGAAATTGTTACTAACAAAATACTAATGCCAATACACTTATACAGTTACTACTGTGGAGAATGACTCGACTTAGTCAGTGATTGACTTACCTGACAGTACATTTGATTCTTTACTTTGTACACCTATGTCTATGATAGGCGTTACTGTTGCTTCAGCAAATTCTGACTCTAATGTTGCTGATGTCTTTGAAGGTCCTGATGATGTTTGTGAATCATGTGGTTTGTTGCATGCTATTATCATTTGTGGAGATGATAATGATGTCTGTAACATTGATGATAATCAAAGATAATGGATGACATGATGGTGTTGCCAACGTTGTAAATGTTGGTGATAATTTTGACCTGGATAGTTGCATTCCGAGTAAGTTTAGTGGTGATCTGGGTTTGCATGCTATCTCCAATCTCTGTGATATTGACTGTTCTGATGTCAATCGCAATAACAATGATGCTGATAATAATATTGATAATAATGACAGTCATAATTCTACAGAGAATGAAAATGATGATATTAGTGCTAATGATGAGGGTGGTAATAATAACAATTATAATGATGATCTAAATGATGATGATATAAATGATAACGCTGACCCTAGTGTAACCTCCAGCGGAAACCTAAGTTATACCAGTTTCTCACTCTCTTCTTTGTGCTTCCTTTCTTTGAATGTTGGTGGTTTGATATCAAAGCTGAAGTTTCCAGATTTAATTAGAGAATCAGATAAGGAGTGCTGATTTTATTTGTTTGTCAGAAACCAAACTTGATAACTTTGACAATATAGCAATTGATGGGTATTCTGTCTAAATGAAGAATAGGAAGGCTTTTAAAAGGAAATCAGGTGGTATTGCTCTTTTAGTTAAACATGAGTTGTTAGATTATATTAAAGTTGTAGAACATCAATCTTGTAAGGAAAGTATACAAACTGGCTTTGATAAATATTATCGCTTGGTGCAGCACTTGGTTTCAGATGATGGTTTATTCTGTGAATTATCTATTCCTCGTAATAATGTACTCCAGACATGTTTATGTGTAGTGGTTTATATTCCCCCTGAAAATTCAGTTTATGTGAACAAGAACGCCTTTCAAGAACTGGCTGATACTCTGACTAACTGGAATGACGATTGTAATGTAGTTATGTTGGGTGACTTCAATGCTAGGACGGGTACAGTTAGCGACTTTGTAGAAGATGAACAAGAAGTGGATAATTTTATTGCCAGTACTGTCTGAGTATAAACTCTCCTGGCTATGTACTGTTCGTTCTCTGCTAAATGATCTTGGTCTGTCTTTCATTTGGTTAAACGGCTGTAAATACTCTTTGAATTGTTTTAAGACCATGGTCAAACAACGCTTGAGAGACCAGTTCTTGCAAACCTGGCATCAGGATGTATTCGCTCATAATGCTTGTATTACGTATAAAATTTTTAAGAGTACGTTCTGTTTCGAAGATTATTTAGTTTCCTTGTCACCTCTATCGAGAAGAACCCCTTGGGGTCATGAGCAATCTTGCCACTGTAGATTGTTCTAACCTATAAAGGGAAAAGTGAAAGCCCCAGTTGAAAACCTGTCTTGCCTTTGTAGGCATGACTGACTCACTGCGGCAACAGTTACCCCCCCCCCCCCCCCCACCCCCGTTGGAGTGCCGGGGGTTTCAGTATAAATAGTATCCCCACTTTCTGGAAATTTAGTGCATTAAATTCCCACTGTCGCTGTCTTCCTCATTTGCTCTTTCCCATTCCTGATCTGTCCTATCACTCTGCTATACTATCTTCTTCTTCGCTAGATCAATGACCTACCGTTTTTCTTGAAAACTCTTCCTGGACAAGACTCCTTGTTTGTGTATGAGGTCTGTTGGATCAGCTTGGGAGTGTTGGACGCTTTCTGCCGGGTGGTCACTAGGGCTTCCTATGATTGTATTATTTAGCACTATAGGCATTTTACATGTATGTGTTTTGTTGATGATTTATAATGATGTTTGTATTCTATTTTGTTTTTGTAACCGGGGGTTCGAGTAGTTGGGGTAAAGCCTCAGCCATCCCCTGCGTGGGATGTCTTTATTGTAAAGTGACTGGCCGGTGGAGGGCATTCAATTTTCCCACTAGGGTTGTTTCGGCAGATCTTTTATGCGGATTGGGGGTTGTCCGGTCCTGATTTGGCTCGGAAGAGTCCGCTGGACCTAAAGCATCAATCAATCAATCAATCAAACTATCGAGAAGAAACTTATTGAAATTTAGGCTCAGCTGTCACAAACTGCCAATTCAATCACTTAGATATTTGAATATTCAGAGAGAAGATAGACTGTGTACTCTGTGTGATCTGGATGAACTAGGTGATGAATTTCATTATCTGTTTAGATGTACAAATTCTGTGTTGGTTGTTAACAGACTTTCTTTAATACCTCAATACTTCAGGAATCACCCGAATGCCTATAAGTTAAATCAGTTATTGAACTCTAAATCTAAACGCAGGTTGTCTGATTTGAGCCGTTTTATAGGGATTATTTTTTCACATTTCCAATAGTGACGCACAGTTCTCTTTTAATTTTATGTCAAACTTCTATTTTCTTGTTTGGACGAATATTGAATCAAAGAGCAGGTTGCTAAATTTAAGCCGCTTTATTGGAGTTTGATTTATGTCACTATTTATATTTGTGCATTCCCTTTTGTCTTATTTTGTGAACCATGCGAAGCTGTACATTTTTCTTTCCATGTTGACCTGCAACATAAAACCTAAAACGGGTGTTTGACATTTCAGAGGTTTATCTTGTGATGCCTATGGAGCAGCTTTTTTGTGCCGTTCATTTTAATGTCTGTAATTCCCCATCCCCCCTTTTCCCCTTTTTTTGGCTAAAATGCCCACTGGGCTATGAGCCTTGTTTCATGCTTTAATCATGTGATTTTGCTAATAAAAGGACAAAGTTCCAAAAGTTCAAAATAGCAGGTGTAGGATGTTTCCATCAAAATGCTTTTAGATATTGATAGAAATGTTGTTGATGAGTTCAAATGTGCTAAAAAATGAAATTTGCACAAAATTGTCCTCTGCTTTGTTTTGGCCTGTAGCTCAGAAGTACTGCTGGCGACGTTTTAGTCACGATGGGTCACATATAGCTTAATGTTGGTAAACTCTGTGCATAAGTATATTTCAGGGTGAAATAATATAGCGTAATGTTGATAAACTGTTGCATGCTCAAACGCAGTAGATGTATATTTCAGGGTGAAACCATCAAACTTTAGATATCTTATACTGTTACATGCTTATATGTGTGATGTCGATGTCTTGAATTACAGATTTGTATCCATTATTGCTTGAATACAAGGAATAAATCTGTTCAATGTTACACAAAACTCAACAGTCACAATTGTGTTTGTTGACAATTTCAATTGGCAAATCTCCTTCCTCTCTTTCTTTTCTTTTCATTTTCTTCTTCAGCTTTTCACTTAATCTGTCACTTCACTGACATTATTCTCTCTCCCACCAACCCACCCCTTTTTCAATTCTGTTTTGTGTTTCTTTGTGCATGAGAGTTTATCTTTAATAAATATATTATTCTATTACATTTTGTTGTCAACTTTATTTTTCTCAATACTGTCTTGTGTATTAAAAACAAAAAGTATCGTTTTAATAAGCTATCAATATGTCATTACAGTGTTTTGTTTTTTTAATTTTTGTACATGCACACAAAATTTAAAAAAAGGTCAATTACATGTAACAACTATATTAAAATTAATGTAAACAAACAACAAAATAGATTAATCAACCATTCAACTGATTATGTCTACCACAAAACAGAACATAAACAAAAAACAAACAAAAAGAAATACATTGAAATAAAACTTACAAAAATTACAACTAAACAAAGCTATCAAAACAAAGGGGTAGTGGCGTGTGGGAATGGAGGTTATTTCAAACATTGAAAAGACTGCATATAGAATTCCCTAACATCTCATATCAAAAGTCACAAAGAGTATGTTTTATTCATTCTATAGATGCTTTTGCACAAACCCTACCTGCACCCCCAAAGCACATTATTTTTTTTTTTTTTTTTACAAACGGCTAGCAAGCTTGTTTATGAGATATCTATATATATGTTGTCTAGATGAATAATCAATAAAAATAGAGGATTTAAAAGACAGAACGAAATAAAGTCACTGCTTTTATATAAATATAGTCGTATAAACCCAGCATAAACAATCGCATATTTATTTTTATTGCGCAAAGGCCACGCCGAAGTTGCGACATATTACACAGTACACACAAGGAACGCTGACCGCGAACACGCTTTCAAGGGCAAGTAACTCGTGCCGCGGGTACGCTTTCGCTAATATAAGAAGTGTGCCACTGTCCAATCTTGGTCATCCATTATCTTTGGAGGCGGGGAAGAGAGATGGATAGCCTGTATAGTGTCTGGTTATGTTAATGACACGGCGGTACACGTTTCATGGAGTTAACTGACGTTTTGATGGTGGCCTGGCCGTTTTGTTATGATTGCCGCTATTAAAAAGAAAGGGGACCGGCGTAAAGCGATCGCCACTGAGGAAGAAGAGAATGAGGAAGAACAGGAGAAAGAAGAGGAAGTAGAGGAAGAAGAAGGGAAGACACCGGGGCGGAGAGAAAAAAAAAACTACTACAATAATAATAACGATAGAAGAGTAGACGACAACAACAACAACAACAACAACAATATAATAAAAATAATAATAATAATAATAATAATAATAATAATAATAATAATAATAATAATAATAATAATAATAATAATAATAATAGGAGAGTAGAAGAAGAAGAACGATAACATAGTAATAATAATAATAATAATAATAATAATAATAATAATAATAATAATAATAATAATAATAATAATAATAATAGGAGAGTAGAAGAAGAAGAACGATAACATAGTGATAATAATAATAATAATAATAATAATAATAATAATAATAATAATAATAATAATAATAATAATAATAGGAGAGTAGAAGAAGAAGAACGATAACATAGTGATAATAATAATAATAATAATAATAATAATAATAATAATAATAATAATAATAGGAGAGTAGAAGAAGAAGAACGATAACATAGTGATGACGATGAAAAAGAAGATGAAAAGGAACACACAAAAAGCAAAAGAAGAAAGGAAAGAAATATATTGCGAGGCACACATACAGAAGAGCAACCCAGTTTAATTATTGTGTAGGGGTCCAAATTTGCCGTCAGCTCCTATCCTATCCTATCCTGTCCCGTAACCCGAAGGTCGTAAGGGCACCCCAGATGATCGTTTAACCAGCATACTCCATCTTTCTCTGTCCTCAGCAGATACTAACTAAACAGGACATGTGGAAACAGAGTGATAGTGGACGTTAACTAAATAAACAGGACATGTGGAAACAGAGTGGTAGTGGACGTTAACAGGACATGTGGAAACAGAGTGATAGTGGACGTTAACTAAATAAACAGGACATGTGGAAACAGAGTGGTAGTGGACGTTAACAGGACATGTGGAAACAGAGTGGTAGTGGACGTTAACAGGACATGTGGAAACAGAGTGGTAGTGGACGTTAACAGGACATGTGGAAACAGAGTGGTAGGTGTTGCTAAGCGCAATATTTCATGGAACTTTAAAGGTCAACATCATTGAAACATAAAACTGAGCACAAAATATCTACATAATAAAAGAAGTCACATGCCAAACAACTTTTTTCCGAAAAATACTGCCTTTTAAAAATATTTAATAAAATCTACTTCGAATAAACTTTTGCACCTTCGAAAAGCCCGCTCACGTGACCACATGGCTCGTGACGTCAACGCCTGTAGACAACAATGGAGTCCGATAGTGCCCCCTCTCTATCAAAACGCAGGAAAACGAAGAGCAGTGGCCTATATTGTGCCGTTGCGGGTTGTACAAACAAACAAGCGGATGGGTTAACATTGCATACGTTTCCAAAAAACGAAGAAGTGCGAAATAAGTGGGTGAGATTCGTGCAGGAAAAGCGTGTAAACTTCGGTCCGAAGTAAGCAATTTGCGCAAAACACTTCGCTGAAGACTGCTTCCCCCCAAGTGCCACTTTAATTAATGCGGAGCTTTGGGATGAAAACAATACAGACATTAAAGCCTGGTTCTGTTCCAACGATCCAAAGGCCGTGTGCCATTGCAACAAGCGCCTCAACAACAGCAACAGTGATTCAAGTTACTAGTACTAGTAGTAGGCCTACTAGTACTGCTTCAACTTCAACTGTGAACTACAGTCACAGTGGCTACTACACATCCATCGTCTGCTATCAGTTTGCCGCGTGTCAGGAAAGTCAGAGGAGCTTTTATTTATTTATTTATTTATTTATTTATTTATTTATTTAATCGTTCTTATATAGCGCTTTTCCAGCTCAAGAGCTGCTCAAGGCGCTGGCCGATACAGGATCTAACTCAAGCCGCACGAGACACCCACCCGCAGCTTTTCAGAAAAGGGAACGCAAGAGGGTATGTATTCACTGGTCTAGCTCGTATAATTATTTGTTTATTATTACAATTAGTACTCGGGGGTCGAATTCGTTTCTAACAGAAGAGAGCACTGCTGTAACACGACAGATCGAGTGAAGAAACACTGCTTGTCTCGCTTGTAACTTCTTCGCAATCGGCCATTGTATTCAGCTGCTGACGTCACTGCGAGGGGAGATCAGCGATAGCTGCGTTTTAGATTATTACTTCCCTTACTCTTAATTACAGGTAGGAAATCCCACTTTCAGTGATCGATATCTATTAAACGGTAGAGCTTTGCTTACCGAATTTTTTGCATCTGGTATTATTTAGTAAAGTTCTTTCAGCAGAAACTTTTTGACCGAGCACTGTGGTTGACCTTTAAGTGTGCCTAAAGTACCAACACATTAAAAGGTCTCCTTGATATATTCAGGATTATTCTGGAACCTTTGATGAGTAAAAGTAGGAAACTGGCAGGGTCAGTCACTAGACCTGTCACGAATACAATATGAAGGGGTCGTACATGGCTTCAACTATTATTATTATTAGTTCTTATTTGGAACTATTAACATTATTACTGTTTTTATAGGGAACTATTATCATTATTACTGTTCTTATATTGAAAGTACTATCATTATTGCTGTTCTTATAAAGAACTATTATAATTATTAATGTTCCTACATGGAACTACTATCATTATTAGTGTTCTTATGTGGAACTATTTGCACTCTTATTACTACTGGCTGACATAAGGGCCGCTCTTGATAGCCATGAGATCCCACTCATTAACCCATTCTCACCTTCCCTCACCACCGCAAAGATGGAAGTTTTTCAACCAATAACAGAGCAAGAAGTCAAGAAAGTCATCTTAAGCTCAAAACCAACATCTTGCTCTCTCGACCCCATTCCTACCCCCATGTTGATAGAGAATCTTGACCCTTTACTCCCGACCATTACCCACATTATCAACGAGAGTCTGTCCTCTGGTGTTGTTCCATCTGTGCTCAAAGCGGCTGTCATCAAACCCCTCCTTAAAAAGCCAAGTTTAGACAAAAATAATCTAAAGAACTATAGATCTGTTTCAAACCTCTCCTTCCTGTCCAAAGTCATAGAAAAAATTGTTCTCAAACAACTGTTTGCCTACCTATATAATAACGCTTTACTTTGCCCCAACCAGTCTGCCTACCGACCCTTCCACAGCACTGAGACAGCCCTCCTAAAGGTAACCAATGATCTGTTGCTTGCATTAGATAATGGTAACGTCTCCGTTCTCACCTTATTAGACCTCTCAGCCGCCTTTGACACAGTCGACCATCACATTCTCTTTAACACTCTTCAACACTACTTTGGAATCTCTGGCTCGGTCCTGGCTTGGTTCCACTCATATCTTTCTGACAGATCACAAGCAGTCACTGTCGATGGCTGTTTCTCCAGCACAGTAGACTTGGTGTGCGGCGTGCCTCAGGGTTCCGTTTTAGGGCCGGTGTTATTCACTCTGTACACCAAGCCACTGCTTCTCCTGCTTAGAAAGCATGCTGTTGAGAGTCAGTCATTTGCAGACGACACACAACTGTATAAATCCACCGCCCCCTCTCTCATTAATTCCACTGTTAAGACTTTGGAGAACTGCATCACAGACATTAAGTCATGGATGACACTCAACAAGCTTAAGCTTAATGACAATAAAACAGAAGCCCTCCTCATTCACAAGCACAACACCTCCTCCTTACTCTCGCCTCTCCCAACATCGCTTACAGTAGGGACAACAAACATTCAGTTCTCATCCTCAGCAAGAAATCTCGGCTACATTCTCTCCGATGACCTGTCCCACAACAACCACATCTCCAACGTCTGTCGCTCTGCATACACGGCCATACGCCAAATCAGCTCCTTTCGCCACTATTTTACAGTCCCTGCCACCAAAACCCTAGTCTGCGCTCTCATCCTTTCTCGTCTTGACTATTGCAACTCTCTCCTTGCTGGCTCCCCAAAACACATCATTGACAAACTACAAAAGGTTCAGAACTCAGCACCTAGACTAGTATTCCGAGCTAAGAAACGCGATCACATCACACCTCTACTACATTCCCTTCACTGGCTTCCTGTGCAAGCACGCATAGAGTACAAACTCTCTGTTCTCTGTCACAACGTCTTCACAGATTCTTGTCCTTCCTACCTTGCTGATCTACTGTCTGTCTACTCCCCTTCACGCACTTTAAGATCTTCTGCTGACACTCGCACACTCAAGGTTCCCGTCACCCGCACTAAGACATACGGCCAACGTGCATTCGCTTACTCCGCACCTAAGCAGTGGAATTCCCTTCCCTCCCATATCCGCAACATACAATCAACACAAGCATTCAAAAAGGCCCTCAAAACCAACCTCTTCAAACTGCATTATTCAGATTGATTTGTATCCCGCTGCCATTCTCTCATCTTTTGTCTATGTCTGATCCGTAAGTGTATACACGGCTGTAAATATTTATACTGCTTTTCTTCCTGGGCCTGACCGGGCATATAAATAGCTGTGAATAGGTATTTGCTATTCTATTTCTGTCTTTTTTGTCATTTGTGTACATAGTTGTAAATAGTCTATTTCTGTCTTTTTTGTCATTTATGTACATAGTTGTAAATAGTCTGTACCTTTACTGTTCCGTCTTTTGGTGTATTGTAGCAAAAATGATGTTTTATCGAGTGCATGTATTTATATGTAATGACTATGTAAAGCGTGGTGAGTCTGGTCATAGGCTGGAGTACCCGCTATACAAAAAATCCGTTATTATTATTATTATTATTATTATTATTATTATTATTATTATTATTACGACGAAATCACACTTGTCGCCACGAAAACAACAGAGTTGCAACTCGCTGAATACCCCCAAGACGAAGAGATTCCAAGACGGACTTTCCACCCACGCAAAAATAACAAAACCAAAAACTAAGGGCAGTAACATAACAGCAATAACAACTAATAACAATAATTATAATAACAACAACAAAAAAGTAAATAACAACTTTACTTGCACTTACCTTGACTGCATGCCAAATGTCACAAAACAAAATGGTCGATTTCCTTGTTTTGCATTGCGCAGAATCATGTCTAGGTATAACTTGCTCACTTGATCGCTCCGTTGTTTGTTTGTGGAAAGAGTAGCACAACAAGCATAGACAACTCTATACAAGGAACTAGCGTAAAGGACTAGTGTGAATAGTTTTATTTTATGTTATGTAAGCCTTTATATTTGTATTATACACGTCAAGCTAGCGGGTCAGTTTTCTCATAGCTGTTTTGTGTAAAGACTTACTCAGCACCTCGTTTAAGCTTTCGAGATTTGTATTTCTCTTGTTCACAAAAAACAAACAACGATAAAGAAATAAACATAAATAAATACATAAATACAAAATAAATATAAGCACAGCTTTAAAGTATCTAAAGTAAAATATTGAATGAGTAAATTAATTTAATATTTAAAACTACGTTTTGTGCACATACACAAACACACACGCACACACACACACACACACACCCTCTATCTCTCTCTCTCCCTCATTTTCTTTCTCTGCCTCAGTAGCAAATGTATGGGGTGTACCGCATAGAGTGTGGAATTGGCAATTAAACACTACAATCAGACATGGTGGCATTGAACATGATGTAGTTAGCATAGCTATACCTTCATTGTATTACAAGATCCCCCACACCCCTTACTCCCACTCCCAACCACACACACACCTCCCCTACGTCTCCCCATTCATCTCCCCAATCATATTCCGCAATTGTTATTGTTCCACAGCGCATCGAATTTCATAGGGCAATAAGCCATGTTTCGCGTTCACGGTATTATCCTCCGACCTCGATGTAGTGTCCATTAAGCTATCCCTGATACTCTGCACGGGAGGAAGTCAATTAGACACAAGCTGGTCAGTGGTCACTATTGGTCACCTCTTTCTCTGGTCATTTAGTGCTCCGTCCTTAGAGGTCAAAGTTTAGAGGTCACCGCCAGGACTTCCAGCTAGTCAGCCATGCTGGACGACCCCCAAAGGACGGGCTTGAAGTACACAGTGGTCTCGGGTGTCCACAGACGTCACCCTTGCCGTCTTCCCCTCCCTTTAGTTACAGACCAATATCTTTGTCTGTCTCTCGGTTTGGCTACACATCTTCCTCTGCTTGTCTTTATCTCTGTCTATCCTTCTCTCTCTGCTTGCTTTCTATGACTTTACCTATCTTTCTCATGTCAAACTCATTGGAGTTTTGACTTTGCGACAGAATGGTTTTGTAAAAACAACACGAATAGAAAGGCACCTTTTTCAAACTGCCGAGTAGTGACTCACCAATCCTGGGTAGTTTTTCTTTGCACCACTCACTTTACCCGGTGTGTGGACACAACGATTGATAAACAATAAAAACTTAACAAAGTTTGTCTTTCATTAAATGACAATCAGAAACAAATGGATCAATAAAATAAAAAAATGCTTTTGTAGACTAAACACGATAATAACATTTCTTTAGTATATTTATTGATGTGTTTCTCTGCCGTGTTCAATTTCAATACTTTAAGTGTTCTTGTAATGAAAACGGATATTTCAAGAATTTGTTTGCGTGTATGCGTGAAAATTGCGTGTTCTCCTGTCTTACAACCAGTCTAACTCATATCCTATTCTATCCTATCCTATCCCGTAACTCGGAGGTCGTAGGGGCACCACAGATTTTCGTTTAACCAGCGTACTCCATCTTTCCCTGTCATCAGCAACCCTGATGGTTTCGCTCAGTGTCAAACCAGTCCATTCTCGAATGTTGTCCTTCCACCTCTTTTCGGTCTTCCTCTTCTTCTACCTCCTTACACTGTGCCTTGCAGGATGGTCTTTGCAAGACCTGATGATCTCTTGACGTGGCCATACCATCGGAGTTTCCGTTTTTTCACCACTGTGAGCAGGTCATCGTGTTGTCCAATGGCTTGTGTGATGGTTTGTCGGTCATTCTCTGTTTTTGCTCCCACTCTGTGGAACTCTTTGCCTTCCGACCTCCGCCTCATCCAGTCGCATGATGCTTTCAAGAAGAATCTAAAAACCCACCTATTCTCCAAATATTTCAGCCATTGAAATTTCGCCAAAGTCCCTGCCACCAGAAGTAACTAATTAACGACAGTGGTGGATATGGTGATGGTTGATGTGGTGGTGGAGGTGGTGGTGGTGGCGGAGGTGGTAGTAGTTGCCGTGGTGGTGGTGGATACTTGTGATGGTTGTCGTTCGCTGTCGTAATGGTGGTGGCGGCGGTGGTTGTGGTGTTGATGTCAGAAGAAGGATTAGTAATTAAAAAAAAAAGAAGTAGAATTTAGTGTTAAAAGGTAGTATGCGCACCCCCTTCCCCTTGGTTGCCTGCTCCCATCCCAGTTTCAGCATTTTATTTAAAAGCGCTTTTTACCTAGGGTGAGGAACTCCTTTTAGTTCTATTTATTCGTTTTAACCTCCCACGTGGAGGAATTTCCCTTGTGTGCATGCTCACATTTCCCAGTTTTGGAGTCCCGCACCTCCCCACCCCCACCTCCTCCCCTACCCCCGAATTTGACTAGAGAGGGGGTGCGTGCTGCTTTTTAGTTTAGCCCTGGTCTATCGGTCACTGGACCCAGGGTCCTATATTTTTACATTGTTGCGATCTTCACGTAATGGGTTTTTGAAATTTGGCAGTCAACTTTTTTATTCCATAAAATTATACCTTTTTTTTTTTTTTTTTTTTTTTTTTTTTAAACTGGCTCATTCAGTCAGAGGACCAGGATTAAGTTCTGTCAATGTATTTTATTGTATTTATTCTATATTGTATTTGATTGCGTAAAGCCATGCTTGGTTGTGTGTTAATGTTTCTTACATCTTTTACATGTAAAATATATGTATATATGTTTGTTTGTTTTTTTTTAAATATTTTTGTTTAATTTTATTGGACATGCGTATTTTTACGAATTTTATCTTATTGTTTTTAGCTGCTTATAATAATTCTGTGTGTGTTTGTTTGTAGGCATGTGGTGTCAGATGTATGTTTTTTTGTTTTTTTTTTTTTTTATATACACCATGTTTTAGTGTGTTGTACAGTCTCTTATTGTGCGAGAGCTTGTGTGAGAGTATGCGTGTGAGCGCTTTGAGCAGACTTTTAGTTTGGAATTGCGCTTTATAAAATAAATTATTATTATTATTATTACTTCGTCGTTGGTGATGTGCTGGGGTATAGGAAATGCCCAGAAGTCTTCTGTAGCACCTCATCTCCATGCTTTGTATTCTTCGTTGGAGATCTGCTGTGAGGGTCCATGTTTTGCAAGCATATAAGAAGATGGAGATGACAAGGGAGCGCAGCATCCTTACCTTGGAATGTAGACTGATGGTCCTGTCTTTCCAAATGGGCTTCAACCTCGCCAGGGCAGCAGAACAGTGAACTAATCGTCATACCGTCTATTAAACGATTAACATAAATTAAATTATTTGCAAGAATCAAATGGAATAAATACGAGTGCTTCTACTCACGTCAAGTGTCGCAGATTAAATCCGTTGAATTTATAAAATAACTCACAAATAATATTAATACACTCCTTATCACCGTGGCCATTGGAAGGGCCATGTATGTCTAGTCACACCGTAGTACCGTTCCCATTCGATCTCATATTTTCTGATGCGGGGATGACTCGCTCTTTAGTTGCTTATGCGTCCACTGTTTACATCTTCTTCATCTGCTTCCTTAATCTCCCTCCCATTCCCCTCTTTCTCTCTTCCTCATCATCCTCTACATCTCTCTTTCTCGTCCTCATCATCCTCGCCGTCTCTCTTTCTCGTCCACTTCTCCTCAATCTCCTTCTCTCTTCCTTGTTCTCTGCCTCTTCTTTCGCCTTCTTCTGCGTCTTTCTCTTCGTCCTATTCCGTCTTTCTACTTGTCTTCTTCTTCTTCTTCTTCTTCTTCTTCTTCTTCTTCTTCTTCTTCTTCTTCTTCTTCTTCTTCTTCTTCTTCTTCTTCTTCCTCTTTATTCTTTTCCCCTCTTCTCTTCTTCTTCTTCTTCTTCTTCTTCTTCTTCTTCTTCTTCTTCTTCTTCTTCTTCTTCTTCTTCTTCTTCTTCTTCTTCTTCTTCTTCTTTCTTCTTATTGTTCGTCTTCATCGTCTTCTCCTTAATCTTAGTTTCAACTTCAAATCAGTTAATCATCCGATTTCAATTCGTTATTCAACATTACAGTGAACCACCATGTTCGTCTCCTCGCCACTCCATACTTTCACACTAATATTAAAAATTATTTTATAAATATTTTAATTACATAACCAATACAATATCTTCGTTTAATAAAACTGTTACATTTATAATACAACAATTTCAAATAATAAAACAATATATATATATATATATATGCAGACTCAGCTGCGAGAAGTCCGCACAATCTATCTCAAGTCGAGTCAACAAAAGAATGACTAGACTTTTGAAAGTACATTAGTGAACTGTCATGTGATCAGCTCCACCAATCAAACTTTAGCTCTTACAGCAGATACCAATATTTTCTTACAAGAATACAGACTAATAAAATTAAAATGTCATCGGACCCGAATAACTATAAAACCGGTCCCAGACATTTCTGTTTGATTCAATTTGTTAAATAACTGGTGGCACAATAACAATAACTGAGCAAATCCATAGAATTATTAAACCATAATAATGTATATAAAAAATATTATGATAATTCATCGGCTGCACGTCAGAATTCAAACTTCAATATAAAATATATGAACGGAAAAAGAGCGATAACGTTTAACGTTAAAAGAGAAAGGCTGAGAATAAGTTTAACAAGTGGCTAAAATGAAGAGGACATCGCTAACCCCCAGCAAAGCCCAGGTGACCCTAATGCACCGTCATCTTTATTCCCTGAAGATGTCCACGAAAGCTGGTGCCGATCAAACAAAGGGCAGTAACCAACCAGGATTTCAGCCAAGAGTCATCCTTTGCAAGTCTCCTTTTATTTATCATCAAAATGAAGCCTGGACCGGGCAAGTTTTCGATACTCCGCTTAAGGGGTAAAATGGTTGAGATGGTTATGGTCTCAGCTTGGCCTTAACCTTACCCTACCTCCTGTATCCTAATCCTCTTACTAGATTTGTGGGTCATCCTTTTGGTCAGCGAAAATTCAAACGTCCGGGTGGTCAGCTGCTGTCCTGTTGACCAGAGACAAAGGTAGACGGGCGCAACGTAAAGCCAAGGGTGGACACACACGGACTTCACTTGCTCTTCCCAACCAGGGACACCTGTTGTGCTGTCCGCATTTAGAACGATATCCAATATTTGTGCACCAAAAGCCTTTCAAAGATTGGTGATCCACATCCACTCTTCGCTATTGTAACGGTTTTAACGCCCGTGCGTTGCCGCGTCTAATTCAACCTTAAATGTGTCCAGGGTCATGGTGGTCAGGGATTTGGTTATCATTAATTCTGGTCAGCGGTTGACCAGTGATAATTGGACTAAAGGTTTCCACATCACACACGCGATATGACATTTCACGCCTGTAATCTTCACCGAGAGATATAATCAGCGCCGGTGAAGGGAGTTGTCAGAACTTGTATTTGTGGTACTAGAATGTGGACCCTCGCTAACAAGGGTTAACTAATAACTACAATCCTGGTCTTCGTGTCTGCATTATCTGTTCTTTGGTAACTTTGAACTGACCTAATATGACCTGGTACTTATTGCTCAACCAGTTAGTGTTTTTTTGTTTTTTTAAAATTAAAAACAAAGAACGGAAACAATTTGTTTTTTCTTTATTGTAGTTGTTGTTCTTCTTCGTCTTCTTTTTTCTTCTTCTTTTTCCCACATTGTTTGTGGGCGCATTTTTGTGGCCAAGCAGCCAAATGGGGATACTTTGGCACGCAGGCTGACAGGCAATATTAAATGCTTGTTGTTAGCTAGAGTCTACTCCTTGAGATGGGAGTGTAAACCGAGGTCTTGCCTGTGTCTTCCTACGCACGCATTCCATGGCACGGCCAGCGCCTTGAGCAGCTCTTGACTTTTTGAGGAAGTGCTAAACGCTGTTTGTCTGTACCTCCTTTCTTATTCGCTGAGATGCAATGTGCTGTATGAATTCTCTGTTTTGGATTTGACTTGACTATACCACAAAGATTAAATAAATAGTTGCGTAAATACATAAATACCCCGTTGGGGTGCCGGGGGTTTCAGTATAAATAGTATCCCCACTTTCTGGAAATTTAGTGCTTTAAATTCCCACTGTCGCTGTCTTTCTCCTTTGCTTTTTCTCATTCCTGCTCTGTTCTATCAATGTGCTATACTATCGTCTTCTTCGCTAGACCAGTCTCCTACCTTTTTTCTTGAAAACTCTTCCGGGACAAGACTCCTTGTTTGTGTATGAGGTCTGTTGGATCAGCTTGGGAATATTGGACGCTTTCTGCCAGGTGGTCACTAGGGCTTCCTATGATGTTATTATTTAGTAATGTAGGCATTTTATATGTATGTGTTTTGTTGATAATTTATAATGATGTTTGTATTCTTTGTTTTTGTAAACGGGGGTTCGATAAGTTGGGGTGAAGCCTCAGCCGTCCCCTGCGTGGGATGTCTTTATTGTAAAGTGACTGGCTGGTGGAGGGCATTCAGTTTTCCCACTAGAGTTGTTTCAGCAGATCTTTTATGCGGATTGGGGGTTGTCCGGTCATGATTTGGCTCGGAAGAGTCCGCTGGACCTAAAGCAACAATTATGTAATGTAATGTAAATACATAAATAGAAAATGCACCTTTCTCTCTTTCTCTCTCTCTGTAGTAGTAGTAATAATAATAATAATAATAATAATAATAATAATAATAATAATAATAATAATAATAATAATAATAATAATTAATAATAATAGTGATGATAATGGTGGTGGTGATGGTGGTGTTAGTAATAATAATAATAATAATTCTTATTATTATTGTAATTGGTGTTATTATTATTATTATTATTATTATTATTATTATTATTATTATTATTATTATTATTATTATTATTATTATTATTATTATTATTATAAGGGTGGGAGATAGGGAGGGTGGTTGCCTACACTTGTTTAAAAATGATGATGAAGATGTTGGTTTGATTGTTTGTGCATGTGTGTGTGTGTGATTTAGGCTTATATGATTTCCTAGTTAATGTTAAAGGTTCTTTACTGTGTTAATTTGTTAAGGGACTGATTGGAAGGTTAAACTTATTAATTAGTCTAAAATCTGTATCCCTAATAAAAAAAAATAGTTTTAAAGTTTCAAAGCTTCTCTCAATATTCATCAATATTTTCTCAATTCTCTCAATATAAATCAATATTCTACCTCTTACCGACAGATTAAAATTTAATAAAGGTGTTTTCATGCACACGGTCCTTTCTGGCAATGCACCTTCCTATCTTTCTTCTCTTAAAAAAAACAGCAACAAAAAAACTGCCAGATCGTCCACAAAATTCAAAGTTCCAATTCCAAGAATTGATCTCTTCAAAACTAGTCTAGCTTATTCCGGTTCCACTTTGTGGAATAAGTTTCCTGAAGATCTCCGCACTCCAGCATCTAAATTTACATCATTAAGAACACGTCTCCTAAAACACATTAAAAATTAAATACACATTAATTGTTAATGTTGTTGATTGATATTAACAGCATTAATTTGATTTCAGTTGTTTGAACATGATTTTATCTAATGATGACTTTGTTTATTTGTTATTGTTCCATGATGTGAATGTTATAACCTTGAGTTGTATTTAATAGTTATTGTTAAAGCCCCAAGGGCAAGATGTAAAAAAGCGCATCCAGCGCTTATTCTTTTACCCTTGCAAAATAAAATTGTTATCTTCTCTTCTCTTCTCTTCTCTTCTCTTCTCTTCTCTTCTCTTCTCTTCTCTCTCTCTCTCTCTCTCTCTCTCTCTCTCTCTCTCTCTCTCTCTCTCTCTCTCTCTCTCTCTCTCTCTCTCTTTCTTTCTCTCTCTCTCTCTCTCATCTCATCCATCTACAGCTGAGCTTTTACGATTTCGATTTCCGCCTTGTAATTGCGATTTGCTTTTAAACCACATGTTTTGAGTGTTGAATGTGTGTTTGTTGTGCGTGTATGAGTGTTTCTGTAGTATGTGAGGGTGTATGTTGGTGATAGATCGCCGCGCTTTGATTGCTTTAGGAATAAGGCGCGTATGGCATTTAATACTACAACTACTACCAAACAAGGTCTTCTCTGTGTCTGAAGTTGGAGAAGGCGTTGTTTAGTCTCCGCTATGCTGATTGCTTCCAACTTTGTATACTCCCCGACCCCATACACCTATGGCAATTGTAGATTATAGTCACACATCGACACCGGAGCGTATAGGCGACTACTGGTCACATTATTCTGACACCAGCAGATGGTAAGGGGAAAATAATACGGTCACACACTGGCCAATCCTGGATTCGAACCAGGGACCTTTCCGGTTGCTATTAAGACGCTCTACCAACTGAGCTACCCGGTCCCTAAAACATCTAGTTCAGTTCAGTGGTTAGATTAAAGTCCCCGGACACATGGCGTATAGGGGACAATAATACATCTATTTTGTTTGTTTGTATGTAGATTATAGTCACACGACACTTTCGCATATAGGTGACTTCTGGACCGATTTATACTGACACCAGCGGGCCAGTTGTTGGTAAAGGGGAAAATAATATGATCACACGTTGACCAATCCGGGATTCGAACCAGCGACCTTTCGGTTACTAGCAAGACGCTCTTACCAACTGAGCTACCCGGCCCCTCATACATCTTTTTGTTTTTTGTTTTTTTGTATCAGTTTATAGTCCCCTATCTTCCCGATAAGGATTTTCAGAGAGGAGACTAATACTTCTATTTGTATTTGTTTGTATGTAGATTATAGTCACACGACACTTTCGAATGCATCTATATTTGCTTCCAACCTTTTATACTCCCCGACCCCAAACATCTATGTTCTCTCTCTTCTCGCCTCTCTCTCTCTCTCTCTTTTTTCTTCCTCCCCTCCCTGTTCGTCTGTTGATGGTGACAGAAGGACTTGCCTGCCACCAGCAGTGCGGCAGAGCTGAAAAGGGACCATAGCTCTCCAGGGAATGGCCAATTACGGCTGATGGAGATGGGGAGATACCCGCTAACCCTGGACACGTTGAATGAGAGAGAAGAAGATAAAGAGGACGCCAAGGGATGGACTATTATTTGGACTGGGTGGGGGGGGGGGGATGACAGAGAGAGAGAGACAGAGAGAGACAGAGAGAGAGACAGAGAGAGAGACAGAGAGAGAGACAGAGAGAGAGAGAGAGAGAGAGAGAGAGAGAGAGAGAGAGAGAGAGAGAGAGAGAGAGAGAGAGGGAGAGAGGAAATGACAAATTATTTCAAAAGAGTGGGTGAAGTTTACTTGTAGTAAATACAAGTCAACTCAATTCAGCACAATGGTCAGTTGTACATCTCCTCTCTTGGGAGATACTGACTAGAGGGACTCAGTCAACTAACTCCGGACTATTGCGATTATGCCTACAAACCCCTTTGATCTGAAGATAAGATAAGAAGATGAAATAAGATAAGATAACTTTATTATCTGAAGTCGCCAAAAATGTACCCGCGGAACTTCATACAAGTGAAGGCTTTTTTCCCCGACCGTTCAGGTTTTATGTTCACTGTTCATGGCACTTTTACGTCAGATTCTTTTGTGTTTTTTGTTTAACGTCGCATACTTGTATGCTTATATACTTGTCATTCTCATTTGTTCTTTATCGCTCCTGTTTGTTTAACGTCGCATACTTGTACACTTGTATACTTGTACTTGTACTTTAATGAGTATGATAGCGATGTATGAAAGGCGAGTGGCGAGAAAGGCCCGTCGCATGCTTCAAGACAGCAGTCACGTGCTCGCGCACCACTTCAATCTCCTGCCCTCGGGTAGGCGCTACAGGACACCAAAGTTCAAAACTGTACGCACTAAAAATAGTTTTATACCCACCGCAATCTCTTTATTAAATGATTGAGAATTTGAACGTATGATGCTTCTATTATGACAGTGTGCGTGGCATGATTTATATAATTAATGTCCACTCCGCATGAGATAGTGAGTATGTGCCCCTGTGATCTTATATTTTCGTTTAGTGTAGGCCTATGTGCTTAGCGATTTTTATATTTTTTAAATGAACATATTTGTCTAAAGGTCTTACGTTGTTGTATATTGATGCGATTGTTGCTTGCCGGCTGTTACACTCAGTTCGATGATGATGTTTTCTATCAGTATCTGATTCAGCCCCGATGCTTGAATTCCTGATAGTTGTGTAACTCAGATTCGTTTATTCACACAGCCCGTCCAAACAGCATACAAGTCACAAAGTCGACGTATGAAGTTTTCCACTTTTATTCAGCACACACCAACAACTGCATACAATTCTCAACAACTTTCACAGCAACTTTCCAAATCACTATCAACAACTTTTTCTCTCTCTCAACAGCAACTCGGCACACGATTAAATAACCTCTCTCTTTTCCGGAAGAATTTCGAACAATGTAGAAATGACGCACTGCCACCAATCGAATAAAAGATCGTCATCACTGACTTACGTCATTACACATTTCTTCTCCTTCCGGATCGTTCCTTCAAATTTCTACAATTATCCCGAATCTTCGATCGATAGTAAACAAGCCGATCCAGAAGATTCTACAACAATATCGACTAACGGAAATTATCAACGTTATACAAAGCCTTTCCTAACAACAATGCAAACTCAAATCAAAGGTAAATAAACTCTATTATTGAATACTTTGCAAATCGAAACGATTAGATCTATCGTACACGCTTCCGACATACTTTCGTTCGCGTTTCAACGTAACACCGGCAGTGATTGTTGTGTTGCAATGCAAATATCATGGTTGTGACACTGAGCGTAAATCATGTGATAGGTATTTGTTTTCCCCATGTGACTTCTTGTGATTACAGTTTTAAATGGTTAATTTAGTAATGTCTTCTCTATATACTTTTGTCCTGTTTTACTGTTTACTGTTTGTTGTTATTGTACTGTCCTTTATCGTCTTGTAACATTTATATCTGGCACCACGTGTGAATTTCTCTTTGATTGAGATAATAAAGTGATCGTATTCGTATTGTTTTTCCGTTAAAAAAACTATCTATTTTACAATATGTAAGGTGTTGATAATAGGCCAAGGGAGAGACAGACCGACAGAGACAGACAGACATGGACAGACAGACAGACACAGAGTCAGAGACAGAGAGACACACACACAGAGATACAGAAACACAGAGAGACAGATCATGACTAAATTGACAACGATTCCTACCGTCAGTAACAATGCCAACAATAATAAAGAAAAGATACACAATCATTGAGTCTCCTCTCTGAAAATCCTTAACGGGAAGAGAGGGGACTATAAACTGATTAAAAAAAAAAAAAAAAAAAAAAAAAAAAAAAAAAAAAAAAACAGATGATTGAGAATAAGAAACGTCAATGGGTTGGGAAGAACATAGCAGAAACCAGAAAGGATTACGCTGGCTGAAGCTGTCTGTTGGAGTGGAGAGGGGGGCTAACAATGGGACAATTGGATGACGGGGCGGGACGAGAGGAGGGAGGGAAAAAAAAGATCGAGACAGAGAGAGACAGAGAGAGAGAGAGAGAGAGAGAAAGAGAGAGAGAGAGACTTTTAGACTTTAGAATGTTTCAGTAAATAAAGCAATTTGCTCATTTCAAGGGAATGGGGGATACAATAGGGATATTAAGAATAAATATATCAAATTAATAAAACCATCTGTTTTGCATGCAGATTGTGAATATGTATAGATTCACAATCTGCATGCAAAACAGATGGTTTTATTGTTTATTTTTTTTTTTTAAATAAAGTCTGATTTTCACGCATTTGCCAAACCCACGCTCACATATTGAGTCATCCACTCACGACTTCCCGAAACAACAAAATATTTAGTGTGTACAGCCTCCTGCCTAATGCTCGTTGTTGTCTCTCATTTGGAAACATTTGTAAATAAATCATGCAGTCTGCCTGATCATTTTCTCATCCATGCGGGCACTCAGCTGAGAAAAATGTCTTTCCTGATTGAAAACATTCACCTATTGAGATGTATATGGACGAAATCTGTTAAACCTGTGACAAACATACAACATGTGCAGCTCCGTTTCTTCTGCGCCTGGGCACAAAAGACACTAATTGGACCCACATTGTGTTGAGGGGCCGGGTAGCTCAGTTGGTAAGAGCGTCTTGCTAGTAACCGAAAGGTCGCTGGTTCGAATCCCGGATTGGTCAACGTGTGATCATATTATTTTCCCCTTTACCAACAACTGGCCCGCTGGTGTCAGTATAAATCGGTCCAGTAGTCACCTATATGCGAAAGTGTCGTGTGACTATAATCTACAAACTACAACTACACATTGTGTAACGTATCTATTTTTTTGTACTTTCAATTTACTGATACTTAACCTCAATCTCAATCGTACAAACGGTCTCTAAAACAATTCTGCTTAATACAGTCCAAGTAAATTTCTGTTTTCAAATTGGTGACAGAGAGAGAGAGAGAGAGAGAGAGAGAGAGAGAGAGAGAGAGAGAGAGAGTGTCACGTGGGGTTTATGGGCTCTGCACAATGGAATTATGGACCCTCACGTTTATTCGGTGGGAACTGCTAGTAAGTCACCCTATGAATTACTTTAATAAATTTATTTGTTAAGCTCGTTCTGTGTTAAGGTTGGGGTACAGAAATAGATAGAAAAATGGTAAAAGAATACTGTCACACTAGCTTTCACACGGCTATGAATCATATGTAGTCCAGCCACTTGATAACAGTTAAAATCACACATTTATTTCTTCTACTCTATACAAGATTCTCTAAGTACTAATCTAACTTAAAAAGTCTCAGTCACTGCTAATAGTTCGATCGCTGATAGTCTAGGCAGCTGTTTTATCTTCCTCGGGCACTTGCTATAATATTTCATGTAGATTTGGACTACTGTGGTCCGTTTTACAGTTTCTGAAGAGTTGGACTACTGTGGTCCTGTTATGATCAGTTTAAGTGCACCTTGGCGTGTTCACTTAACTGCTAGATGGTGCGGTCGAAGTCCTTCTGTGAGGTAGCTTCTGGTCCACCTGTGTCGTTGTGTAGTTGGGTTCCCTTGCCACGCTGTGGGGTCTGACAGGGAGTTTTCCGGGTAGCTCTTTCCGTCTTGTGCGGTAGAGGATACTCCGCCAACTAGTCGTTTCTGTGGAGTGGGGTGCACAGGATAGCTCGGGATAGCTCGGGATAGCTCGCCTGCTCATCTGTAATATAAGAGACGAAAGTCTGCACAACCCTGAATATTCGGTTTGTGCAGAGCGTCTCACTGAAAGCCAAGTAGCCCTCAGTGATAGCTCCACATCTCTATACATAAGCGACGAACATTCTGCTACTTCCGGGTTCCACTGGAATTTCACTCTAAATTCCTATACATACATAAATATCAATCGTGTCTAACTATACACATACAGAATTAATAATAATATAAACATTCAGTGGTACAGCCACTGGTCTGCAAACATACATATAAGTTAAACAACAGTGGTTCCGTACGGCATGCAACATGGCGGCGCAACCGGTCGTGTTTCGCCTCGTGGTCGGCTCTTCCACGTGGTACGGCAAATTCGGATTAACAATTCACATTTATGCATAGCAAATTCTTCAAACATAATTTCAACAATAATACAAATATATCACGATGAAACAGAAGGGTGTTCATTTACCTGTTTGACAAGTTCAGGCCCGTGATGACTTGAGAGAATTCTAAGATTTCAAAGTCCTGCTTCCTGGTCTATGAGTGAAGAGATTTCTCTAGCTGTGGAGATGTTGACTCTACCTCGTCTCACACACGACTGATTCAAACTGCGCTAGGATCTGACACAGTCAGAACTGCTCTACCCACTGAGCCTGCTCTGATTGGTTAAAACGGTCCGATTCAAAGCTCAAGTGCTGACTCACTGCGCTAGCGTGGGTCGGGCTCGCGGTGTGTGGTCTGCTGTGTAATTTAATTGCTGCTGTGTTATAGTCTAACTTCTAAAGTTACAAGTACTACACATGGCTAAATAGTCACTGGGCAGAGTTAAAACTAGCCAATTCATGACAGAGAGAGAGAGAGAGAGGGAGAGAGAGTTGTGATGAAGGTGGGTCTGGCGTTACTCTTCTCTCCCCTCTCTCTCCTTAACCATGTCGGATGTGGCTGTCTGATGAAGAGCGACTAACAGCAAACTAATGGAAATGGAGTTAGCGGGATCGAGGCTGTAGGCTGGATGGACGGTGGACTAGGCCACAGAGTTGTTAATTAATAATAAGAAGGGGAATGGGGAGTGGGTGGAAGGCGCGGAGAGGGGAGAGAGAGATAGTTTTAGAGGACAATGATTGATGATTAATTTGATAGAAATTGAGCTGATGCGAAAGAGATGAGCTGGTGATCACAATTAAATGTGTCCTCCCCTGGATCATGGAGGGAAGAAGTGAAGGTTAACGATGAAATATAAGTAATAATTATTATGTAGAAACAAAACATACACACACACACACGCACGCACACACACACATACAACCCAAAACCACAACGTTTCTCGATATCTAGTTGCAAACACTTCAGACGTGGACAGAGGGACAGGAAGTACTAAACAAGATAAATGCAGGATGTCACAGTCATACGGACAAAGTACTCTCATCACTATCCTATCAGTTTGGGCAGCCCCCGTCCCACCCAGCAACCGTGCCCAGTCTTCAGCTTGCCAAAATGTCAACTTTGAATACACATGTAATAGGCTACGTGCCTCGTTTGTCACATCGTCGCACCATCTCTACCCACCCTTAGGCTTCGATGGTGATAGGTCTAACAGGCCCTTAACAGTCCTCTCCACCGCTCTTCTCCTAACCCTACGGCACATATTATAATGATCTCCTTTCATGCCCGTTTATCATCATCATCATCATCATCATCATCATCATCATCATCATCATCATCATCATCATCATCATCATCATCATCATCATCATCATCATCATCATCATCATCATCATCTTCATCTTCATCGTCATCATCATCATCATCATCATCATCGTCGTCGTCGTCGTCGTCATTATCATCATCATCAATATTGTTGTTATATTGCGCTTTTCTAGCTCAAGAGCTGCTCAAGGCACTGGCCGATACAGGATCTAACTCAAGCCACCCGAATCGTCCGCCTGTTTGCTAACTAAGCACAATAGGGGAGAAGAGACCCATACATTAAAGTATACCATGGAAAAATAAGAAACACTCTCTCTCTCACTGTCGATGGCTGTTTCTCCAGCACAGCAGACTTGGTGTGCGGCGTGCCTCAGAGTTCCGTTTTAGGGCCGGTGTTGTTCACTCTGTACACCAAGCCACTGCTTCTCCTGCTTAGAAAGCATGCTGTTGAGAGTCAGTCATTTGCAGACGACACACAACTTTATAAATCCACTGCCCCCTCTCTCATTAATTCCACTGTTCAGACTTTGGAGAACTGCATCACAGACATTAAGTCATGGATGACACTCAACAAGCTTAAGCTTAATGACGATAAAACCGAAGCCCTCCTCATTCACAAGCACAACACCTCCTCATCACTCTCGCCTCTCCCAACATCGCTTACAGTAGGGACAACAAATATTCAGTTCTCATCCTAAGCAAGAAATCTCGGCTACATTCTCTCCGATGACCTGTCCTTCAACAACCACATCTCCAACGTCTGTCGCTCTGCATACACGGCCATACGCCAAATCAGCTCCTTTCGCCACTATCTTACACTCACTGCCACCAAAACCCTAGTTTGCGCTCTCGTCCTTTCTCGTCTTGACTATTGCAACTCTCTCCTCGCTGGCTCCCCAAAACACATCATTGACAAGCTACAAAAGGTTCAGAACTCAGCAGCTAGACTAGTATTCCGAGCTAAGAAACGCGATCACATCACACCTCTACTACATTCCCTTCACTGGCTTCCTGTGCAAGCACGCATAGAGTACAAACTCTCTGTTCTCTGTCACAACTTCTTCACAGATTCTTGCCCCTCCTACCTTGCTGACCTGCTGTCTGTCTACTCCCCTTCACGCACTTTAAGATCTTCTGCTGACACTCGCACACTCAAGGTTCCCGTCACCCGCACTAAGACATACGGCCAACGTGCATTCGCCTACTCAGCACCTAAGCAGTGGAATTCCCTTCCCTCCCATATCCGCAACATACAAAAAGGCCCTCAAAACCCACCTCTTCAAACTGCATTATTCATACTGATTTGTATCCCGCTGCCATTCTCTCCTCTTTTGTCTCTGTCTGATCCGTAAGTGTATACACGGCTGTACATATTTATACTGTTTTTCCTCCTGGGCCTAACCGGGCATATAAATAGCTGTGAATAGTTTTTTTGCTATTCTATTTCTGTCTTTTCTGTCATTTGTGGACATAGTTGTAAATATTCTATTTCTGTCTTTTTTTTTGTAATTTGTGTACATAGTTGTAAATAGTTTGTACCCTTACTGTTCAGTCTTTTGGTGTATTCTAGCAAAAGCGATGTTTTATCGAGTGCATGTATTTATATGTAATGGCTATGTAAAGCGTGGTGAGTCTGGTCATAGGCTGGAGTACCCGCTATATAAAAAATCCGTTATTATTATTATTATTATTATTATTATTATTATTATTATTATTATTATTATTATTATTATTATTATTATTATTATTATTATCTCTCTCTCTCTCTCTCACACACACACACACACAATGCATAAGCATACTGTATCAAAACTCAACCCCATACACGTGCACACGCACTCTCAAGTATACTCAATACATTTTATATTATTAAACATAAATTCAACATTAAAACTATAGTGAAGTTCTAAGACTGAATGGAAGTTAAGAATGGAAGGACTGAATGGGAATTGCAAGGTAATGCTGCTGCGCTCCCTTGTCATCTCCATCTTCCTATAGGCTTGCGAAACATGGACACTCAAAGCAGATCTCCAACGAAGAATACAAAGCATGGAGATGAGGTGCTACAGAAGACTTCTGGGCATTTGCTACACCCAGCTCATCACCAACGACAAAATCCGACAGACCATCAATACATAAGCCATTGGACAACACGATGATATGCTCTCTGTGGTGAAGAAACGGAAACTCCGATTGTAGGGCCACATCACCAGGGGCGCAAAGATCATCCACCAAGACACGGTGCAAGGAGGCAGAAGAAGAGGGAGACAGAAAAAGAGGTGGGAGGACAACATTCGAAAATATATTGGCTTAACACTTAGCGAAGCCATGAGGGTTTCTGAGGCAAAGATGGAATACGCTGGATAAACGATCATCTGTGGTGCTCCAACGGGATAGGACAACATAGACAGATAGATAGATAGATAGATAGATAGATAGATAGATAGATAGATAGATAGATAGATAGATAGATAGATAGATAGATAGATAGATAGATAGATAGATAGATAGATAGATCGATGAGTGGGTGGGTGGATGGATGGATGGATGGATGGATAGATAGATAGATAGATAGATAGATAGACGTATGTAGATGCATAAAAATCTATGGAATCACGAAAAGACAGACGGACCGCATTTAATGGTGGGGGGGGGAAGGAGGGGAGGGGGACAGCCAAGAAAGGCCAGCGCGGTTTAGAGCAACCACAGCCTGGGGATAGAAGCTGTTGCTGCAGCGCTGCGTGGAGGCGCACAGTTGACGGTAGCTTCGCTTGGAGGGCATCAGCTGGAAGAACACATTGGCCGGATGAGATGTTTCAAACTCAATCTTTCCGTCCTTGCTGGCAGTACGCTAGGTGTAGATGGAGGCCAGAGAGGGCAGCTCACGTCTCACGACCTTGCTGGCAGTGCGCACACACGCTCCAGCCGATCCTTCTGCTGTTGGGTGGTGTTCCCGAACCAGACGGAGATCGAGAATGTCTAACACTCTCGATGGCGGCTCGGTAGAACTGATCAAGGATGTCATTGCTGAGACCGAACTTCTTGAGCTGACGCAGGAAAAAGAGACGCTGTTGTGCTCTCTTCACGATGGAGTAACGTTGTCGTCTCACTTGAGGTCGCTGGAGAACTGACTGGATTGCCTCACCATTGATGACGAGAAGATCCACAGGGCCCGTCTGCCTGCGGAAGCCTACAACCATCCCCAACGTCTTGGAGGCATTCAGCTGGAGGTTGTTGCCATGGCACCACGACACCAGATGGCCGATCTGCTGTCGGCAAGCGGTATAATCGCACTTAAAGATGAGGCCTTCGGTCGTGGTGTCGTTTGCAAACTTCACCAGCCGAACGGAGTTGTGGAAGGAGACGCAGTCATTGGTGAAGATGCAGTGGAAGAGAGGGGAGAGGACACAGTCTTGGAGAGGTGGTTGTTGATCTTCACTGTGGTGGTGGGAGGGGGGGGGAGGAGGAGCGTTGTAAAAAAAGGTTGAGCAGATGGAGGGGGACAGGTCAAAGATGAGTTTGAGGTACAGTTTCTGGGGGATGATGGTGTTGAAGTCGGAAGAAAACTCAACAAAGAGGATGCGGGTGTAGCCGCCGGGCGACTGGAGGTGTTGCAGGACGAGGTGGATGGCCATGGCGATAGCGTCGTCAACGGACCGGTTGGCCTGATAAGGAAACTGGAGTGGATCCAGCCTGCCTGTGGCGATGGACTGAAGGTGCTGCATGAGGACTAGACGCTCAAGCACTTTCATCAAAAGGGAGGTCAAGGACACCGGTACGCGGTCTGTAGTCGTTGAGCGACGAAACACTGGACTTGTTGGGGGAAGGGAATGATGGTAAAAGCCTTGAAACAGTGCGGGACAATGGAAAGCTGAAGGGTGGAATTGAAGATGTCAGTCAGGACGGTTTATTTACCCGAACATTTTACGTTTACAACAGTCGTCTGTTGATCCATACAGAGTGTCTTTGCAGTCATACAGAGCAGGCTTGTGTGATCTCTGACTGTCACTTAAGCCCAAACACACAATGACTCCTAACATCCGCTTTTCTAGGTTGTGCCCCTTCACCCGCCTCCCCCTCCTCCCCGTGCGCTTATCGCTTCACCTTCCCGACCACCATTCCATCTCTGTCACTACCACACCCCCACATATCCACATCTTCGTGTGTTGAAGAAGCACTTGAGACAGCGTCAATGGTGGCCCAAAGAGGTCATAAATATTACAAGCCCTCGCCGTCTGCTTACTATGAAAGCTATTGATTGAGTTTAGCTTCTACAGCTACCCACACATATACTACTCCTACAATATAGATACAGGAAGATGAAGAGGAACAATGAGTAAAGTAGAAGGAGAGGAACAATGAGTAAAGTAGAAGGAGAGGAACAATGATTAAAGTAGAAGGAGATAAACAATGAGTAAAGTAGAAAGAGAGGAACAATGAATAAAGTAGAAGGAGAGGAACAAAGAGTAAAGTAGAAGGAGAGGAACAGTGAGTAAAGTAGGAGAGGAACAATGAGTAACGTGGAAGGAGAGGAACAATGAGTAAAGTAGAAGGAGAGGAACAATGAGTAAAGTAGAAGGAGAGGAACAATGAGTAAAGTAGAAGAAGAGGAACAATGAATAAAGTAGAAGGAGAGGGACAATGAGTAAAGTAGAAGGAGAGGAACAATGAGTAAAGTAGAAGGAGAGGAACAATGAGTAAAGTAGAAGGAGAAGAACAATGAGTAAAGTAGAAGGAAAGGAACAATGAGTAAAGTAGAAGGAGTGAAAGGGATGGAGAGAAAGGAGAAGAGATAGAGTAAAAACCGGCAAATTCCTCAATCAGCTGAAACTTTTAAACTTTTTTTGAAACATTTTTATTACGATAAAGATTTTAGACTAATTAATAAGTCAAATCTTCCAACCTGTCCCTAAAACAAATTAGAATAATAAAGAAAATGCGACATTAACTCGGAAATCATACAATTCACACACACATGCACTCACACCATCATCTTTGTCATTATCTTTAAACAATTTTAGACAACCACCCCACTACCCAACCCTCAATCCTATAATAACAATAATAATAATAATAATAATAATAATAATAATAATAATAATAATAATAATAATAATAATAATAATAATAATAATAATAATAAGAAGAAGAAGAAGAAGAAGAAGAAGAAGAAGAAATAAGGACATAAATAAATAATCAGTTATTATACATCGCTTTTATAATGAATTTTGCAGATGCCTACATATGTTATATTTGAAACAAAACAGTGTGTCGCAATGTTTACACTCCAGAGGAAGAGAGTTCCATACAGCATCTCCATTAAATGATAGGCAAGTTTTGTATAAATCAGTGCAAAGGAATGCTAGTTTCTAATTATAAAGAAAGAAAGAGCGAGCGATAGAGGGCAATAATAAATGTTTGGTAAATACCTGAGCCATTCACAAAAGAGATGGACACTGGCGGAGAGAGTAGGTAGCGAAGAAGAAGAAGAAGAAGAAGAAGAAGAAGAGAGAGAGAGAGAGAGAGAGGGGGGTGGGTGGGGTGGAAATAACATAAAAAGCTTCACAAGTATCGCCTTTGATTTTTGGTGCTAGAGAGAGACAGCGAGAGATAAAAAAGGAAAGAGATGGGATTTGTAGGGACTATGAGAGAAGGGGGAGTAACTGCATGATATCTGCGTGGATAATGAGCTTTGGTGAGGTGGGGGAGGAGAACGAGGTGACTAGAGGGGGGGAGGGGGGGGGGACGAATAGGGTGGGGGCAAGAGGTTGACAGAGGAGAGAGCTGTTTTGGCAAATGGAATGTGGATTTGAGATTAGCGTGTGAAGTTTGCATTACCATCCTGTACGCAAGTCACCTTTCAACCAGCACGTGGTTTCTGATTTGTGCGGGGCAGAAAACGTCAGAGCGCCCGGTTGAAGTTTGCACAGACCGCGAAGAGAGTTGAGTAGGGGTTGTTGAGTATACAGAGAGCAAATTGTTCCTTGCCAGCCGTTGTCAAATTCATAACACAAATATACGCCCCTCCCTCCCCCCTGCCGTCTGAAATTTATATAGCCAAACTATACCACCCCCCCACCTACCCTACCCTACCCTCCACTCTCCACCCCCGAGCATCTGATAAGCGCATTGAGTTGTTATTCTAATGAAAACTGCGCTGTATAAATGCAAATTATTATTATTATTATTATTATTATTATTATTATTATTATTATTATTATTATTATTATTATTATTATTATTATTATCTCCTTCCCGCATCGGGTGAAATGAGAGTGTGAAGGCTCGCAGAGTGTGTAGGAGAGACACAGACATAAAAAAGAAGAGAGAAAGGGTGAGAGATTGAGAGAAGAAGAAGTAGAAGAAGAAGTAGACGCAGAAGAAGAAGTTAAATGGGTGTCCCAGGGTTGACTTGGATGGTACAAAACCTTAGACTACATTTAAATGACAACGTTGCCTGGTTTTGTACAAACACAGCTTAAAAGGAGCTCCATCAAACTCCCCTCTCCCCCCCCCCTATAGGGTGAAACTTAAAGAAGAGAGAGCAAGAGAAATAGAGAGAGAGGTGTGGGTGGGCAGGAGGTGGATTGGTGGGGGTGGGGGGAGGCACATTGACAGAGATAATGGGGAAAGAGGACATAAAACAGAGATAGTTGAGAGTGGGACTGTTGTCTCCTATACGCTATGTGTCCGGAGACGTTAATCTACCCAAGAAGAACAAGAAGAGAGTGGGACATGACACACGAGAGAACCGTGGGAGATTTATTCGTGCAATGGAAATTGCTGCTTTAAAAAAAAGAGTTGTTTTTAAGCTTTTAGAATTGACACTATTATTGCAGTAGCGTGGCTGTTTGGTCTGTTTTCAGTGGGCAATGATGATGATAGTGGAGGGGTAAAGTGCGTGCCTATGTGGGTATTATTTACATGCTTAGGGCAAGGGGCGATACAGCACGAAAGAAGAAAGGGGGATCGCTTGCCAAGCTCAAGTTGGGTCGGTGTGAATGACGGAGAGTCGTGTTGCGGTGAAGTGCCTGTTACTGAACGACTCGAGTTCAATTCAATTCATGACTATTAATTTTCCATCTGTTCACTACAAAGTGATGTTAGATAACTAAAAGCTTAAACAGATGAATAAAATACAAACATGAAATAAAGATCAAAACAATGTTTACAACTCAGTATTCCTAATTATACTAACAAGGTCAACTATATGACAAAACCATGCAAAATATTTTTACGGCCATAATCATCTTCTCGAATTATAATTCCATTGTCCCTGTATGTTGCTGTTAAAACTGGACTATGATGGTGGAGGTGGAGCTGGTGTTAGTGTTGGAGCTGGTGGTGATGGAAAAGCCCATAATATTGTATTATATTTACATGATTAGGGCAAAACGGGATAAGAAGAGAAAGAGAGAGAGAAAAATCCACACTGCCGCTGCATCAGAGGAAGGGGAATAGTTTATAGCCTGAAAGAAGCGTGTAATAAGAAAAAGCGCTGGAGAAATCAGAACTGATTGTGAGGCAGGCATGGAAAGCGGTGTCCATAATTCCTTGGTAGCATCGATCACAAAGCTCTTTAGATGCTTGCAGACGAATGATACCCCTCCCCCAGACGAATGATATCCCTCATCCACCCATCTCCTCCATCTGTCTTCTTTCTTCCCTACCGTGAAGAACGATCTTCTTGCTGAGTTGCAAGCGTTTTACGTTTGCTTTTTTTTGCTCATCATCATGATCGTGACTGTCATCTATTTATTATGTTAAAACTTTTTCTTGCTTTTCTTGTTCTTCTTGATCTTGTTGTTGTTGTTGTTGTTGTTGTTGTTGTTGTTGTTGTTGTTGTTGTTGTTGTTGTTGTTGTTCTTCTTCTTCTTCTTCTTCTTCTTCTTCTTCTTCTTCTTCTTCTTCTTCTTCTTCTTCTTCTTCTTCGTCTTCTTCTTCTTTCTTTCTTTCTTTCTTTCTCCGCGCCCTCTTATTGTTGTTGTTGTTGTTGTTGTTCGTCTTCTTCTTCCTCTTCTTCTGCTGCTGCTGCTGCTAATATTTCTCATTCCAGCTGTTGCCCGTTTCTGGTGTTGAATTCTTTGCACTTTACCGGCTTCCTTCAATCCAGAAATTCAATAAAACGTTCTGTTTTTAATTTTTGTGTTATAGTGTTAGGTTATCAATTTTCTCCTTCTTTTCCCTGCTGTTGTGGTTGGTTTTGGTGTTGGTAATGGTGGTGGTGATGGTGTTGGTAGTGGAGGTGGGGGTGGTGGTGATGGTGTTGGTAATGGTGTTGGTAATGGTGTTGGTAGTGGTGATGGAGGTGGTAATGGTGTTGGTAATGGTGTTGGTAGTGGTGATGGAGGTGGTAATGGTGTTGGTAATGGTGTTGGTAGTGGTGATGGAGGTGGTAGTGGTGTTGGTAATGGTGTTGGTAGTGGTGATGGAGGTGGTAATGGTGTTGGTAATGGTGGTGGTGATGTCGCTATTCTTCTCATCTCCTTTGATTTGGCAGACTTGCTTGGATCACTCCACACCTTTCCAAGCAATCACCAATTAATTTGCCGTGGTCTCGTATTTTTCCTTGCTTCGCCCTTCTTCTCTGATCTGCTTCCTTACCCGAATGTAATTTGTTGTGTTTTCTTACATTCAACGATCGATAGTTTTCTGATGGAAAATAAACAATAAATAAATAAACGATACCAACAAATAACTAAAGTATCCTGAATAAAATATTATAAAATTTAAATAAATTAGTACAATAAAAATATAAACACTAATAAATAAATTTTTTTAAAATAAATAAACAAAATAATAAATACATAAATTAATTAATGAATTAATTAGAGCGGTAATTCAGTCCAGTCCGGTTGCACGCGTCTCTTGGATTTAAAAAAAAAGTTATACGTTTTTTTAATGGGGTTCAAGTCTGCTTACTTTCCAGCCTTAAGCCATGCGAACCACTTGAATCAATGTCTGTTTTCTTCTCTAGTGTTCAGGTTTTAGTTTTATAACTTGAATTGCTCATATATCCTCTGCCTCGATCAACTCAAGATGCTAAAGAGCTGGCTTGTTGCAGCCGACTCATTGAAAGTAAAACAACATTTGCTTCAATTCGTCACATCTTACTGCTTCAGTCCATCGTTGCAGTTTTCCTCTTAATTCATCTTGTGCGTTTTCTGTCGACTCTCGACCCCTCAATCCCACCACCATTTACTACCCCTAAAAGAGCTGGCCCAGAAAAAAAGCAATTGTTTTATTATTATTTTCTTCTTGGTCATAAACTGCCAGCTTTCCTAGATCAGTCCTCAAAAAGCAAAATTAGGTCAATCCACCCCCCCCCCTCCTACACCCTGTTTCATCTTTTTCCTTCTCATCATCATCATCATCATCATCATCATCATCATCATCATCATCATCATCATCATCATCTTCTTCTTCTTCTTCTTCTTCTTCTTCCCCTCTCACCCCACAAACCGAATGATTTTTAGTCCATCGTCATCATCATCATCATCATCATCATCATCATCATCATCATCATCATCATCATCATCATCATCATCATCCTCCTCCTCCTCCTCCTCCTCATCATCATCATCATCACCATCATCATCATCATCATCATCATCATCATCATCATCACCACCATGACTTCTTCAGCTTCATTCATCGCCATCTGTGCTCTTTGGATTTTCTCACAGTATAATTTTGCCAAACAATAACGTGTTTGTTTGTTTTTTCTTCTGAAATGTTTGTTGCGGAGTCTAAAGTAATTCCAGCGATTTTCTGATTTGGTCTGCCTGCCTAAGCTCCAGCGCACCATTGAGGGCGCTGTGAGATTAATTTTCTCAACGGGCTCACAAGGTTTTCATTGTGACCGCGTTAAGAAGAATGGAAAACAACGGACAACACGCGGGTAAGGGTCCATAATTAGGGAAATACATTCTCACTGACAGTGTGAAGAAGAATATTCAGAGTGAATTATCGTTAATGAGAAACGCCTGTGTACAAACGCTAACAGAATGTGTGTATGGTGTTGTTGGTTAGATAAACGTCTCCGAACACAATAGCATATAAGGGACTAAGTGATGTGAATGTTGAATCTCAAATGAGATTACAATTTACGAATATCAAATATCATAGAGCCTGCTCTCGTACGTAACACCATGGATCATTCCACGAAGAGATATCTTCAACACCAGGCGGTAAGATATTGCTCTCTTTTCTCTCTGTCTCAGTCTCTCTCTGTCTCTCTCTATCTCTCTGTCTGTCTCTCTGTCTGTCTGTCTGTCTGTCTCTCTCTCTCTCTCTCTCTCTCTCTCTCTCTCTCTCTCTCTCTCTCTCTCTCCCTCTCTCCCTCTCTCCCTGCTACCTGTAATCAAGGAGCAAAGTAACAGGAAACGTAGAGCTATCAAAGTACACCCGAGACGCTTGAAGGTCTCCTATCTCTGAACAAAGGCACTGTGAAGTGGACAGGTGGGAATATTGCCTTATCAACGAGTCCTTTCTCGTATCTAACGCCACGAATCATTCCAACTGATATTGGCATCATAAGCCACTCTCTAATCGCTCCAACTCATAGCTGTCCTCTCAGTGTTGCCGAATTGAAGCTTTATCCAAATAACCTGATCAAATGTTTGGCTTGGATTTGTTCAGACTGTCCCACTGATGCAGCATATTGTGTCCAGTGCTAACCATACTTTTATCGAACGGTGTAGGTTGGACTGCATTTGGTTCCTGCAGAGAAAGAGCTTCTCAACACCAACCATCAGACAATTAACTCCAAAGTACCAAACGGAGTAGGCTACTATAGACGAGGATGCCAGCTTCTTTTGCATCCTCCTCCTCTCCACCCCCACCCCCCCTCCCGCCTCTCCAGCCACCTCTGTGCCCCTTCCCCGGCACCCCAGAGAGAAACTTTGTCCTAATTTTTTTTATTTAATCGTTCTTATATAGCGCTTTTCCAGCTCAAGAGCTGCTCAAGGCGCTGGCCGATACAGGATCTAACTCAAGCCGCCCGAGACGCCCACCCGCAGCCTTTGGGTGCATGGTCTGACGCCCGGACAACTGAGCACAATCCTGGGCAGCCAGGGATGGGGGAGAAGGACCTAGGTGCATGCTGGGTGTGTTCTTGTCACCGGCACTCACCCGTCTAGGACATGAGCGTCAGGATCTTTAAAGTCCGTTATGATGGAATGTATGCGACACAGACTAGACCTCGGTTTATACTCTCATCCGAAGGAGTAGGAAAACAGGAGTAAAGTGTCTTTCCCAGGGACACAACACAATGGCCCGGCCAGGGCTCGAACCCGGGACCTTCAGATCCGCAAGCCGAAGCACTACCATTAGACCACAGTGCCTCCCTGCAATTTCACATGACCACACTGGGATAGGGACAAGTGGTCAATTTAATGTGGCGATTCTTTTCAACTCTCCACAGTTTATTTTGATGTAACCAGTCTTATTTAGCGTTTTTATAGCTCAAGAGCTGCTCAAGGTGACGGTCCATAAAGGACCTAATTTAAGCCGCGTCCCACAGAGGGTGGGGTGTCGGATAGTGCAGTGGTTGGAGCACTCGCTACTGTGTCGAAAGTGAAGCACCGTCCGGTGCGGTTAGCACTTGGATGGGTGACCGCTAAGGTGTGAAGCGACAAACAACAACGCCCCCAGTTGACTCAACTGTGATTGAGTACCTACTCTCTTGAGGGTGGGGAAGGTAAAGCAGCGAGGGAGAGAGTTGGGCATCACCCTCATTACGCTGGCCCAAGATAAGTGTGATCTCCAACATCACGCTCCCCTACGGCCACAAGGCTATGGGACTACCTTTACCTTTTTTTACCCACAGAGGGGCCGGGTAGCTCAGTTGGTAGAGCGTCTTACTAGTAACCGAAAGGTACCTGGTTCGAATCCCAGATTGGCCAATGTGTGACCATATTATTTTGCCCTTACCATCAACTTCAGTCTAGTGCACTTTGTACCAGCAAAGTGCACTAGACTGAAGTTCGACCTGGACAAACTGCAAGACCCGGAGGTGGCAGAACTATTTCAGGCCAAAATTGGAGGGAAATTTGCACCACTGCTCATTTTGGGGGCTGGTGAAGTAGATGTCAACACCATGACCACCACCTTCAACTCAGCTGTGACAGATGCCGCCACTGAGATCCTTGGCAAGCACCGACCAAAGAAGAAGCCGTGGATCACACCTGAACTTTTGGATCTGTGTGACAAACGAAGAGAGATGAAAAGGAAAAAGAACACCTCACAGGGAGCTGATGTCTACCGAAAAATCAACAATGACATCCGAAAAGGCATGCGCACAGCAAAGGAGAACTGGATAGAAGATCAATGCCAGGAAGTAGAGAACAGTCTGAACAAGAACAACAGCAAGAAGGCCTACCAGACTGTGAAGCGGCTGACAAGTGTCAAACAGCCCAAAGTCTCCACAATCCAAAGCAAGTCTGGCATATGCCTTACAGAAGAACAAGAAGTATTGGACTGATGGACAGAGTACTGTTCTGACCTTTACAACCATACACCAAATGGAGACCCATCAGTTCTAGCATGTCCCGAGAACAGAGAAGAAGAAGAAATCCTCCCAATTCTCCGGGAAGAAGTTGAGGCAGCAGTGCAATCGCTAAGGAAAGGGAAGTCAGCGGGAGTGGACAACATACCCGCGGAACTGCTACAAGCAGGAGGAGAAGCGATAATTGATGCCCTCACCATTATCTGTAACAAGATCTGGCAGAGTGGGGAGTGGCCTATACCATGGACCCAGTCGCTTGTCATCACTCTTCCCAAAAAAGGTAACCTTCAGGAGTGTGAAAATTACCGGACCATCAGCCTCATCAGCCATCCCAGCAAGGTCCTCCTGAAAATAATACTCAACAGGTTGAAACCCCAAGCTGAACAAATCATAGCTGAAGAACAAGCAGGATTCATGGCAGGGCGAAGTACCACTGAGCAGATTTTCAACCTCAGAATAATCTGTGAGAAATACCTACAGCACCAACAACATCTATATCAAGTGTTCATAGACTTCAAGAAGGCGTTTGACCGAGTCTGGCATGCAGCTCTATGGGCAACAATGAAAGTGTACAACATCAGCCCTAAAATTATTGAAGTCATCAAAAGCCTGTATGACAAGGCTACCAGTGCAGTCCTCCACAACAGCGCCATCGGGAACTGGTTCAGAACAACAATCGGTGTCCGTCAAGGATGCCTACTCTCTCCAACACTCTTCAAAATCTTCCTAGAGCGAATCATGTCAGATGCCCTTGCAGACCATGAAGGCACAGTCAGCATAGGGGGTAGAGCAATCTCCAATCTTCGTTTTGCAGATGACATTGATGGATTGGCTGGAGAGGAACAAGAACTTGAACAGCTGTTACAGAGGCTGGACACCACCTCCAGAGCCTATGGAATGGAAATAAGTGCAGAGAAGACCAAAATGATGACCAACAACACCAATGGCATCAATACGGACATCAAAGTCCAAGGCCTATCCCTCAACACAGTGCATAGCTTCAAATATTTAGGAGCCATTGTATCAGACAATGGGTCCCGACAGGAAGTCCTCTCCAGGATCGCACAAACAACTGCTGCCCTGACAAGGTTGAAGCCCATTTGGAAAGACAGGACCATCAGTCTACATTCCAAAGTAAGACTGCTGCGCTCCCTTGTCATCTCCATCTTCCTATATGCTTGCGAAGCATGGACCCTCACAGCAGATCTCCAACGAAGAATACAAAGCATGGAGATGAGGTGCTACAGAAGACTTCTGGGCATTTCCTATACCCAACACATCACCAACGACGAAGTCCGACAGACCATCACACAAGCCATTGGACAACACGATGACCTGCTAACAGTGGTGAAGAAACGGAAACTCCGATGGTATGGCCACGTCACCAGATCATCAGGCCTTGCAAAGACTATTCTGCAAGGCACAGTGCAAGGAGGTAGAAGAAGAGGGAGACCGAAAAAGAGGTGGGAGGACAACATTCGAGAATGGACTGGTTTGACACTGAGCGAAGCCATCAGGGCTGCTGAGGACAGAGAAAGATGGAGTATGCTGGTTAAACGATCATCTGTGGTGCCCCTACGACCTTCGGGTTACGGGACAGGATAGGATAGGAGGATAGGATACCATCAACTGGTTCGCTGGTGTCAGAATAATGTGACTAGTAGTCGCCTATACGCTTCGGTGTCATGTGACTATAATCTACAGTTACGTTTGAGATGCGCACGATAGGTCCAATCGTTTTGTTTTGCAAAGCATTCCAGTGTATTTACCTTTGATTTGATTTTGCGTTGTAGTTGGAAGAAGCTTTGTATAATGCTGATAATTTTCGTTGGTCGATATTATTGGAGAATTTTCTAGGGTTGCTTGTTTACTATCGATCGAAGCGTGTAGATAAATCTACCAGATGCTTCTAACCTAAATTAAGTTATATGACGTAAGACAGTGCACAGTTCTGATGACGAATTTTATTCCGAGTGGCTGTAATTGCGTCACGCTGGAATGTTCGAACGTTCTCTAGATTACAGAAAAACTATATAAGTGATGTACTGTGTCTGAAAAGAGTTGTAAAAGTGAAAAAAACGATTCAGCGATTGTAAATCGGGGCTTGAATCAACTACTGATTTAAAAAAATCTAACAACAATGTAACAGACACCTAACCCCGTTGTGACGATCAGAGTCCGAGGTTTAATCTAAAGTAGGCCTATCATCACGTCACTGCTGCCGTTGTAACGCGGGTACCAGTAACCGAGCACTTCAGACTGATTATACCAACTGATAGTTCCGATAACAGGTACCTAGCCACTGATAATCCTATCCTATCCCGTTACTCGGAGGTAGTAGGGTCACCGCAGTGAGGGGCCGGGTAGCTCAGTTGGTAAGAGCGTCTTGCTATAGTAACCGAAAGGTCGCTGGTTCGAATCCCGGATTGGTCAACGTGTGATCATATTATTTTCCCCTTTACTGTCACCGCCACAACTCTCTCTGGGCAGACGCCACAAACAGACAACTTCCACACGCAGACAACCCAGAAAGAATGACGATTACCCGCAGACGGAAGTGATAAAAAACACAACGAATATATATACAACTTTCAAGCTATTTATTCATTCATACCACACACTCATACACATACAACATTTACACATGAAACGAGAAAAATGGTGATGGAACAATCAATGGGTCGATGAACAATGAAATGGAATGTCAGATGAACGAAGGTTGCTAATCAACCACGTCTAAGTATCGACTGTGCACTGCAAATGTCCGAACACAGGGGGGGGGGGTCGAGTATCAAGAGGGGGACAACAAGGAAAAAGCCGACCTGATAGTAGGGCGTCCCCGTTGATGTCTCCGTGAAAGTATCTGCCCCTCCTCGTGGCTGTCACCGGACTGTCGCTATGGAATCCGTGCGTAGTGGTGTCGCCACTCCCTCCTGCCGCTGACGATGATGATGATGATGATGATGATGATGACACTGTAGTTGCGGCAGCCCTGCCACCGTCGACGCCTCCCAGCCTGACTCCTCCAGTCGGCTAACACTGTGACGTCGAGGTCAGGTTCCGTACACAGACGTCACAACCACCGCGGGAAAGGTGGGGTTGTGGAACAATGAAGATGTACACAAACGCGGACGTGGACGAACGGGTGGTGATGATGGTGCTGGGTCCACACGACCAAATGTCGTCGTCGTTGTCGCGCGACGCTGGTCAACGTTGCTCCGCGTTACCCAGTGAGGAACTGATGAATACGACGAACTTTCGAACCTGCAACATGCTTGTCGTATTGTTAATGTCATGTCCACCCGATTCTGTCCCCCTCCCTCCTCACACTCTCCCCCCCTACTACACTAACTAATTCCTGTATCTTGAGGAGGCGCCACTGCTGTCCACTTCACTTCCCTTGACTACTATTACTGTCACTTGTAATCAAACACATAATTTCAAAAACTAAATGACATTATGAATGCATGAAATGAACAATGCTGCAAATGAATACATGTAATCATCAACACATTATCCATCTTGAGCAACCGCAACCTCGACAACAGCAACCACTTCCATCCTACCTTCATCACACTTCACCCTCATTCTCCCTCCTTCAGTCGCACTCTTCCTTTCGTCTGCCTCTCCCCAGTGCAACCATCCTTCCCCCACCAGCCTCACGCACAGCTATCGTTCAACACCCCAACAGCCGGCCATCGGTCATTAGCACAGTAAAGGAAGATAACACCATCACACTTACCCACACGGCTCGAATGTAAAAGTACCTGTAGCTAGCCCTTTCCACTGCTTGCCTACACAGTACTCCAAGTAAGGTATTCCAGTGCGTAGTAATTCCCATTAGTGGACAAAACCTCTACACTAACTTACCACAACACAAAACTTAGTTATTTGCTCTACTCTTCCTTGAGCTTGCTACCACAACTGTAACATTTCCCACTAGGTTTCTTTTAGAACCAGTTATTATTTACGTTAACAACTGTCCCACCCTTACTTCCAGAACAAAATACCCAGAGAAACAAGACCGCACGTCTTCTCTGTTACTCTGCAAAACGTGTTCTGACTACAGTGAACAAATTCCCAAAACTGGCTGGCCGAGCTCTGCTGTTGAAATCACGCTTTCCACGCATAACCTAACATACGACAGCGCGCAGTTACTACAGCAACTCATTAACTCTCCACCCACACTTTCTACCCGGTTTCATCACAGGCTGCCCTGTGACATTTACCAACAACTGGCCCACTGGTGTCAGTATAAATCGGTCCAGTAGTCACCTATATGCGAAAGTGTCGTGTGACTATAATCTACATACAAACAGGGTCACCGCAGATGATCGTTTAACCAGCGTACTCTCTTTCCCTGTCCTCAGCAACCCTGATTGTTTCGTTCAGTGTCAAACCAGTCCATTCTCGAATGTTGTCCTCCCACCTCTTTTTCGGTCCCCCTCTTCTTCTACCTCCTTGCACTGTGCCTTGCAAGATGGTCTTTGCAAGACCTGATGATTTGGAGACGTGGCCATACCATCGGAGTTTCCGTTTTTTCACCACTGTGAGCCACTGATAATACCAAATCGTAACTGAGATAAAAGGCCCTTTAATACTGATACTACATGTCCCACCGCCGTAGCTCACATGGTAGAGCGTCCGACTGGCACACCGATGACTGTGACGTGGGGTTTTATTGTTGCTGGGCTCTGCACAATGGACTGCTATTACCCATTCGTCTTAGTCCCTACCCCTTGTTCCCTGGGATGGTTATCCCCGTCTGCCATATCGCCAATGGTGGGTGTAGACGTTAAACATCAATGTTCATTCATACTATAGAGAGTCCGGGTAGCTCAGTTGGTAGAGCGCTTACTATAGTAACCGAAAGGCACCTGATTCGAATCCAGGATTGGCCAACGTGTGACCATATTATTTTCCCCTTACCATCAACTGGTTCGCTGGTGGAAGAATAATGTGACCCGTAGTCGCCTATAATGCTCCAGTGTCGTGTGATTATAATTTAATCTCCTCTGTGCAAAAGTGTCTGGGGACGTTAATCTACACATGCTAGCAAAGAAACACATTATTTATTAAATATTGAGCTCTTTTCATTTTAATTGCAGGAGAAAAATTAACTCTAATTCAGTTTTTTTTTCCAAATGAAGGTTTCATTGAGTTCCTTCCCTGCATGATTATTCAGTATTGGGCAACTAACCTTTTCTTGTTTTTGTTATGTTTCCTTATGCTAAGAACTCCTTATTGAAAATTGTCGATAACCTGTGTAAATAATACTCCCTGTGCATGAAACAAATTGTATTGTCTACTATAGATCTGATAAACTCTCCAATCAACATAACACCGGGAAAATAGTGTGAAAATCAGACAAAAGATCTGATGAGTATATCTTTCTATGGCAGTCCAACGGTTAAGTATGATTGAGATAACTGCCCGGTGTATCCGATAAAGTCATATTCAGTTATCTGATAAACATGTTTAGTCATGCTTAATCTAATAACTACAGTTAATCAAATAAACTGCAAGATAAATCGATTTCTATCGTATTTTCACGGTGTTTTTTTTTTGTTAAGTAGACTACTGGTGTGTATAGGATAAACGGCATGATAAGGCTATTACCATTATTATTATTATTATTATTATCGATAATTACATTGCGTATGACAGTTAAGGGTCCACAAGATCACACACACAGAACCTTCTCAAATTCACAAGCGAGTGTTGCTCGAAATAAAAGAGATTAAATCATGCACTCTTTCAAAACTACGGTGTTGATAAACATCCACAATTGCTTGTTTTATTTGCGTATTATTAGCACCTCAGCAAAAGTGTGTGTAGTAGTTTGTTTACAATATTATATTACAAAGCATAGCGGTGGAGGATATAATAATAATAATTTAAACAAAATAAATAAATAAATAAATAATAATAATAATAATAATAATAATAATAATAATAATAATAATAATAATAACAATAATACAGGATGCTATCACGCGTTTGTTTTCAATCGAACTCAAAGCGCGGTGATCTGAAGAGATTGCTATTACAGAAGAGAAATAAGTGGTTACTTTCTAATTTAGATTGACCGCATTCAATACCATTATTTAAGGGAGAGAGAAAACCGTAGTACCCGAAGAAAACCCCTGAAATGCCTCGTACCTAAGTCACGTAAGTTCGGCCCAAACGTTTGTGAGACGATTGCCGTTGTATTATATTTTAATGTGAGCAATGTCATTGCCCAAGTAAGTTTATTGCCACAAAACACAACAACAACAACAAAAAGACACAACAACAACAAAAATACACACATCATCATCAACAAAATACACAAATTTTTCGATACCCTTGCCCATTCAATACTGCAGTCCAAAGATCAGTAGCTCCAGGTCATGGACATGGACAGAAATAGTCACACAGGAATACTTCAATCTAAGCCTCCACGGTAGTACGATAGTCAACCCCTTATCACCATAGATTAGAGCTTTTTACAAGTTCGGTACACACTTTGAACCGATTAGAGAATCAGGCATTGGCAGCTATTCTGATTGACCAGACAAAGTAACCTCGCTTTAAGTTCTAGAAAATGTGTGGTGACATCTTCAAAATGAGAAACGAGATGATGGCAGTTAGCTCAGTGGTGTACACAGTGTACTCCAATGTCAGACGATAACATTGCAGCCTACACAGGCAGTGTACTCCAATGTCAGACGATAACATTGCAGCCTGTACAGGCAGTGTACTCCAATGTCAGACGATAACATTGCAGCCTACACAGGCAGTGTACTCCAATGTCAGACGATAACATTGCATCCTACACAGGCAGTGTACTCCAATGTCAGACGATAACAGTGCAGCCTACACAGGCAGTGTACTCCAATGTCAGACGATAACATTGCAGCCTACACAGGCAGTGTACTCCAATGTCAGACGATAACAGTGCAGCCTACACAGGCAGTGTACTCCAATGTCAGACGATAACATTACAGCCTACACAGGCAGTGTACTCCAATGTCAGACGATAACATTACAGCCTGTACAGGCAGTGTACTCCAATGTCAGACGATAACATTGCAACCTACACAGGCAGTGTACTCCAATGTCAGACGATAACATTGCAGCCTACACAGGCAGTGTACTCCAATGTCAGACGATAACATTACAGCCTGTACAGGCAGTGTACTCCAATGTCAGACGATAACATTGCAACCTACACAGGCAGTGTACTCCAATGTCAGACGATAACATTGCAGCCTACACAGGCAGTGGGTCAAACCCCGTTGACGGCCTGCAGTAAACCAAGAAAAAAAAGGAGAATAAATTGGAGACATTGCGCGATGGATGAGAGTATAAACCGAGGTACACATTCCATAGCATGGACTTTAAAGATCCGGACGCTCAGGTCCTAGATGGGTGAATGCCGGCTACACAAATACCTCCAGCACGCACCAGGTTCCTTCTCCCCGTCTCAGGATTGTGCTCAGTTGTCTGGGCGTCAGACTACGCGCTCAAAGGTTATTATTATTATTATTACCGAGGATTTGTATAGCGCACATATCTCACCGTAATTGGAGACTCAAGGCGCCGGCCTATACAGGTTCTAACTCATGCCGCCCGAGACGCCAACTTGCAGCCTTTGTGCGCATCGTAATAACGCTCCAGACAACTGAGCACAATCCTGGGCAGCCTGGAATGGGGGAGAAGGACCAAGTGCATGCTGGGTGTGTTCTTGTTACCGGCACTCACCCGTCAAGGACATGAGCGTCAGGATCTTTAAAGTCCGTTATGATGGAATGTATGCGACACAGACTAGATCTCGGTTTATACTCTCATCCGAAGGAGTAGGAAACGGGAGTAAAGTGTCTTTCCCAATGAAACAACACAATGCCCCGGTCTGGGCTCGAACCCGGGACCTTCAGATCCGTAGGCCAAAGCTCTACCATTAGGCCACCGTGCCGCAGACTATGCGCTCAAAGGTTGCAAGTGGGCGCATCCTGACGCCATGAGTTGGATCCTGTATCGGCCAGCGCCTTGAGCAGCTCTTGAGCTGGATAAACGCTATACAAAAGCGATTAAATAAATTAATAAAATCAAATCAAACAAACTGTAAAGGTATGAGGCACTTACACCAACACGGCCTTATAGCAAAGAATTACCTTTCAAAACCAAAGTGAACTGCTGAATATATTTAATAAAGGAACACAATGAACGGGAAAACAAATGCTATATGTAGAAGTATGTATAGTGTAATATTGTACTGCGAGAAACAAATGACATTGATATTCGTAATAGACCTATAATAACTTCTGTTTTTTTTTGTTCAGTTTGTGAATCTTCACTGAAGTTTTATTTAAAAGAAAGCCATCAAACTCGAATTGAAATATCTTTGAAATACTTACAAAGTAACACAGCTTAAATTTTCTTCGGTAAAAAAAATCTGTTACTGCTAAATTGTTTTAGCACAAAATATACATGTAATATCATCATTTGTTTAAAAGCTTCAGCGCCTTAAAGGAAGAGGCACACGCATGTAGTACGGACAATAACGATCAAAAATCTACTTTAATAGCGGATTGATGTAATTTAGATGAAATCACTAATACAGTATAATGACGCACTTCTTCTTCTTCCTCTCTTCTTCTTCTTCTTCTTCTTCTTCTTCTTCTTCTTCTTCTTCTTCTTCTTCTTCTTCTTCTTCTTCTTCTTCTTCTACTTCTCATTTTTAGTCTGACGCCGGGGCGCATATGGACTTTTGACGCACGTGTTCTTCATCTTCTTCTTCTTCTCATTTTGATTGATTGATTGATTGTTGCTTTAGGTCCAGCGGACTCTTCCGAGCCAAATCAGGACCGGACAACCCCCGATCCGCATAAAAGATCTGCTGAAACAACCCTAGTGGGAAAACTGAATGCCCTCCACCGGCCAGTCACTTTACAATAAAGACATCCCACGCAGGGGACGGCTGAGGCTTTACCCCAACTACTCGAACCCCCGGTTACAAAAACAAAATAGAATACAAACATCATTATAAATTATCAACAAAACACATACATATAAAATGCCTATATTGCTAAATAATAACATCATAGGAAGCCCTAGTGACCACCCGGCAGAAAGCGTCCAATACTCCCAAGCTGATCCAACAGACCTCATACACAAACAAGGAGTCTTGTCCATGAAGAGTTTTCAAGAAAAAAGGTAGGTCATTGATCTAGCGAAGAAGAAGATAGTATAGCAGAGTGTCAATCGGCGCATACCACCTGACGTCTATAGAGTGATCCAGGGGCATTCTCGAGCGACCGCCCACTCAGCGTGGTGTTCGGGCTGGCCGCTTGCACCGCTTGTGGCACAACTTGCCACTGTCTTCGCGTTCCGCACACCCTACTGGCTGTTCTTCTGGGCTGCCTTCATCTCCGCCTACAACTACACCCGGCGCTGCAACTACACCTGTCTCCAACCCTTCATCATCCACACGAGCAAAGACGCCCACATTTAACCCCACTAGCCCTGCAAGTCAACTTAAATTCCCCTTTGCCACTACCTTACTTCCATCTCCAAACCCCTCTGCACCGGATCCAAGTATTCAAACTGCCGAGCTCAATACGTTGAGACTTTACATCTGCCCCAATCCCCAAACACCCCAAACAGCAGGTCGTTTGCTAGCAGGTCTTCTCAACGCTCAGTCCGTACGGCCAAAAGGCAAGGCAGATCTGATTGCAGATTATATTCTAGACAAAGACCTTGATATCTTTTTCATCACTGAAACCTGGCTCCGTGACCATGATGCACCAACATGTAAAAAACTGACACCTGAAGGATACAAGATACAATCCTTTCCCAGGCCATCCATCAGATCTGGCGGAGGAATAGCTGTCATTTACAAAGAACATCTGCATTCATCCTTAAGCTTTACCACTGACCTTCCTTTCACACACCCCACGTTTGAAGCTGTTCAGATCAACTTCAAATCCACCTCCACACTCAACTTTCTCTGTATCTATCGCCCCCCACCAAATCAAGTAAACCAACTGAAAGAATCAGCTTTCTTTGAGGAATTCACAGAGACTCTTGAACATTACAACACTACCAACATCAGTACACTACTCTTGGGTGATATTAACATTCACTGGGATGAAGTTCACCGCTCCGACGTCAAGCGAATGAAACGACTCCTTGACCATTTCAACCTGAACCAGCTCGTCCCAATACCAACACAAAAGTTCGGACATATCCTAGACTGGATCATCTACCGCCCCTCTGACCATCAAGTTTCTTTCACAGACCTAGCTGATGACCCCATCTCCGACCACTCAGTTGTAAACTTTGCCGTCAACACAGCCAAACCAGCCAAGCAGAGAAGAGTAGTTACTCGTCGAAAGCTGAAAGCTGTTGATATCGACGCCTTCACTGAAGAGGCTGTTCAACTTCTTTCACAACCTCCCCCAACTCCAGACATCGCCGCCCACTTAGACTCTACGCTACTAAACCTCCTCGACCGGCATGCTCCGTCCTCGTCTCGAACCCTTCCCGATAGGCCACCAGCACCATGGTACACTCAGTTGATACATGAAGCCAAACAAGAACGCCGCCGAGCTGAACGTGCCTATCGGAAATCCAAGCTAGAAGTTCATCGTCAGATCTACAGCGAGAAAAAACATAAAGTCAAAACCTCTATCATAGACGCCAAATCTGCATTCTTCAACAAAGCCATCGCGACAGCATCAACCACAAAAGAACTTTATTCTGTTTTGTTCAACCTCCTCGGCCGTCCAACTGCTTCTCCTCTTCCAACTATCTACGACCCCCAAGCTCTCCCTGAACTATTCTCAGCATTCTTCATCAACAAAATTGACCGCCTCCGCTCTGACCTTGATCAAACGCCCTTCACTCCATCACCCCCTCCCTCACTTTTCTCTGGATCTCCACTAACAATGTTCCAACCTGTCTCCGTCGAGCACATCAAGAAAACTCTCCAAAACATGACCCTGAAAACCTGCGAACTTGACCCTCTACCAGCGTGTCTCCTCTCAAAAATCATTGACAAAATTCTTCCTCACATCGCTGCAGTCATCAACTCTTCTTTGGCTTCCGGCATCTTTCCTCATACATACAAGTCAGCTATTGTCCGCCCCCTTCTCAAAAAGCCCAATCTTGATCATAACGACCTCAAAAACTACAGGCCTGTATCAAACCTCAGCTTCCTCTCAAAACTCCTTGAACGCCTTGTCCTCGAACAGCTTAACCAACATCTCTCCCTCCATTCTCTTCTACCTCCCAATCAGTCTGCGTACCGCCCATTACATAGTACCGAAACTGCCCTTCTGCGCATGACGTCAGATCTTCGCAATGCAACAGACAATATTGAAATATCGGCCCTTGTCTTACTAGACCTATCGGCTGCGTTCGACACGATTGACCACCAAATTCTACTACGTCGCCTCCATGACATCTTTGGCATCCAAGACACCGCGTTGGCCTGGTTAGAATCATATTTAACTGACAGGACTCAAAGCGTTGTTACAAACTCCACTTCTTCTCAGCCAGCAACCGTCTCCTGTGGAGTACCCCAGGGCTCAGTTCTTGGTCCAGTGCTCTTCACCCTCTACACTCAGCCCATTTCACAAATAATTAACCGCCACAACCTCCAGCATCAGTCATTTGCTGACGACACCCAACTTCACTCCAGCTCAAAACCAAACGGTGTTGACAATATGCTGTCCTCCATCTCCACCTGCATCTCCGATCTTAAGAACTGGATGACAGAAAACAAGTTAAAACTAAACAGCGACAAAACAGAAGCACTTCTGACTGGTACTCAACACAAACTCTCTACCATTGCCACATCCTCCCTTGACCTTGAAGACACTTCAATACCCTTCTCTGACCAAGTAAAAAGTTTGGGAGTCATCCTCGATTCCACCCTTTCCATGAAACCTCAAATCTCATCTTTGACCAAAACCTGCTACTTCCACCTCCGGCAAATTTCTTCAGTCCGCCACTTCCTGACCCATGAAACCTGCACCAAACTCATCGTCTCTCTGATCTTTTCCAGACTTGACTACTGCAACTCCCTTCTTGCCAATTCTCCGTCTAAGCACATCCACCCTCTCCATCGGGTCCAAAACAACGCTGCCCGCCTGATCCTCAACAAAAGAAAGACTGACCACGTAACTCCTCTCCTCCATTCTCTTCACTGGTTACCCATTGAAGAGCGAATCAACTACAAACTGTGCTGCCTCTGTCATAAATGCCTTTCAAACTCTGCCCCTGCCTATCTCAGCCAATGTCTTCACCTCTACACCCCGTCTCGCTCCCTCCGATCTGCTGCCGACACACGGTTGTGCAAAATTCCTCGACCCAAACTTACCACCGCTGGCGAAAGAGCTTTCACGTACACCGGCCCTTCAGCATGGAACAATCTTCCCCTCGAACTCCGATCGCTCTCATCCCACCCCGCCTTCAAGACCCAGCTTAAGACACACATTTTTCGCAAATGTTACTCCCCACTGAACTAGTCATTTCCAAGAGTGCTCTGTAGACTATTAACGTGTTTCCCAGTTGATGTACTGTCGTTTGTTCTGTGTGTGCTCTTTTAGAGCTGTGTGTGCTCCTTTAGCTCTTTTTCTTCGCGCCATGAACTTTGTTGGAAATGTGCGCAATATAAATCCCATTATTATTATTATTATTATTATTATTATTATTAGTGATAGGACAGATCAGGAATGGGAAAGAGCAAATGAGGAAGACAGCGACAGTGAAAATTTAAAGCACTAAATTTCCAGAAAGTGGGGATACTATTTATACAGAAACCCCCGGCACTCCAACGGGGGTACTGTTGCCGCAGTGAATCGGTCATGCCTATAAAGGAAAGACATGTTTTCAACTGGGGCTTTCACTTTTCCCTTTATAGGTTAGAACAATCTACAGTGGCAAGATTGCTCATGACCTCAAGGGGTTCTTCTCATTTTAAGTCCCGTCAATATACCTATATATACGTGTTCTTCATCTGCGTCAAAAATCCATATGCGCCCCGGCGTCAGACTAAAAATGAGAAGTATATATATGTAAGAATACCGCGTGTCGCAGATCCAGGAGGCTTGCTCCCTCTTCAACTATGCGGTGTGAAGCGTAAAGCTGACGTACTGCTTCATTTACTCAATCCCCCTTCCCTGAGCGATGTAGCTCTCCCACCCAACCACTACTCCGTGTTCCCTCCCCTCTCGCTCCTTCACAGTGGTCTTCACACACGCCCACCCTCCCTCCCGGTTCGCCCACGCTGCATGCATTACCAACGCATTCGACGCATCTTCCGAAACGTAAACCCAAACAGTCCCCAAACCTCTTAGTATACAGTCTCGCCAGGCCGTCACTCTTTTGTCACAGCACGTCGACGTCACGTTTATTCTATCTCTTGAACGCCTCGTCTATACCTCCTTTACACCTTCTTCCTTCTTCTCCCTCCCTCTCTCCCCCACACCAACCCACCAACAACCCCCCCCCCACCCCAACCAGACTGCCACACCGCTTCTTCCCCCTCCTCCATCCCCACACATTTCCTTTCTGTCCATATTCTTTCCCTTTCTGTCCCATCCTAGACCTCTTTGCTTCCACTGTTCAGACGGGTAGAAAAAAAGGGGGAAAAACAGCCAATCGTTCTTGGTCGGCTGATGTGTGTGACAGCAGGGTCAATTACACAAACTGAAACTGACGATGTGAAAACGGGCTTTGTTTGTCATGTTTCAGCTTTAGTCTCCTAGCAAGCCAGCCAGAGCCTGCCTGATAACATTGACGGCTAGCTAAAGGCTTTTAGCCTGTGTGCCATACCATGCTATGATGCTATGCTATGCTAGGCTATCACTTCCCTACTTAAGCGTTTTTCCATTTCCTCTCTCTCTCTCTCTCTCTCTCTCTCTCTCTCTCTCTCTCTCTCTCTCTCTCTCTCTCTCTCTCTCTCTCTCTCTCCCCTTGTGCAGGACATGTTGAAGAGGTTTCCACTTCGATTTCAGAGAAAAAGGAAAACAAAGCAAAAGACGAACATTGGGGATGAGTACTCAGTTTCCAATGGACAAGTTCCGTGTGATGCAGTTTCCGTTTAGTTGCAAAAAGGAAGCACAAACTCTCTCTCTCTCTCTCTCTCTCTCTCTCTCTCTCTCTCTCTCTCTCTCTCTCTCTCTCTCTCTCTCTCTCGTCTTTTCTCACGTGATTTTCTCTATCTTCAATCTCCATCCCTCCTCTCTTTCTTTTCCTTCCTTCTTCTTTTTTCTCTATCTCTCGTCAACCACCTCCTGTCTCTTCTTCCATATTATATCTCATTTCCTCTCTCTCTCTCTCTTCCTCTCTCCCTCACCCTCTTTCTTGTATTCCATGATGGCGTGTGTGGCGGGCTGTCCACGGGGAAATCAATGAATTGCAAACAGGCCGGAAAGAATGGTCGCAGAGCTAGCTGTACCAGGACGGAGATAGAGGAAGTAAAGAAGGCTGACAGGAGACTGAGGAAGATTGAGAAGAGACCGGGGAAGATTGAGGTGAGAGAGACCAACGGAAATTGCTGTCTGTATAGACAGGGACAAGGAAGACGCATACAGAGTATATAGAGGATATATAAAGGATGTGAATTGGGCGTCTAACTCAGCAGGCTCAGGAATTTTGAATGGAAGAAGCCACGATTACAAAGATGATGATGATGATGATGATGATGATGATGATGATGATGATGATGATGATGATGATGATGATGATGATGGTGATGATGATGAATGGTAGAACGCCAGATGCAGTATCCATGTTGAGTGCATAGTTCAACGCAACAGAACAAAATTGTCCAGGACACAGGACATAAAGAGAGACAAACAGTATCCGTCCATCGGAAACCCAGGACACGCACACACACACACACACACACACACATACACATACACACACCACCACCACCATCACCACCAATAACAACAGTAACACAAAAACAAAACAAAACAACAGCAAGATTACAAATAAAGAAATTTAAAAAAAGAAAAAAAAGACGGAGGCTATTTGAAACGTACAGACAAGAAAAATGTCCAAACAATCTGAAAGCCACGAGGATAAGACGACAGGTCATACACGATGAACGTACTCCTCATCCTCCCCTCCCCCCCTCTCCTCATTCCAACCCTCATCCCATCAGACAGCAATAACAATGGAAGATAGCGGCTAATGAAATTCTACAAAAATATATTTAATATATTAATTTCGCAAGAAACGTCGCCACGTTTGAAAAGCTAATACGGGCAGATTAAGTTATTTATTTAGCCTGGATTTTTGTTGTTGTTGTCAAGTCTCAGTTCAATTATAAAGAGACGAAAAGGTGGGGAAGATTTTTTTTAAAAGGATAAATATTCCCCCCCCCCCCCCCCTGTTAGTTTCATGTCAATGGATTTTATGAACAATATCAGTTTTTAATTGCAAGATATAATACTCAAATTATGACAAATTGCGCAATCCCTCTCTTTACTCTCCTAAAGTTTTAATTTGTTTTTCTGGTTAATTATGTCGACCTTTTATTGCCCGAATTGCATGCACCCCTTAACCTCTCCTCTGCCACTGTTGTTATGCTATAAAACCTCCCCCTCTCTCCCCCTCTCTCCCACATCACCCCTCAACACTGTGCCTTTCTCTCCATCACCCTCTTTTTCTCTCACTAATCCTCCAACCTTCTTCTCTATTTGTGTATCTGTCTCCCTGTCTGTCCTTCTCTGTGTATCTGTCTCCCTGTCTGTCCTTCTCTGTGTATCTGTCTCCCTGTCTGTCCTTCTCTATTACTGTGATGACGGTGGTAAGTTTTCAAGTGTTTGTATGTGCCTCACGGTGAAATATATTCCTTGTGCACTGTATATCACTTGCCAATGAAGAGTCTGAATTTGTCTGTCTGTCTGTATGTATGTATGTCTCTCTCTCTCTCTCGCTCATCTCTTCTTCCTCCCTCCCTGCCTCTACCACCCTCCATTCCTGCCCGACCCTCGGGTCCCAGGAGCCAGAAAATTGGATTTGACGGTGAGCAGAGTGGTCAAATGAACAGCGCAGGCCACAGCGAGTGGCGAAGGAATTGACCACCCCGGGCAAGAAATACAGACACTAAACATAATACACGCACTACACATTATACACCCACTAAACATAATACAGACACTAAACATAATACAGACACTAAACATAATACACGCACTAAACATAATACAGACACTAAACGTAATACAGACACTAAACATGATACACACACAATAAACATAATACACACTACACACACTAAACTTAATACACACACTTATATGTAACATAATGCACTAAACATAATACCCACATTAAATTTAATACACACATTAAACATAATACACACACAAAATACCCTGTACATGTACTTGCACCGATACTACAGCGCCCAGTAGCATAAATCAGTTGAAGTGAAGTAGACAGCAGTTCGGTCTGTATGTTTTATTCCCCCCTCCAAGCCCTCCCCCAGTGGGGTGCCGGGGATTTCTATATAAATAGTAACCCCACATTCTGGAAATGTTGTGCTTTAAATTCCCACTGTCGCTATCTTTCTTCTTTGTTCTTTTTAATTCGTATTCTGTTCTATCAATCTACTATACTATCTTCTTCGCTAGACCTCTTCCAAAAATCCTCCTTTGTTTATGAGGTCTGTTGGGTCCGCTTGGGAATATTAGACGTTTTCTGCCAAATGGTCAATAGGGCTTCCTATGATATTATTAGTTAGCAGTGTAGGCATTTTATATGTATGTGTTGTGTTGATATTTTATAATGATGTTTGTATTCTATTTTATTTTTGTAAACGGGGGTTCGATAAATTAGAGTATAGCCTCAGCGTCCCTTGCGTGGGATGTCTTTATTGTAAAGTGACCGGCTGGTAGAGTGCCTTGAGTGTTGCCATTAGAGTTGTTTCAGCAGATCTTTTATACGGATCATAGGTGAGTCCTCTTTCAACCAAATTTGTGGTTCTGATTCGGCTCTTTGCATTCCGATAGACCCTGTAAGCAATAAGTAACTAACTACCTAACTGTATGTTTTAGCAGCAGACCTGTATGTTTCAGCAGTAGGCATAAATGTTCCAGCAGTAGACATACATGTTTCAGCAGTAGGTAGACCTATATGTTTCAGTAGGAGACCTGTATGTTTTAGCTGTAGATCTAAATGTTTCAACATTAGACCGAAACGTTTCAGTAGCAGACCTGAATGTATCAGCAGTAGACTATAATGTTTCAGCAATAGACCTATAATTTTCAGTAGGAGACCTATAATGTTTCAGTAGAAGACCTATAATGTTTTAGTAGGAGACCTTACTACGGATCGGGTTCAACTGATTATATCGCCGCTTAAATAAAGTATATATGCAGGATATTGGTTTCAATTGGTCCATCACTCTGTGTGTTTGTCAGTGTGTGTGCGTGAGTGTGTGTGATTGTGTGTGTGTGATTGTGTGTGTCTGTTTATGTTTTTCCCTGCCACGAATAAATGTCAGAGGACACCGCTAGATAACAATCGTCCCTGCAACATAAAATACGATTTACTTTAGGAGCAAAATATCTCACGAACTATTGAAACGTTTAGAAACCTTTGAAATAGCACGTAAAGAGGATGGTCGACTGCAGAAAATAAACGCCAGTTGAAGTCGCTCAGTGCGTAAAATTATGCGATAGCTCACCTTTCCCGAAGAAAAAAGACTGAAGACTCAAATTTTTAATTCACTTCAATAGAAGAATACATCCTTTCTCTGTCCCTTCCACACAAGAGAAGGAGGAGAGGGAAGAAGAAGGAAAAAAAATAAGAAGAAGAAGAAGGAGATGATAATGATTATGACGATGATGATGATGATGATGATGACGACGATAACGACAACGACGACGATGATGATGATGACGCCGACGATCATAACAACGAAGACGACGTGACGACGACGACGACGACGACGACGATGATGATGATGATGATGATGACGATGACGATGTAGTCTCGCAGTACATGAGAGCATGCTCAAAGCGCTTGCAAAGAAATAGAAAGCAGCCAGCAGGTGTTTCAAACAAGGCCTGACAATATCATAATAATTGTGTCCATAAAATATACAGTTTCACAGTGGATAGAGTTTAATGCTGGCCTTTGGGAAACAGATGAGAAAACAGATCAATTGGAGTATTTATTTTAAAAAAATACAACTTGAAATTTGAAGCAAAGGTTAGTGGGAGGGAGGAAATACCTTTTACCTTGAATAAAGAAATAAAAATGAGGGGGTGGGGGGTGGGGAGTAGGGACAACAACTGAAAGGGAAAGAGGTGCTCAAGATGAGAGGGAGAGGGTGGTGGTGTAAATTATGGAATAGGGAGAGAAAAAGTTGTTTTGGGCGTGGAATTTCCATCTCCAGACCATCAGAGGGAGGTCAGTTGAACCTGAAAGGAAATCCAACCAAATAATCAACTGCTTCTGCCTCCTGATGCATTTGAATAAGCACATTTCCCCCCACAGTGAAAGCGTCAAGATGAAACAAGAGCTGCGCGCAGAAGGGGAAGTCACTCGTGGAGGCAATGGAAGGGCAGATAATGTCCTCAAAACAAAAGATCGTAGGAGTGATCTTTTCTTGCTTGAAGAGGTTTGAAACATCTGCTTCTGGTTCTTGCTGCAGTGTCATTGATTACTGACCAAAATCCAAGAAGAAAAGGTCTTTATTTTTTAAGTAGACAGGATGATTGATGTGGCGACGAATCCTTTGCTCACTCTAGCCCTTTCCTTCCATCATTCAACTCTTTTAAAAATATAAATGACACCAATTGTCTTACACGTTTCTTAGGATTAGGATTTATTTATATCAATTATTTATTATTATTTCCCTTTGTTTACAATCGATTTTAAAAAAAAAGATTATGAAGTTAAACTGTGAGTGTGTTAGAATGTGAATGTGTACCGACTGTCGTCTGGAATCGCGCTTTATAAAAGAAATTAAAACATATAGTAATAAATAAAATAAATAAATAAATTAGTAGTAGTAGTAGTAGTAGTAGTAGTAGTAGTAGTAGTAGTAGTAGTAATAGTAGTAGTAGTAGTAGAAGTAGTAGTAGTAGTAGTAGTAATAGTAATAATAATAATAATAATAATAATAATTATTATTATTATTATTATTATTATTATTATTATTATTATTATTATCATTATTATTATTATTATTATTATTATTATTATTATTATCATCATCATCATCATCATCATCATAAGTAGAAGAAGAAAAACAACAACAACAAAACAACAGCACAACAAAAACAACAACAAAAGCATTTTGAGTCGTAACAGTCTTTGCTTCTAACAAAAATATTAAAATAATTTCCTGTTAAACCCACTTCAACGATTACCTTTTACAGATCGTGAGTTCAAAAGCCACGGCCAAACGGTTTTGCAATTGGATTTGTCCAAGTTTAAAATTGCAAGGCGTGTGTCAAAGCGTTACAAAAACAGCGTTAGGCCACCAGCCACTGCAAATTTGAGTCGCCCCTTCGAGGTGGAAAATTAAATTAAATACTGACTGCCGTTGGAGACGGGTTGCTGTTTCTGCTGACTGGTACTGCACTAATGTCACTGCGGTACAGTGTTGCAGCGTTACTGCGTGAGTGCGTAACTGTGCAACTGCGTTAACCATTGCATATGTTGCAACTGCGTTACTAGGCTATTAATATTGCTGCGTTATTGTTTTGCTGCAACGCATTACTGTTGCTGGGTCGCGTTACTGTTTCTGCGTTGCCAGACTGTTTTGGCGTATTAACGTTCCACTCTACTCGTGACAGGCAGAATGCAAACAGTATTCCCTTTCGTGTAAACACGCAGCCCACGCCACGTAAAGAGAAAAGGGATTTACTAAACTGTTTAATCAATATCTGATCTGTCAGAAGGAGAGTGAGAATGGAGGGGGGGGGGTGGAGGAGGGAACAGAGAGAGTGTGTGTGAGAGTGTGCAGAGAGAGAGAGAGAGAGAGAGAGAGAGAGAGAGAGAGAGAGAGAGAGAGAAAAGAAAGAAAGAAAAGAAAGAGAGAGAGAGAAAGAAAGAGTATGTGTGTGTTTGTGTGTGTATGAGAGAGAGAGAGAGAGAAAGAAATAAAGAAAGAGGGGAAAGCGTGCACTGGGTAGTGAGAAGTGGGGGAGGGGGAAAGGGAGTGTTTGAGGGATTTAATTTTTTAATTACACTGTTGTTTTGTTTTTTTGTTTTGATTGCACATCAACTTGCTGAGTCTTGAATGGCTTTTTCCTCATTATGCGTCTTTTGTTGTCCAAGGAAGGATTTCTCATTCTGTTTGTGCGCCGCACTGTTGCACTCAATCAGGTGAAGATGTTTTACAAAACAGCACACGCACACACACACCCCCCCCCCCACACACACACACACATACACACACTTTTACCGTCTTGCTAATGAGTACAATAGTTTTAAAATACTGCTGCTATTGTTTTAAATGAAATTTAAAAAAAAAGAAGTAATATAGAAGATGGACTCTAGTATACACCAGCGCAATTAATGTTTTCATTCTCCTCCCCCATCCACTTTGATAATAATAATTATCATAATAATTTATTTTGTATAGCGCAATTCAAACATAAAATGCTTCACAAAGCGCTTGATCACACGCAGCCACACACAGATACACACGCATAATAGATCTATTCTGCATTTAAAAACAAGACAACATGTAAACCTAGTTTGATATGTTAATTGTTTTATTCAGTAAAACGTTTCAAAGTCTACAGTATAAAGCCCCCCCCCCCCCTCTCTCTCTCTCTCTCTCTCTCTCTCTGTCTATGTCGCAAGTTAATATTGAGAACACAGAACTTATGGTATCTAGAAAAGGTGGAATTTCTTTTTCCAAATATGAACAATGGTTTTTTAAGGTGTAAAAGTTGAAGAGGTTAATGAATACTGCTATTTAGCCCATGTCTTTATGGTCAGGCTTAGTTATACAATTGGTACAAACCATTTGGTTCAAAAAGATAAAAATCAGTATTTAACCTAGGTCGTATTTTTCAGAAATTGAAGGAGATGTTTAAGGATATTTTTGTTCAAAATTGTTGACTCAAAGATCCAGTCCATTTTGCTATATTCATCTAAAATTTGGGGTACATTTAGGATGGATTCTATATAAAAGGTGCATCTGATGGCATGCAAGCACTTTCTCTCAGTACCCCTAATAAAATGGTTTACTGTGATTTAGAAAGATTTCCTCTATATATAACTGCCACCCTTAGAAGCCTAAAATACTGGTTTCGCCCGTAGCGCAGAGGATATAGGCGCTGGTTTCCAATGCCGAAGGTCGTGGGTTCGAGCCCCACCTGGGGCAAAAATTTGTGACCAAAGTATGAGACTTTACGGGTCACCGAGGGTTCTCTCCGGGTACTCCGGCTTCCTCCCTCCCTTCAAAATAATATTGGATGCAGTCAAATTAATTAAAAAAAAAATACAAAACTATTTTACTTTCAGATTCCTAATAGCGATCTCCCTGCCTTTACACCACGTGTATGCCTTGTATACTGTTGTCCTTGTTGTGTGTCTGTAATATATTTGTTGCACGTGAGCGTGTATGTTGGTATAGGTCGCCGCGCTTTGAGTTCGAAATCATTCGAAGTAAAGCGCGTATTAGCATCCGGTATTATTATTATTATTATTAGAATTAAGTTCAGACCGTCTACCTAAACAAGCTTACACTATGCTGCTTAACATGGATAAAAATGGAAAACAAAACGGGCATCTAACATGGACCAAATTTTGTCAGTTTGTGGTCTTATTTTGTCTGGTTGCAGCAAGTTGTTGGAAATATCAACGTTTTTTTGGTTTTTTTTTTTGACAGAATTTAAACTACGTCTTCAAGACATGTTTAGATAAGGGTTTATTTACAAATGTTTCCAAATGAGAGACAACAACGAGCATTAGGCAGGAGGCCGTACACACTAAATATTTTGTTGTGTCGGGAGTCGTGAGTGGATGAGTCAATATGTGAGCGTGGGTTTGGCAAATGCGTGAATACAAATTAATTGATAAATAAAGTAAGAAATATTGAGTTTGGATCTGCATAGTTATGGCAATCATATTTTAAATACCAGACTTTATTTTAAAAAAAACTGTATTCATGATCTGCATGTAAAATAGATGGCTTGATTGTTTTTGATTACTATATTTATTCTTAATATTCCAATTGTATCCCTCAGCTCCTTGAAATGAGCAAATTGCTTTATTGAATAAATCATTCTAAAGTTTAAAGTCTCTCTCTCGCTGTCTGCCTGCCTGTCGGTTTGTCTGTCTGTCTCTCTCTCCCTCCCTTCTCTCTCTCTCTCTCTCTCTCTCTCTCTCTCTCTCTCTCTCTCTCTCTCTTTCTCTCTCTCTTTCTCTCTCTCTCTCTCTCTCTCTCTCTCTCTCTCTCTCCCTCTCCCTCTCTGTTAGACTTGAGGTAGGGAGACGGCCTCGTCCAGTCTCAGATACGACGTTTAACAGTGAAGTGGAGTGGTGCGGTAATTAGCTGATAAAATGAGAATTAACGAGACCTGGAGGGCCACAGAGGCTATCAACATCGCCCGCTCCTTCCCTCTCACCCGGGATATCATGGACTGCGCATGCGGGCGATTCATCCGCGCTTTTCTGTGCTTCTACGTTTGATGTCTTCACTACTGTGATATTAGACAACCCAAAAGATGTTCTTTAATTAGTAAATACATAAATAAATTAATAAATTAATAATAATAATAATAATAATAATAATAATAATAATAATAATAATAATAATAATAATAATAATAATAATAATAATAATAATAATAATAATAATAATAATAATACGCTGTTTGAATTTGGCTAGTCTGCGTTGCAATTTCATGTTATTATTCTGACAATTAGCCGAACCTGCCTTTCCATTTATGTGTGATTATTATGACAATTTGGCGAGCTTGCGTTTCCATTTCATGTCTGATTCTTTAGAGGTTTCTAAGGCGCTGGATAAACAGTCCCTAACTCACGCCATGTCGTCAACGTGCAGATTACTGCGCACTGTCAAAGGCCTCGGGCAACTGAGCAACTGTGAAGGAATTAAATTATAGGCGCCTCTATTTGAGCCTATCATTTCCATTAACACACAATTTGTTAACAGACTTTCCGGCCTCATTGTTATGACTTGGCCAGTGGAGAAGTGTTGTAACATTAGTTTTGATTTGAAGGATATTTTTTTTATTGTCATTACCTTAAATATTTTACTTATATTTGATACTCCGAGACCTGGATGTCTCCTGTCCTTGAACCCTCACCTTCACCGTCCCCTTAATTGCCCCCACCCATCCATTCTTCTTCTTCTTCTTCTTCTTCTTCTTCTTCTTCTTCTTCTTCTTCTTCTTCTTCTTCTCCACTCCTTCACCTTCTTCTCTTTTTTATTCTCCTCCTTCTTCTTCCCATTCTCCTTATCTTCTTCTTCTTTTCATTTCTTTCTTTCTTTCTTTCTTTCTTTCTTTCTTTCTTTCTTTCTTCTTTCTTTCTTTCTTTCTTTCTTTCTTTCTTTCTTTCTTCTTCTTCTTCTTCTTCTTCTTCTTCTTCTTCTTCTTCTTCTTCTTCTTCTTCTTCTTCTTCTTCTTCTTCTTCTTCTTCTTCTTCTTCTTCTTCTTCTTCTTCTTCTTCTTCTTCTTCTTCTTCTTCTTCTTCTTCTTCTTCTTCTTCTTCTTCTTCTTCTTCTTCCTCTTCTGTTTTCTTGTTGTTGTTGCTGCTGTTGCGTGCCCTCTTTCCCTAGATTGGTGGCACCCCATCCCCCTAATGGCAATGCAGACAGAACGGTAGGGGGATTAGAGCGTCCAATAAGGGAGATAACAGGCCTAAAAACGGCTAAAGAACGCGAGCAGGAAGTGGCCACATTGTCCAACGAGACGGAAGGAAGAAGGGCTTTCTTGACAGAAAGACGGACGAAGAAGAAGAGAGACTGGCGGAGAAGGAAGAAAAGAAGAATGAAGGTAGAAGGGTAGAAAACAGAAGATGATAAAAGAAGAAGACAACCGTTCCTAACAAATTAAAAAATGATTAGATAGAATTCAACAGAATAAAATATAACAGGAAAAGATGACAGAAAACACATCTGAGAAACAACACGCAGCAGCAACAACAAAAAGGAGGAGGATGAAGAACAACAACAAGAAGAGAAGAAAAGGAAGAACAAGAACAAGAAGAAATAATAATAATAACAAAGAAGAAGAAGAAGAAGAAGAAGAAGAAGAAGAAGAAGAAGAAGAAGAAGAAGAAGAAAAAAAGAAGAAGAGGAAGAAGAAGAATAAATAATATTAAGGCAGAAGAAGAGGAAGAAGAAGAAGAATTAATAATAATAATAATAATAATAATAATAATAATAATAATAATAATAATAATAATAATAATAATAATAATAATAATAATAATAACAATAATAACAAAGAAGAAGCAGAAACGGAAGAAGAAGAAAAAAGAAAAAGAGGAACAAGAAGAAGAAAAGAAAAAGAAGTAGAAGCCAAAGAAGAAGAAGAAGAAGAAGAAGAAGAAGAAGAAGAAGAAGAAGAAGAAGAAGAAGAAGAAGAAGAAGAAGAAGAAGAAGAAGAAGAAGAAGACGAAGAAGAAGAACAAGAAGAACAAGAAGAACCAGAAAAATGTCTTTGATAGACTGAAGATGGAAGCAAAGGTCACAGAGAGAGGTGAAGCAAAGACGTGACAATGAAGAGGCGAGCAGAAGGAAAGAAACTGAAGAAGAAAAATATAATTCAAACTCGGAAACCATTCAACACTGCAAAAAAGGCATGATAGAAAGAGTGACATTCCTTTTTTTTTTTTTTTTTTTTTTACTATGGTGAATTATCAAAAAATACCGAAGAAGAAGAACAAGAAAAAAAGATGAAGATCAAAGAGGGAGAAAAAGACAAGATGTCTTGGGGCGCAGAATAAATTTTTTTTTCAAATTTGGTTTGGTTGTATGTTTTAAAAAAAACCGGTACACACAAACAAAAAAACAACAAACAGCAACAACAACAACCGCAACAACGACAACAACAACAACGACAACACACACTCGCTCGCAGAGAGAGAAAGAGAGAAAAAGAGACAGACATACAGACAGACAAACAGATACAGAGCGATAAACACAGAGTGTCCTATTTAATAATTAAGCTCGCCGTCTGCACTAAGAATTGCCATGTGAAAGTTACAGAGAAGGGATATAAAAGATGACTTCTCTTGGAATATCGTTCAACTGGCAATTGATTCAATTCAAAATTCAGTTCAGTACAAAAGGTGTTAGAGATTTTATTGGAACAGTCGGAGTAGTCACAGTATCTTGAAGAAGAAGAAGAAGAAGAAGAAGAAGAAGAAGAAGAAGAAGAAGAAGAAGAAGAAGAAGAAGAAGAAGAAGAAGAAGAAGATGTAAAAGAAGTTGAAGAAGTAAAAGAAGAAGAAAAAATTCAATCCAATTCAATTCAGTTCGATTCAATTTTGAATTCAATCCAATTGATTACAATGTTATTATCTCATTAAGGGATATTGCTGTCTTGCGCGAAAGTGTTTTTTTTTCTCTTTTTGGGTTTTCAATTTAAGGTGTATTTAACGCTTGGCTCAAGATTCAAACCCTTTATTTAAGAATGCAATCACAAGACCCGTCCAGATCAAAACGAAGAAAGCGCTGTGCTGGAGCTGCCTGTGCGTAGTTTAATCCCAAAATGGGGCCAAGAGAAAGAGAGAACCAAAAAAAAGTGATTCTGATGGTATTGTTGGAAGAGAGAAGACAGGAAGGGGAGGTGACAAGGGAAAACAAAAAGCGTGATTGTAATGGCTGATGGTGAGAAGCAGGGTGGAATGGTGGAAGGTTGAAAAATGAAGATGGACCGTTGGGCACACTGTCCTTGCCATCTGCCAGATTTGTAGCAAAAGCTCCTGATGTTCTGTAGAAAGCGTCCAGGGCAGATTATTATGCTGATGTGCTGATTTTGGGTGTTAAGGATGCGGAGGAATTATATGCATGCTAATTAGTTTTCTAGTTCTATCTGTGCCTCCGTCTCTATGTCATATCTATACGGTAAAGTTTATAGAAAACATCTAAAATAATTACTGTAATTTAGGTTGAATATTTTTTCTTCAGACTGTTTTTTGGGGTGTAAAAAGACGCGAAAGCAAAAGAAAGTTTCGTGCAAAGAGACGCAGATTGGAAATTGACTTTCCTTGAACATTTCCGTGAAGAAAGCTGATCGGAGTTATTTGCTGTTCTGGCGAGGAATGGAGAACGACGGCTCGTTCTTATTTTCTTGTGGATGGAACGTGAGGACATCACGCTAACCCCCCTTCCATTTCACAATTGCATTCGCACACCACCATCCCCACCCCCACCCTCTACCATCACCTCTCTCTCTCTTTTCTCTCTCTTTCACTCCCTCTCTCTACCTCACCCTCTCTCTCTCCCTCCCTCTCTCTACCATCACCTCTCTCTCTCTCTCTCTCTCTCTCTCTCTCTCTCTCTCTCTCTCTCTCCCTCTCCCCCTCTCTCTCTCTCCCTCATATAATGTGACGCGCTAGAGCTTTATCCCACAACGAAATGACGTTTTTCTGTTGTGTGCACACAAAACAATGACGTGCTACGTCGTTGTGGTCCTGATTCGGCCTTTTGGCAGCCCTTGGTCCCCCGTCAGTTAATCAGATTGGCGCGGGATTGTCAATTGACGCTTATCCTTTGTGTGCGCGGGAAATGATGACGTGCCACACCCTTTGTGCTCAACTTGCGGTGACGCGTCCATTTTGTGTGTGCACTCGTTGTAATGACGCATGGTCGCGTGCCAAGCGCGTGCATTATTGACTATGATTACAGCCAGAAGCCGGCTGATGATGCATGTCGTCGATTGCTGCCATTTGCTATCTCTTTCAAGCCCACCACGGATTTTAGTTTTCGTCTTCCTGCCCCTCCACCTCCTCCACCCCCTCGTCTCTTTGTCTGTACTTCGCGTACTGAGGACTGTTGCTGATGTCCATGATGATGTTTGTCCACTGAAAATGCTTATAATTATTATTGTGACTTGGCTTATTTACTGACCTATTTGCCTTCACGGTAAAAATAAGTCGAGTGTTCAAATCAGAGAGAGAGAGAGAGAGAGAGAGAGAGAGAGAGAGAGAGAGAGAGAGAGAGAGAGAGAGAGAGAGAGAGAGAGATTTTATGGCAACAGAACAGGTAAGATAAATCTATCTGCATCACTCTATTGCAAAACAAATCCTCAAATATCACATACATTTTACACACATACACACACATCATACACACGCACGCACGCACCTACACACAAACACACACACGCACAGACGACGGAGAAGAGAAGTATCATTATTGCTTCCTCTGACTTGAATTGCCTTCTATCAGAAGCAAATATTGAGTTTTCTTCCTCGCTGTTGAACAATGCCCTGTGGGCTCCATGTGAGAATGTTTATAGCGGTGCTGGATTCTGTCTGTGAGTTTTACAATCTCACACTTTTTTTTGTGCTCCAGTCTTGAAGATGATGGTGATTAACAAGGAAGAAAGACAAACACAAAATATAAAAGAAACAGGGAATCAACAGAAGGCAACGACTCGGAAAGAAGACGAAACGAGAGTGTGGAAGCGAACGGAGGAAAGCTAGGGGAAGGGAGGTAAAGAGAGAGAGAGAGAGAGAGAGAGAGAGAGAGAGAGAGAGAGAGAGACAGACAGACAGACAGAGAGACAGACAGAGAGAGAGAGAGCGAGAGCGAGAGAGAGAGACAGAGAGAGAGACACAGAGAGAGACAGAGAGAGAGACAGAGAGAGACAGAGAGATTCAGACATTTTATTTACAACGATAGAGATTTTAGGCTATAATTAGCGTAATCTTACAACTCTGTCCAAGCAACATTCACTTTCAGATTCATGCTAATAAATTATACATTTAAACACAAATCTGTTTTTAAACAGACACTATTCAAGTATTCAGCCATAATTTAGAAAGCAGATGTACACGTACACCGTAATGGGTATGACGTAGAAATAACATGTAACAACTTTGCACAGAGAGCGAGAGAAAGAGAGAGAGAGAGAGAGAGAGAGAGAGAGAGGTGGGAGGGTTGGGGGGGGCATAGAAGGGATGGGCTGCCAACAATAATGATCATATGGGTAGCCGTACGTGCAAAAAGAATGGCGGGATAAGGATGAAGTCTTAATGAAAGATTGAAGATGGAAAGAAGAAGAACAAGAGGTCGGAGTTTGAGATGACTGGAGAGAAAATGGGGAGTAACGCAACAGTGTGGGTGAGGGGAGGAAAGGACGGGGGGACAAGATTGGAGTTAGTGGAGCGTGAGAATGTGAGGGAGGTTATGAGTGTTGGGAGACTCGGGGCTGCAAAGGAAGCAATTGCAGCAATATTTAATGATGGCAACCAGAAAAGACCGTTTCTTGGAAGCTGTTGACAGCTGGGTGTGGAATATTGCGATTGCTCACAGCATTTTTACCTCTTTATTAAAACCTGTCAACAGTGACATCCATTTTTGTTGTCACGTCATCACTCTTGTGTTGGTGCAAAAGATCATCCGAGAAAATGAACAAAAAAAGAAAGAGCGTAATAAATGTGACAACTAAAAGCGCATGATTAAAGTGTACCTATGTTTTGCAATTAGTTAACCATTATGGTTTGTCCATGAAGGTATTATCCTGTTTTAAAATCACCAAGGTGTGAAAAAATAATCAACTTGGTTTTAATTTTAACTTTGTTGTCTTATATCATCAAGAGTAAATAGTTGTAAAATAAAAATGAAAATAAAGAAGAAGAAGAAGAAGAAGAAGAAGAAGAAGAAGAAGAAGAAGAAGAAGAAGAAGAAGAACAAGAACAAGAACAAGAACAAGAACAAGAACAAGAAGAACAAAAAGAAGAAGAAGAAGAAGAAGAAGAAGAAGAAGAAGAAGAAGAAGAAGAAGAAGAAGAAGAAGAAGAAGAAGAACAAGAAGAAGAAGAAGAAGAAGAAGAAGAAGAAGAAGAAGAAGAAGAAGAACAAGAAGAAGAACAAGAACAAGAACAAGACTCAGTGCATCCCGCTATAGCTGCAATCTCATTTTCCCAGTGATTGCGCCAGCAGCAACAACATTGACAGCGCGGAGGAAAAGAAGACAAAAAAGAAGAAGAAGGACCAACAAACAGCGAAGCCAAGACGTGACCTACAGACACGCCATCACCGGCAAGGGAGGACATGTTCAAAGAAATTTTCAAAAGAAGGAGGAAGAAAGAGAAAGTTAAGAAGAAGAAAAAAAGACACAGAAAAGGAAGAAAGGAAGGGAGAGTACAAAAATCCAAATTAAAATCCAAAGTAACGCATTATTTAACCTAGTACATTACAGTTGGCCTGAGGTCAAATGTTAAAACTTTTACATTAAATTATATGATTATAGACATTTTTTCCCGAACTTTGATCGTGACCTTAAACACAATTTAATAAATTAACCGCAAGCAGTTCGCGTAACGGAGGAATACGTTAACAAACTTTACGAAACAGTACGCCCTGCTGCAGTTTGCTCATGTTTTTAAAATCCCAAACCCAATCCTAAGCGATTAGACTTTACTTGCAACCTTTACACAACAATGGGATCATTTAAGGGATCAAAAGTAATGCCACCCTCCCTACCCCACCACCCCCTCCTCTGACCCTTTCCCTTTCTTTGCAAACATGAAACTTCTGGGTACCGATCGTTGTGTTCTTTTGGACCTCTCTCTCTCTCTCTCCCTCTCTCTCTCTCTCTCTCTCTCTCTCTCTCTCTCTCTCTCTCTCTCTCTCTCTCTCTCTCTCTCTCTCTTTCTCCCGCAATGCAATGTTTCGCAGAGACGAATACGACCGCTGTATCAACTCCATAATAATAATAATAATAATAATAAGAAGAAGAAGAAGAATAATAACTTGTAACGCGCAACATATCTCACTACAAGGCGACGCAAGGCGCACAAGAGAATGAGAAAATACAAAGTGGTGTACATGACATAAATAATCCCAAGGAACAATAACACTAGCGCACAAACAAAACAAAGAAGCCCAAAGTAATCGTAAACGTGTCAACGATACATTGCAGTGCTTACGAATGACAAGAACTCTATGCTAATGCATCTCCAGTTCCCAAAGCAATCTTCAACTATTGATGTACAGCTCCAATTTTATTTCGTCGTTTTCTATCAGTTTATATTTATTTGTTTTGTTGTTGGTTTTCCTGCTGATTTCCTTTTCCTCTGCCCCCCCACCCCTCCCTCCACTCTCTTTCTCTCTCTCTCTCTCTCTCTCTCTCTCTCTCCCCCTCTCTCTCTCTGCCTTTCTCTCCTGTTACTTTCTTTTCTCTTCATCCTGCCTGTCTTCTCCCCACAGTCAGTCATACTCTGATGCCGTCACAGTCAAACGATCAAAGGTCTTTCTCTTCCATCACACCACCCCACCTCAGTACCAGCAGCAACAGCAACGACAAGCGCCAATACCAGCACAAAGACTGCATTACCATCAAGAGCACGACAGCGGCCTAGCCTACGCTAAAGTCAGAAGTAGCAACGCCAACGACTTAGCCTACGCCAGCCAGAACGAGCAGCAACAACGACACCATCAAGGACAAAGGCCGTATCACCATCAAAAGCGCGACAACGACCTAGGCCATGCCAGGCAAAGTTGCTGCCGTTGACGGATGACATTGGCACGAGCAGCACGCTTTCGCCGTCAACCAGCCATCAAATGAATTATGCACTCTTCACAGCTGCCGTCGTTGTTACTGCTCTTGATGATGATGATGATGATGATGATGATTATGATGATGATGATGATGATGATGATGATGATGATGATGATGATGATGATGAAGATGATGATGATAACAACACTGATGATAATGATGATGATATACGATGATGATGATGACGATATGATGATGATGATGATGATGATGATGATGATGATGATGATGATGATGATGATGATGATGATGGCGATGAAATAAATAAATAAATAAATAAATAAAATAACACACACACATACCACACACAACACACACGCAAACACACACACACACAGGCACAACGCACACACAAGAAAAAGGGAGAAAAAAAAAAGGATGAATAAGTATCTTTTCCATTTTTTCTTTCGTCATCTAATAGCGCTCTCGCTGCCTTTTCATCACTTTGTATGATGGATGTTTCTTGAAACGTGATTTTGTGTGTTTTGAAAGTTGATACAGATTGTCGCGCTTTAAGCTATACTGAGAAATGGCGCCTGTAGACAATCTAATAGCATTATATATATTTATAGATAACTCAGTTTTGGTACACTCATCACAATTAAAATCCAGTTTAATACCTTTCACGACCAAACAGAAAGCTTGCAATTCAATTAGCGATGTTTAATGAAAACTAGATGACAGTTTCTTCCTTTATTATATGACAAGAACTTCAAATACAATAGCATGATGCAAACAAATAAAAATGTGAAAATCTTCACTTGGCAATAAAGACTTTTTTGTATTTGTTGTATTGCTTTTAAAGTATTCTTCTACAATCCATCCCGAACCGCTGGTGTTTAGGGAACCGGAATTACACTGACATGAAAGCTAAATAATAAGCCTGTGGACATGGATGGAAAAGAGAAGGGTGGTGAGAGGAGAGAGGCGGGGAGGGAGGGGGGGGTAAGAAAAGAGAGAGACAGTGGAATGAACAGCAACTATTGCTTGCTCTAGGCTGGAAAATGGGGATGGAGTGTGAAAAGTGAGGTGGGACAAGGCGGAGTGGGGAGTGGGGGTGGGGGGAGGGCAGGAAAATCAGAAACAAATTGAAGTTTGAACTTAAGAATAAAAACCAAAGGCAAGATTAATCTGAGAATGCTTCAAGCACCTGATTCCCAAGATGCTGTGTCGTTTTTGTTGTTGTTGTTGTTATTGTTGTTTGTTGATTTGATACTAATTATTGTTGTTGAATTCTGGCTTCCCAACCTACCGCTTCATGCTCATCTCCCGCTTTCTTCATCTTCTTCTCATCCCCCCCCCCAAAAAAAAAAAAAACAAAAAAAAAAAACAGAGAAGGAAAAAAGTCAGGCGATAAATAGAAAGAGAAAATAGTGCGTAAATGTATATCCGTGTGTGTGTGTGTGTGTGTGTGTGAGAGAGAGAGAGAGAGAGAGAGAGAGAGAGAAAGACAGAGAGAAAGAAAGAAAGAAAGAAAGAAAGAAAGAAAGAAAGAAAGAAAGAGGGGAGAGAGAGAGAGAGAGAGAGAGAGAGAGAGAGAGAGAGAGAGAGAGAGAGAGAGAGAGAGAGGTCTAAAAACTCGACGTTTTCAGTGGCACCATTTCATTGCGATCGATTCCCATTACCGGGAAAAGCTGCATTGGGATCAACTTGCCCGGCATGTGAGAGAAAATAATTACAAAACAAAGCACTACAAAAACAAAACAAAACATTTAACGGAGCCATGAAGAGCGAGAAGGCCTATAACGTCCAATGTTTGGGCCCAGTGCTAGCTAGCTAGCTGCAGATCCAGAAATGATCATCTAAAATGTTCAAACGATGTCGTTTAAGACGTTGCAGGCAAATGTAACGCGTCCCTATTATTGCGTTATCTTGTGAGAGTTAATCTAAACTACTTAATTTTCTACTTGTACGGGGATCGGGCATGACAAACCAAATTATAATATACAAGACATACAAAATAGAATCAGTCTCACTGCCGTTCAAAAAGGGTTTGCCACGCGCTCAAATAAATCACAATAAACTACAGCTTGTCTCCATTTTATACAATTTTAATAATCTAACTAATACATGTCAACCAAGAAACATAAAATTCGCATGCACATGGACTCTAATTAACAATACAGAAAATGTTCAAATAAACTCATTGTTTCTTACCGCATCTTTTCAGTTTCTTTCGCCCTTCTTTCCTCCATTGAAATCACTAACTTTCACCCTATACTAACAGTAATAGACTAAAACAGCAGTCTAAGCTATGGACACACCCTTAGAACCGACCAACCCTAACTTATTTATCAGCTCATTTACTGACTAACTTTCAAACTCACTTTTGCCTCTAAATAACAAAATCACCAGTTAAACAACTACTAAATACAAGCCACCAAGCTTTGTACTAAACATCCTACGCACATCCTGACACATTATGCACAAGAGAAGAGAGCCCGCAGTCTCTTTACACTAAACTCACTACATGTTATATACTGACCGCCCTAAGCTCTAGCATTCTATACAGAAGAGAGGTCTGGAACCCCTGCAGGAGATAAGAGATACGAGAGACCTTGCATAAAGAGAGCCAAGCCTCGTTCTATACATTCTATAGCTAAAGATTGTGCGCACTATAAGTTTGGCCCTGGTTTCTGATACATTATGAACTGACCACCCTAAGCACTACAACCCAGACAAGACGGAACCTCGTAGAACAGAGTTGTCCGGAGTCTGGCAGAATCAGGAGATAAGAGAAAGATTCCTTTGTCCCCCCTGGCTTTTATAGCACAACTTTGTTAAGACGTACCTCTCTACATAAGGAGATGCCTTTATTCCTACGTCATTGCCACGTGACTGACCCCACCCAAATACCTATCACGTGGTCAGAACTGATCACGCTCTTACACACAAAGGATGCATGCACATGTGTATGCGTCATAGTCTGACCATGCAAACTATAAACTTTCCCGGCCAGTAATTGCTGACCAGGCGAATGTGTATCGCACGTGCCAATGTAATACTAACACTTCTACATCTGACTCACTATTGTATTCAAACCGGGCTAAGCAATCTTTAACCATCCCTTACCACTATCTTCCTCCCTGTACAACTTTCCCTCAAGGGTTATACAAGGTTAAAACTACCAGCATTCGTAAGCCACTCTTCCACACGTAGACCTTAAAGCAATAGAAACTGAAAGGGACAGACTATGATCATCTAATGTCACAAAATTGTGAAAAATCCTACAATTAAACAACTGAGCTGAATTTGGGCGGGGGGAAGGGGGGTATTTTCAAGGATGTTTGACTGAATTTTCGATGACCACGAGTGTGCTTGGGAACATGCATTGTGTCACATTCAAAGATTATAATACAGAGAGGACTATGGTGGGGCAAACTAACCACAAACATTGAAAGTTGGGTTGCTATGTCAACACGCAACTGTATTTAATTAATTAATTAATTTATTTAATCGTTCTTATATAGCGCTTTTCCAGCTCAAGATCTGCTCAAGGCGCTGGCCGATACAGGATCTAACTCAAGCCGCCCGAGGCGCCAACTTGCAGCCTTTGGGCGCATCGTAATAACGCTCCAGACAACTGAGCACAATCCTGGGCAGCCAGGGATGGGGAAGAAGGACCTAGGTGCATGCTGGGTGTGTTCTTGTCACCGGCACTCACCCGTCTAGGACATGAGCGTCAGGAACTTTAAAGTCCGTTATGATGGAATGTATGCGACACAGACTAGACCTCGGTTTATACTCTCATCCGAATGAGTAGGAAACGTACCAACTTTTGCAGAAGTGCTTTTAAAAAAAATCAACTTTGATGCTATTAATAGGCGCATACACATACGAATGTACCGCTATCGATTTAGTTATTCATTTTTTATTATTATTTTTTTAATTTTTGACACTTTATTGTCCCTTTTTATCAGGAAATTTGATTTATATTAAAACCTTCCTTTGGAAAGATTATTATTATTTGTTTTTAATTAGTCTTCTGGTTTTGTGTTGTTTTTTTTTCTCCTCGGTGGGACAACACTGATTGAATAGGAAAACGATGTATGACGTCGAAGTGGGTGATCTCGGACAACTGTAATCACTTTCGTTCTCTCCTCTTCCTCACAAACAAAGCTGCAACATTTTGATTTCGCATTTCCCCCCAGCTTCCATTTTTGTTCGTACTCCTCCCACAACACAACAATTACACGTTAATCCTCCTTCATCTTCTCCTCCCACAACACAACAATTACACGTTAATCCTCCTTCACCTTCTCCTCCTCCGCCCCCTCCCCCAACCTCCTCTTCTTGGTCCGGGTTTGGCTGGGAAGAGTCCGCTGGACCTAAAGCAATAACCATGTAATGTAATGTAACCTCCTCTTCTTGGTCCGGGTTTGGCTGGGAAGAGTCCGCTGGACCTAAAGCAATAACCATGTAATGTAATGTAACCTCCTCTTCTTGGTCCGGGTTTGGCTGGGAAGAGTCCGCTGGACCTAAAGCAATAACCATGTAATGTAATGTAACCTCCTCTTCTTGGTCCGGGCTTGGCTGGGAAGAGTCCGCTGGACCTAAAGCAATAACCATGTAATGTAATGTAACCTCCTCTTCTTGGTCCGGGTTTGGCTGGGAAGAGTCCGCTGGACCTAAAGCAATAACCATGTAATGTAATGTAACCTCCTCTTCTTGGTCCGGGTTTGGCTGGGAAGAGTCCGCTGGACCTAAAGCAATAACCATGTAATGTAATGTAACCTCCTCTTCTTGGTCCGGGTTTGGCTGGGAAGAGTCCGCTGGACCTAAAGCAATAACCATGTAATGTAATGTAACCTCCTCTTCTTGGTCCGGGTTTGGCTGGGAAGAGTCCGCTGGACCTAAAGCAATAATCATGTAATGTAATGTAACCTCCTCTTCTTGGTCCGGGTTTGGCTGGGAAGAGTCCGCTGGACCTAAAGCAATAATCATGTAATGTAATGTAACCTCCTCTTCTTGGTCCGGGTTTGGCTGGGAAGAGTCCGCTGGACCTAAAGCAATAACCATGTAATGTAATGTTACCCCCTCTTCACAGTACCCTTCTTGTAAACCTGCTAGTTACCCCAAAAAAAGTTAAAAATAAAAAAGCCTTTAAAACTCGATCTCTCTGCTACCGCTAATGAGGGACGAACAAATGGAAAAGGGAAATGATTGTCACACTAAATTGAGGACGACCGTCCAAAACTACGGATGAATTGTAATGACATTAGTGCAAGGCGCTCGAGAGAGACAGGATGCAATGGGATTTGAAGGTAGTGAAGCTGCGGGAGATATTGGTGTGTGTGTGTGTGTGTTGGGGGGGGAGGGGGCGGGTGTGTGTGTGTGGGTGTGTGTGTGTGCATGTGCGTTCTGTGTTGTGTGTGTTTGTGACGATGTAGAAACGTCGTTATTGTTACACACTCTTTATACTCTACCTACGTTCTTTTGACGGCCCCGTTATTTTGACGTCAAAACAGGGTTTCGTTAGGGTTAGGGCTGTGTTAGACTTAGGGATAGGTTAAGGGTTAGGGTTAGAGTTAGGGTTAGGGTTAGCTTAAAAAAATTGACAAATTTGAAAAATGTCAAAACAACGTATTTTATAAAAGTTATAGCAACGGCGTTTTTACCCGGTTGTGTGTGTGTGCGTGTGTGTGTGTGTGTTTGTTCTTTTCCCTTTTCAAAGCCAAACGAAGGCAAATTTCAAAAGAAAGAAGAGGAGAAGGAAGAAAAACAGCATTGAAATCGTTCGCAGTTGCGTGGTTGATTCTAATCTCAGGGCCTCAAAACACATACAAAAGCAAGAGAATAAGAAGTACAAGAACAACAACAACAAAAACAAAAACAACAACAAAAACAACAGAAACACCACCACCACCACCAAAAATACCTAAAGCTAAGGTAAAAGATAAAGGTAAAGGTAGTCTAATAGCCTTGTGGCCGTAGGGGAGCGTGATGTTGGAGATCACACTTATCTTGGGCCAGCGTAATGAGGGTGATGCCAATCTCTCTCCCTCGTTGCTTTACCTTCCCCACACTTAAGAGAGTAGGTACTCAGTCACAGTTGAGTCAACTGGGGGCGTTGTTATTTGTCGCTTCACGTGTTGCGGTCACCCATCCAAGTGCTAACCGCACTGGACGGTGCTTAACTTGCGACACAGTAGCGAGTGCTCCAACCACTGCGCTATCCGACACACCTTAAAATACCTAAAACAAGAGAAAAAAAAAGGAAAAGTTACAAGAAGAACAAAAATAACAAGAAAAACAACAAGAAAAAAAAAGAAAAAAGAAAATGCGCATTATCAATAACACAGGCATTGGCATTAGACTTCCTGAACCTGCTTCTCCCTTAGAAAGTGACACGTCATCGTCATCGTCTCCTTCTCTCTCTCCTCCCTCCTTTTTTCTCTAATAGCCCTACCTAGTCCTTGCTCTCATATTCCTTCTTCATTTAAAAGGAAACTTACACACAACACCAATTATTTCAAAATAGTAGGGAGATATTATTATCCTCTTCTTCAGTTCTAAAAATGGGACAGGTAAAAATGACGTTGTAAGCGTGACGCGAAGTAATGATGACCCTCCAAAAAAACAAAAAAAAAAAAAAAAGTATGACGTCATAATTCTTCTTAATTTCTTATTATCTCTGCCATCTTTTATCAGCTTCTTCCTCCCTCTCTCTTATCGTGGTCTTCTTTCCTCATTGTTTGTTTGTATGTAGATTATAGTCACACGACACTTTCGCATATAGGTGACTACTGGACCGATTTATACTGACACCAGCGGGCCAGTTGTTGGTAAAGGGGAAAATAATATGATCACACGTTGACCAATCCGGGATTCGAACCAGCGACCTTTCGGTTACTAGCAAGACGCTCTTACCAACTGAGCTACCCGGCCCCTCTCTTTCCTCATTAAAATGTCTCTGCCTTTTATCCAACCGTTTTTGCATCCGCACACAAATCTTGAGTTGCGCCACCGCTCTTTGATCAAACTTAATTTGAAGCCTTTCAGCTTAATTTTTTTTTTTTTTAATCCTCTTGGGGTGACGGGGGAAATAATCAATTGTGTATCCGACTTTGTTGTCGTTCTGTCTATAATTCTAGCACAGTTTATTCGGTAAAGAGTTGAGTTAGTTAATTGGTTAATTATCCATTGTTTATAGGGTCCAGCGGACTGCAAAGAGCCGAATCGGGACCACAAAATCAGAGTTTATAAGGAAGTGAAAGATATAATAATAATAATAATAATAATAATAATAATAATAATAATAATAATAATAATAATAATAATAATAATAATATTAATAATAATAATAATAATAATAATAATAATAATAATAATAATAATAATAATAATAATAATAATAATAACAACAACAACAACAATAACAACAACAACAATAATAATAATAATATTAATAATAATAATAATAAATATAAAAAAAATTAATTTTAAAAAAAAATAATAATAATAAAAACGGATCCTTCATAAGCACTGTTGTCCCCAAATCACCATTCAGACTCAAAGCGCGGTGATCAGTACCAACATACACCTTCACATGAAACATACACCCTTACAAACATAATACACATCTATCACTGTGGTGTAAAGGCAGGGAGATAGCTGTTAGAAGGACGGAAATGAAATGGAACTGTTAATTGTCTACATATAACATGTAACGATGTTGGAAGCAGGCACAGTGAGAGCCAGAAAGGAGTGGAAAGGAGTGTCCAGGGACAAATGAATAACAGAAGACTGGGGTGGGGAAGGAAAGGGCCGGAAGTGTTGAAGAATACGATTTAAAAAATCACACTGCAAGAGATCCTCAAGATTGAAGCCCGCAAAGAGAAGAAGAGAAGCGAAGATCTTTAAGTGAAAAATAACACCCTAGAAAAGCTGTAAAAAACGCTGGAGCCATTTCCATTCCCTGCGGGCCCCACAAGCTTCCATCGATCAGAGACAGGAGCAGCGAGTCAGTGGAGCGGGAGGGATTTGGCAGAATAGGAATCAGGGAAGATGAAAAAGGCAAAAACGACGATTCTGTGTTTGGTTTTTGTCATGGACGGAATCAAACTGGCTCGGAATCAAAGGCGTTTTAAAAATCTGATGTAATTGATATGATTGGAATGATGTGACTGGAATTAATATGATTTCAGATTTGGATAGGGATTCTTTACCACTGTTAACAATCCTCTTTGTCGTGCGTCCAATCTCTTCTGTAGTTTTCGTTTTCAATAATAAATCCATCTCTCTCTCTCTCTCTCTCTCTCTCTCTCTCTCTCTCTCTCTCTCTCTCTCTCTCTCTCTCTCTCTCTCTCTCTCTCTCTCGCAAAAAGAATCTGTGTAATCAACCAGAAGATGCTGAATCAAAAGGTCATTAAAAACTTGCTCAAACCTGTCTGAAAGATAAATTAAGATTATGAAGAACAAAACTCTCCTTCCTCCTCTTCCTCATCATCCTCATCATCACCGTCATCATCATCGATCATCATCAACACCGTTATCATCATATTCATATTGCTTATATTTCTGCTTACCACAGGTTCTTCTTCCCTCCTTCAGCCCGTCATTGCCAAGACCGGTGTCTGGCCTTTCCTCCACACTGTCTTGTTCTCTCTGCCCCTTTCCCCACCGTCAACAACATCACCAGCAGCACAAAGTCTCGCCCAAGTCTCGCAATCATCTCATCTGATGATTACCGGATGTGGCGCCATATTGTCGCCGGAAGTGTTCGCTCGGTAGACCGGGTAACCCTACACAACGTGACAAGACGTCGCCTGGACACGAAGCATGGCTATTGTTCAAATGTCATTTGCAGTCATACCGCGCCGCACTGCAATGGGCTCTTCGTTTGAATTTATTATTATTATTTTTTGGGCGATGTCAATTTGTCAAGTTGACAGACAGATCCTATCGTAAAAGCATTGTTTTGTTTTTAAATGAACAAACCTGGTTAGTTTGGTCTTTCTTTTGATTCTTGTTGTCATTAGCTTGGAGGATTATAATTATGAAAATGCAGACAGCACCGATTCATCATTAACATACATCACTCGCTTGTTTCTTTTGCTTCACCTCCCCCTCCCCTTCCCCCTCCACCTGTCTCGTTGTCTTTCAGCTGTTATGTGCAGTTTTAACAACAAAAATAATATCCACCGTTATCTGTCACCCCCTGAGTTGTGTTGGATTCGTTACACTTCTCGTTTTAGGCGAACAATCGGGGAAGTTACATTTGCATTGATCAGAGCCTTCAACAGCTTTGTTAACCCTCTAAAAGGTTGACTAATGAAATTTACATGTTCCTATCCTATCCTATCCCGTAACTCGGAGGTCGTAGGGGCACCACAGATGATCGTTTAACCAGCGTACTCCATCTTTTCCTGTCCCCAGCAACCCTGATCGTTTCGCTCAGTGCCAAACCAGTCCATTCTCGAATGTTGTCCTCCCACCTCTTTTTCGGTCTCCCTCTTCTTCTACCTCCTTGCACTGTGCCTTGCAGATGGTCTTTGCAAGACCTGATGATCTGGTGACGTGGCCCTACCACCATTTTTTAACCACTGTGAGCAGGTCATCGTGTTGTGCACGAGCACAAAATAACTGGGGCGGGTGGGGGTGAGAGGTTTGTGGGAGGGGAGGGGAGAGGGATCGGGGCGCCAAGAATTGAGAGAGGAGCAACTGGTCTGGCTGTGTGGGTAGGTGCAGGTTTGACCTAGACAGAGGAAGTAGTTCCCAGTGTAAATAAGTGGGGAAAAAACCAAGGGAAGTGAAAGTGGGAATGAAGGGCGGGATGACGGCGGAAGGGGAAGGCCGGGGTGGAAAGGGGAAAGGGTGATGGTAATAGCGAAGGAGTGAGAGGTCAGTGATAAGCTCGTATCGATCGTTGCTACAGTCTTGGGGTGTTACCGTCTACCCCACTGTCTTCCTCTCTCCTGTGGTGGCGTATTGGTTACCACTTGTAATATTACCATCGCCACAATAATGATGATGATGATAACGATGATAATGATGATGATGATAAGGATGATGGTGGTAATGGTGATGATGGTAATAATGAGGAGGAGGAGGAGGATGAGACGGGCGAGGCAGTAGTGATGTAGTCCGACATAGATAATTCAAGGCGACAGCAGGTTCAGAGAGCACCACACACACACACAAAAGAAAAAAAAATCATCATCATCATCATCATCATTACCATTATCATCATCATCTTTTTCTTCTTCTTCATCAACTACCACCAACACAATCATCACCTCTACTGGCAAAACAAACCACTTATTACATGTAACTTTATATATCATACAAAATTTTAAGTAAACGTATTTCAGTTCAACAAAATAAACTAAACTGAATTTTGGCAACAATTCAGTAATTATATACCAATAAACATTAATGCGCTGATTTGCAACAAGACTGACTTCAAATATTACCTTACGGAAAACGCCTCCCTCTCCTCCCCCTCTCCCCACACACAAAATTGTATACATATAATCAATCAATACAATGTTGGAGGTTGTATTACAAAGAAACTAAATGAGCAAACCGCACGCTGAGACAGATGAGAGGCGAAAAGCATATCATGTAACAATCAACCGCAGTCACTCACTTGCCAATTGCAGACACGCTCCGTATTTGGGACTTACGAGGCAGCGCTCGGCGTGGAGATGGCTTCAGTTTAGCCTTGCCTAAACAAAACACAGTGATGGGCCAACTGCAACTGCAAGCAATTTATCGCTTATAGATCTATATGTAATGCGGCGGTTTAATAATAAACAAGCTTTTCAAGACCAGTTTTCACAACAAGAGTTCAATTCAGTTCAGTCCCGTGGTTGGAAAGGCCATTGGGGAGACATGAGGGATCTCGACGAAGAGAGTTGTCGCCACTTCGATATGCCTGCACTATTGTCAGGAGGCGCGGCATGTGTAGCGCCGTCCATGTTTTGACGTCATCTTCCAGCTCTTTCTTTGTCGTCCTCTAGCTGTGCCTGCCTCCTTCCACTGCTCTTTGCAGGATAGTTTTTGGAAGGGTTGTAATGCCACGTGACATGGCCAAACCACGCCAGCTTCCTCTTCTTCACCATGGCAAGGAGTGGTTCTCGAGGGCCTGCAAGTGTCGTGACCAGGTTTTTGACCTGGCCATTCATCTTGCCTTCTTGCCAGGCGATAGACAGCAGTCTGCGATAGCATTTCATTTCAACTGCTTGGATGCGTTTTTCCAATTCTGCTGGTAATGTCCAGCTTTCGCAGTCGTACGGCAGAACGGCCAGGACCAGAGACCTGAGGAGTTTTGGCCTTCGAGATTCAAGAATACTTTATATCATCTCAAACAGAGAAATTATTGCATGCTTCGCTGCCAGTGCTACAAATGTGTGAGAAAAAGCAATTATAAACATTCGGTAATTAAAAGGTCGAAAAATACACTATAACGAAGCAACGAGCTACAATAAAGTAATCAAATGCACAGGTCGCCAATTAAAAACAGTTGGAGGGGAAACAAAAATAAGACAATCTAACACACATTTAGCCCCTTTTAACCTCCAGCTGACAATCATTGCAACACATCATTTTTTCGAAACCAAAAAAAAAAATTTTTTTTGCCTACATTTAATACAGGATAACATGTATATTGCAAAACAAATTCATTTTTTAACATAAGTCGAAAACCTTTTTTTAAATAGCCATTAAAGAAAAAACGCCGAATCAACATTTTCAGCTCTTTTTCCATTTTAGGTGACCGGCCGATGGCCTGCTTATATATTGGACAGAATGTTAATTTAACGCTTTAATAAGTTAGTCCTTGATGTGATCTTTGTAAATAAATTTTAAAAAAAATCAAACTTAATGTATCATGCATGAGAAATTATTTGTATTTTGAAGCGTGTAAGCATAAAATAGGCCTATCACTCAGGAATAACTCTATTTGTCATCACGGACGACAACTCTTGGCATGTGTTGATGCTACCTACGTGCAGGAACTAAAAACCACTTTTTCAAGTATTTTACGGTCGAATTTCAAAATTTTTTTTTGCTTTGACATGGAAATAGTGCATTCAGTTATCTGTACACAAAGTTTTAGCGAGGGGTCTTATTATTTAATAACAATTATCACGATAAAACCCGCTTTTTCACTTGCCATTTCAGCTACCAGAACGCGGACGTCTCCTTTTGCAAAAACCCCGAAGCCACAGGCTTTCATAAATAATTATTGGTTAAAATTATTTATTTCTGATAAGTTTTCGCTTAGAAATAGCGCGTAATTTCATACTGCTGTTCTGTGGACACCCCTAGGGATAACTCTATTCGTCATCACGGACGACAACTCTTGGCATGTGTTGTTGCTAGACAATGGAGAGCCGTCTTAAGAGAGAGAGAGAGAGGGAGAGAGAGAGAGAGAGAGAGAGAGAGAGAGAGAGAGAGAGAGAGAGAGAGAGAGAGAGAGAGAGAGAGAGAGAGAAAGAGTCAACTTGCATTTCAAAAGATAATTTACATTTTGTAATTGTTTTTCTAACTCAACTGAGAAAATAAACAACACAACTGTGGCCACTTCAGTCTATGGTAAGTTAGTCAACATAATTGTTGGTATTTGAAAAAAAACCCGCGCATTCAGATTCCATGTAGCTTTAAATTAATTGTTTATGATTTTATTAGAGAGCCTGATGGCTTCGTGCAGTTCATGAAGCTCGTGAAGCTGTTGGTCTTGAACCGGCGGGGAATATTACCATGACAACGGCCGTCCGCAAAGGCACGCAAAGGAAAATTTCAACCACCCGATCGGGAGGGTTTGAGAGTTTGCGTTTTCGGACCCATTTTGCGCATGCGTTTCCGGACGGAAGGAATCGGGCAATCAGTTTTCTTCTTGCGCGATTTTTTAATGCGCATAGCGTTTACAGCTGTGCGTCCTTATATGCAGAACGCAATGCGCATTTAAAATAAAATCTTTTAGCATGGTCTCGCTGGGATGGCTAATAAGACTGTTCTGTCATTTTTCCACTGCTTCATGTTTCCTATTTTGGGGAGCGGAATTATTAGTGATCGAGCCCACTCGAGTGGCATTCTTTCTTTCCCAAGATAATTTGGCAAATGGCCAATAAGACTCTGTTGCAATGTTGTCAGGACAAGAGCTTTTCCAATCTTCATACTGTGGATTGCCTGCTCTAGTGTAACGCCAGACAAACTTATGAGTATTGCCATCCAAAACAATCTTCATACTGTGGATTGCCTGCTCTAGTGTAACGCCAGACAAACTTATGAGTATTGCTATCCAAAACAATCTTCATACTGTGGATTGCCTGCTGTAGTGTAACGCCAGACAAACTTATGAGTATTGCCATCATAACGCCAGACACACTTATGAGTATTGCCATCCAAAACATTTGGTGAGGGACAGCTGTTATGTCAAACCACTTCCACAAATAAATCACGCAACATTTTTTTGTCTAAATGATGTGTTGCCTTCTTTATCTATTTCACATAAGTTGATTATTTTATTAAATAATCGTGCTTGTAAAATATCGCACTTTTCCTTAATGATTCGATCATTTTTACACACAACCACTTGATCAGTTTTCTTCTTCCTTTTTACACCGCTGCGTCACGAGAAGCTATTTAGACCCTGCACTAAGGCTTCTCACCTTAAATAGTTCAGCCTGCTATAGCCTGTGTAACTTAAAGTCGCTGCCTAGCAGACGACACAAGCCAGTTGTGTGCTAAGCATGTGTAAGCTAACTCAGCTAGGATAGGCAGTGACTTCATCCTGCTGACATATAGCACCCTCCTCCCACCCCCCCTCCCCGATAGACAGCGCTCTGCTCTCACGAGACTCTTGCAGGCTTCAGCTTGACCACTACGTTAGGTAGTCATTCTGTGCCTAACTCTCACACGAGAAGGAGCAACGCTCTGAAAGATCGTTCTAGCAGAAAGACGAAGTAGGTGACGGGTGAAATTCAATTCATCGCAGTATAGCCACAGCCTGACATTGTCAAAAAGGTCTAACTGTTGTTTTTCCTATATGTATTATTGCAGACCAGTGGCTGTACCGGAGAATGTGTATATTGTTAATTACGTCTCCATGTGTTTATTTAGCCATGATGTGAATATGTATAGGAATTAGGTTGGCGATTCCCGTGGAACACGGAATTAGAAGAATTGGTCGTCCATTATTTGTTTAAGTGGATGCGATCTCACTGAGGGCTGTTTCTGCCAACAGTGAGACACTCTGCACAACCTTTTTAAACAAGGCGTTGCAAAAATTCTTCTAATATTTTGCAGACGAGCAGGCTGGTTGGTCCGAGGCAGGGATAGACCACTGAAAGTAAAAAACCCTGACATTCGGCCTGCAGGGAAACATCGAGCACTGAGCTCTGATAGCCCAATAGTCAACAACCAAGGAGGAGACACCATTACCACACCTCAAATATTCAGTTAAGTGACACTAAAGACGTGCACAAACACTGACCTAGAAGGACTGTGCTGTAGTCCACTTTCCTGAAAACAAACATTAGGCGAACCAGAACTAATAGCACAATGAGGAAACATTAGCAAATATCAAGAACAGTAGCAACATAGATCCATCAAGGAACGAACTATTCGAAGTGAATTTGGATATTTATGTTAATAGAGTGTTTAGAGAATTATGTATAGAGTAGAGGAAATAAATGTATGATATTTACTCACTGTTAACAAGTGGCTGGACTACCTATGTTTCATAGCCGTGTGAGAGCTAGTGTGCCAGTGAATCTTTTACCATTTTCTCCCTATCTCTATAACCCTATCCACACACAGACCGAGCTAAACTTATAAATGTATTAAGATTAGTCACAGGGTGATTATACGAGCCGATCCCCGCAGACAAAGACGAGTGGGTAATAGCATTCCATCGTGCAGAGCCCAGTAACAATCGACCCACCGCCACACAGGCTGTACGCTTTTTCGCGCCTCTTTCTTCTTCTGTTCATCTTCCTACCCATCCTTCCCCTCCCCTTCCAACTACAGCTGACGACTTCAGGTGTAACAGCGTTCACGGGTGAACGGTTGTTGATGCGCGAGATAAGGAAGGCAACGCACGTGTCAAAACACTCCGTCCTCGCTGGATACCTTGTTTTCATCACCGCCACTCATTCGGAGCAAAGAAAGGGCAGTGAAGGCGACTTTCAGGGTAAGTCGGGGTAGGTGGGGGTGTGTGGTTAGGAAAGGACAACTACAGAAGACGGCCGTAAGGGAGGGAGGGAGGGAGGGAGGTTAGGGAGGAGTGGGAAGGGGGAGGGGAAAAGAAAAATGTGAAGTATAAACCTGTATTGTGAGAATGAGGAAGTGGAACATAAGTTGTCTCCCCAGCTGAGGTCTAAAGTTTGTTTGTGTAGCTGGACCACTATCGATGGAACATTTTAGGTGTCAGCGTACTGCGCTGGAAAGGCCTATGTGAAACGACAACTGGCAAAGGCCACAAGCTTTATTTCAGCGGGAGAGATGACAGACACGAAGAACAAGGCGTTGGATTCTTGGTCCACAAAGACATTCTAGACATTGTTGTGGGTTGCTGAACAGCCTCCAGTAAACTTATTACCACCCGTCCATTCTATGAACATTTGCAGGCTGTTCTTGACCAAGGGCCGAGGAAGGATATAGTCATAGTGCAAGGCGACTGGAACGCCAAAGTAGGCCACGATGCGTACCACAACTTGAAAGACACGTAGTAGACACACTGCAACAACGAGGCAAATGACAGAGGTGTGAGACTCCTGGAGTTTGCCAGATGCAACAATCTAATACTGGCAAACACGCTTGGTGTCCACAAAAAATCCAGACGATGGACATGGCACAGTCCCAACGGGGTGCATCACAACCAGATTGACTACATCATGGTCAAGAACAGCTTCAGATCAAGCGTCAACATTGGCATGACACTCACTTTTCCAAGATCAGATATCGGACGTGACCACGAAGAAGAGGGAGACAGAAAAAAGGTGGAAGGACAACATTCCATAATGGACTGGCTTGACACTGAGCGAAGCTGAGGACAGGGAAAGAGCGAATAAGCTGTTTAAACGATCATTTGTGGCGCCCCAACGACTTTCGAGTTACGGGATAGGAGAGTATAGATAAACTAGAAAGCCGTCCAATAGTGGGGTCTAATAGGACAGATAGACACACAAACAATGAGGGACAGAAACAGACTCTCTCTCTCTCTCTCTCTCTCTCTCTCTCTCTCTCTCTCTCTCTCTCTCTCTCTCCTCTATCCTAAAGTGGAAAATATAATTGTGTAAATCAAACTTGACAAACTCCTGGAAACATGAGGACAGAGAAAGATGGCGTACGCTGGTTAAACGATCATATGTGGTGCCCCAACGACCTTAATGTTGCGGGATAGGATAGGATAGGATATGAAGCCCGTGGAGTAAGGGGGTTTGATGGTGATATGGGGAACTGGAGACTACACAATGTCGGTTTTAGTGCTGACAGCCGAAAGAGTTCAATAATTACAACATTAATCAGTAACATCTGAATGAAGAAGAGAATGAGAGGAAGAAAATGTAGCGTTATTGTTTTTATATTTCACTGAATCTGAAGAAAACTCTCGAAAAGGCTTCAACCTGCAGTATACTACGCCTGTGACCACTGCGAATGAACGCATTAACGAATAAATGAACATGGTATCGAGATCATCAAGATTTCCACCCAACAACCATGATCACAGGGCTGCGTTTTTCAGTCTTATCAACAAAGTGAACGTAACAATCATGTTCTGCACTCGCTGGAGGCGCGGGCAGCTAGCTGTCTGATGTGACGTTGATAAAGGAAACAGATCGTTGTTTACATAGTAAAACTAGAAACAGCCGCTTAGCTGCATCTGCACAAAACGCACAGTCACCCCTTTTTGGTTTAAACATAATTTTTTTTTAAATTTGCGGAGTCAAACAACCATTCCATGTAACACTTTAAAGGTACACGAAAGCAAAGCAATGAGTCACACCTTTGTAACGAAGTACGTTTAGTGTAAGACTACGAACGAACGAAAAACGATGCTTAACGTCCTATTGCATGAGCGTTAAGGACAATAAAATTGGGCTAAAAAGCCCTCATCATACATATTTACCAGACCATTTGGTCTGGCTGATAGATGATAATAAGACTACGAGTAACATTGTTTGCTTTAGGTATAATATAACAATTTAAATTAGACGGGTGGCGGAAAGTTAAGGTTATGCGAACAAACTGTTATCTCAATATTAGTACGATACTGCATTATCAAAAGATTAATTGTTTTCTTTGCCTACGCTAAGTTGTCAGCTACAACTATGAAGATTAGTTCATATTAGATCTTTGCTTAGGACCGGGAAAGGAGACAAAGAGAGAGAGAGAGAGAGAGAGAGAGAGAGAGAGAGAGAGAGAGAGAGAGAGAGAAAGAGAGACAGACAGACAGACAGACAGAGAAAGAGACAGAGAAAGAGACAGACAGACAGACAGACAGAGAAAGAGACAGAGAAAGAGAGAGAGAGAGAGAGAGAGAGAGAGAGAGAGAGAGAGAGCGAGAGACAGACAGACAGACAGAGAAAGAGACAGAGAAAGAGAGAGAGAGACAGACAGACAGAGAAAGAGACAGAGAAAGAGAGAGGGAGAGAGAGAAGAATGGAGGAGTGAGAGACAGAAATATAAAAAAAATGACTGACAGACCTATACAGAGGTGTGTGTGAAGGGAAGGAGGGGTGGAGACAGGCAGAGAAAAAGGAGGGAGAGAGTAGACAGAAAGAGACTGTACTCGCAGCGCTGGTTCTGAAAAAAGGCCTCTTGAAGGCTCTCTACATACCTAACGGTTACATGGATACCTTTACCTTATTAAAGTTTCTGATCGAAAGATTATATTAATCTTGTTGACGAATGAGTGTTTCCTCCTGGAGAAATATAGGAGATAGGCTGTGGTCGAGCTTACCAAGGATTTAAATAAACCAGAAGCACTGAAACAAACCTACCAAGCAGATTTAGGAGAACACTATCAGCTATTAGTTACACGACTACACGGAGGCCACCACAGTAGAGAGATGAACACAATTACTAAGCACATTGCAGAAGAAGAAGGGAAGTTAACTCTTTCCCTGCCAGGCATGTTTCCACGTTTGTGCCAGACATTTCTCTGGCACCGGAAAGAAAGTTCAGTATCTTAGGCATTTAAGCTACTGTTCTTTCAATAATAGTTGTTAAATAGACATATTTTATATCAAATTAAAGGTAAAAGAGTGAAGAATTAAAAAAAAACCACACAAATGTTAATTTGATTATGTTATTGAAATATGTGTTTTGAAAGCATGTTGATCTTTTTGAAATTATAAAATAAAATAAAAATATTTCTACATACCACAGTGATAAAAAAAATCTGGAGGAATAATTCCAATCACTGAATCAGCTTCACACACCAGAAAGAAAATTTATTTAGGATCAAAATACACTTTACAGTTTGAAATTATATTGATTATTAGCAGAGTTTGACACACTGTCGATCGTGCCCATCACATATGCTTAGTAAAATGCACAAAAAAACACTCTAAAAACGAATCAATTTGAAGAAACCACGCGCGTGTCGATCGGGAACGAAAGTAGAAAGAGTTATATCTCTTTGGTTAAAATAAAACTTGGATTGGACTGCGCAAAAAACCGGAACGAAACGGAATACTGAAATCGACGATATATCGTCGATTGGCACAAACATGGCGGCTCAGATCGACGATATATCGTCGATTGGCAGGGAAAGAGTTAAGGTACTGAAATCAACATGAACGGAGAGCGGGCTCTTCTGGGATGAAGCTGACTTCTGATAAGAGCACTCGGGGTGTGTGACCCCGAACTAAGTGCAGTAATCTGATAAAAGGTGAACAGGGTTAGATGGAACGGTGGAAGAGAGCGAGAGAGAGAGAAGGGAGAGAGAGAGAGAGAGAGAGAGAGAGAGAGAGAGAGAGAGAGAGAGAGAGGGAATGAGAGAGAGAGAGGGAGGGAATGAGAGAGAGAGAGGGGGAATGAGAGAGAGAGCGAGAGAGAAAGAGAGAGGGAGAGAAAGACTTCAGGGTTAAGACTTCATAACTTTATTTTAAAAGGTTAAGATTTTAGGCATAAGCCTATTCTTACAATCAGACCTTTTGTAATAAGATAACATCAAGATTTACTGTAACATTTTACAAAAACAAACAAAAAAACCTCTTGTATTACATACAACATTGTATTACATACAACAAATAAAAAACAAACAGAAGCACAACCACCATTACTGCTACAACTACTTATACCACCACTACTACTTCAATAAACGACCAGAAACATTACAAGCAAATCTCATTAGGATACAATAACAATTAAGAAATCTTAAGAAGTTCAATTGGTTAAAAGCAAATTACACAACAACAAAAGTTTTACATATTTAGGAAACAAATTAATCCATATGAAGCAATACATTTGATTTTTACATGCACATTTATGATATACATTATTACATGAATTTTACATTTACAACACTTGTCAGCCGCTTCACAGTTTGGTAAGCCTTCTTGTTGTTGTTCTTGTTCAGACAGCGTCCGATGCGATTGATAGATTACCGTCCCCGGACACTTCAGCGTATAGGGGACTTTCACTACAGCGTCCAAGGAGAGGAAATGAAGATAGATCTCATAAGCCGACCGCCAGCCAAGTGTACACAATCAAACAACTATTGCTATACCGATACCGTGCTCACAAGTGTGAGGGAGATAGTGTGGGAAATAGGGGGGGGGGCTGTAGGCAAGAGAAGGGGGCAGCGAGGGAAAGAGAGAGAGAGAGAGAGAGAGAGAGAGAGAGAGAGAGAGAGAGACGTGTAAGTCAAGGGACTGCTCGCACTCACAGTCTGGGTCTAGAATCGTACAAGGTTGTTTGTTAAGTTGTTTTCTTCCTGTTCCTATAGTGTGGAGCGAGAGGCGTACAGCATAGCTGAGAACAGACGAGCCCCCACCCCCCCCCACTCTCCCTATCTCTCTCTCGCTCTCTCTCTCTCTCTCTCTCTCCCCCCCCTCTCTCTCTCTCTCTCTCTCTCTCTCTCTCTCTGGTGTTGAGTGAGGACTAACTGCACCGTGGGGTAAGTTTTCTGACGCCAAATCTGCTGGACAAATATAGATGTGGTTTTGTGGATAAGGGCGGGGACTCGCAACCTGCTATGATTGTCTGCATAATAAAAAGATTTCAAACACAACTCCATCGCTACGAAGCGTAGATTTGCTCTTTGACTCCCGCCATTTCCTTCAGCCTTCAGTAGCACCCCCCCCCCCCCCCCCCCAAAAAAAAAAAAAAAAAAAAAAAAAACAACTTGATATTTTCTTTTTCTCATCCTCAACCCCATGCAGCTATTACTAATGTTTAGTTGTAATGAGTTAACTTCTTGCTTGGGCTGGTAGCTTTAGAACAGACCACATTATCTTATCAACTTCCCCCACATCATCAAATCCCCGTGTTCCACGTGTGTGTCAAGTTTGACTAACAACAATATTTCCATTGTAGACAAATAAAAGCGAGCGAGCGAGCGAGCGAGCGAGAGAGAGAGAGAGAGAGAGAGAGAGAGAGAGTGAGAGAGAGAGAGAGAGAGAGAGAGAGAGAGAGAGAGAGAGAGAGAGAGAGAGAATGCACAAATGAGAAGGGCGGTGTGGAGGGGAGGAGTGGAGTGGAGGTGGTACAGGGTTAAAGGTTGTTTACCAATGGCGACATAGGGAAAACCTGTGACCCTCGTGCATCCATCAACACAGAGCCACGGAAAAGAAACCTGTCACGTAGCTCTTTACACTGTTCTATAGTACACAACACACACCTGCTGCTGACAGCAACCACACGCACACACACACACACACGTACATTTACACGCACACACATTAATGCACACATTCAAATACACACACAGATAAATGCAAACGCACACGCGCTCACGCCCACACGCAGGGATGCACACACTCGCAAGCACACGCATACACACATAGAAATGTTGTACGTACACGTTTTTCCTCCCGCCCCTCTCCACATGCACAGAAATGCACACGCGCACATACACACCAACAAATGCACGCACGTGCACACACACACACATCGTTTAACAGTTTGACAACTCAAAGTGAACAACGCGTTTTGACAACAATCTTGTGTGTGGTGTGTGTGTGTGTGTGTGTGTGTGTGTGTGTGTGTGCGTGCGCGCGCGTATGTGTGTGTGTACT
>CM072511.1:4092907-4130407 GCA_036898135.1 Oncomelania hupensis | reverse complement strand
ACGTAGCCATACCCTCGATCGGAGTTTCCTTTTCTTCACAGCTTTAAATGTACATTTTGTTCTTTTGTTTTGAAGCTGTGCACCACATGACCATTTCTCGTTATTTGGGATAATACAGTATTCTTATTTTATGTTATCTTATGTTATCTTATTTTAGGGGTGTCGGATAGTGCAGTGGTTGGAGCACTCGCTACTGTGTCCAAAGTGAAGCACCGTCCGGTGCGGTTAGCACTTGGATGGGTGACCGCTAAGGTGTGAAGCGACAAACAACAACGCCCCCAGTTGACTCAACTGTGATTGAGTACCTACTCTCTTGAGGGTGGGGAAGGTAAAGCAGCGAGGGAGAGAGTTGGGCATCACCCTCATTACGCTGGCCCAAGATAAGTGTGATCTCCAACATCACGCTCCCCTACGGCCACAAGGCTATGGGACTACCTTTACCTTTTTACCTTTACCTTTATGTTATCTTAATGGAGAGAGCTTCGAAACGGAGCAGGGGCTTTGGGAGGGGGGGGGAGGGGGAGACGGCTGTTGAGGTTAATGGGTGTATGTGTGGGGGGGAGAGGGGAGGAGGTTTAGGGATGTTTCTAGTAAGAGGGAGGGAAGGGGGGGGGGGGATACGAGGAGTTTGTGAATGGAGAAGGGGTGATGGTGGCAGTGGTGGCGGTGTTAAGCTGTAGCTCGGTCTGATGGGCAATTAATCATGGTAACAACCTGGCCGCTTGTTACGGAAGGCCGCGTCTGTCTGTGCCAGGCGGTCTGCAGGCACCGCGATCTGGACACTGTGTGGTGCATGTCATTTGTACTGCTGCCCATGCCAATGACTCCTCCCCAACCCCAAACCTACTCCGAATACCCTTTGTCTCACTAACCCCACCCTTCCTCCTCAGGGGTATCTCCACACTTCTCTCCACCCTCCTTCCGCCCGCTCCTCGCCTCCACATGTGTATCCTTACCCTAGGAGCCTTCTCTCCCTCCCCCCCAGACCCCTCTCTCTCTCACTCGCTCGCCGTCTAGGCCGTGTTGATCCACAGTCGTGTCTCAATCATGGAGTTATTATCCCTGCTATCCATCTTTTTCGCCCAGTAACCGCTTTCACCTACCCTGTCCGCCGTAGTTGGCCATCAAGCATTTCTTACACAGCTCTTCTATTGCTGGTAACGTTTCCTTTATCTCATTAATTTGCGTTGTCTCACTGCCTGATACGCTTCTCCATCCCCTTCTCTACCCTCCCCCCCCCCTCTCTCTCTCTCTCTACCTCCCCACTCGACTCTTTACTTCTAATCCGGGTTCCAGCCCTGGCCGGGGCATTGTGTTGTGACCTTGGAAAAGACACTTTACTCCCGTTTCCTACTCCTTCAAATGAGAGTATAAACCGAGGTCTAGTCTGTGTCGCATACATTCCATCATAACGGACTTTAAAGATCCTGACGCTCATGTCATAGACGGGTGAGTGCCGGTGACAAGAACACATCCAGCATGCACATAGGTCCTTCTCCCCCGTCCCTGGCTGCCCAGGATAGTGCTCAGTTGTCTGGAGCGTTATTACGATGCGCCCAAAGGCTGCAAGTTGGCGCCTCGGGCGGCTTGAGTTAGATCCCGTATCGGCCAGCGCCTTGAGCAGCTCTTGAGCTGGAAAAGCGCTATATAAGAACGATTAAATAATAAAATTAATAATAATAATCCCACACCTACCCCTTCTTCTTCATACTCCCTTACTTTACACCCCTTTTACCTCCACTTCACCCTCCCTCCCCCCTCTATTTCCCCCCTCTCTCTACCCCTCTCTCTCCCTCGCCTGCTGTCCATCATGCCTGTATGTCTTGTCCGCTGCACAGCAGCAAATACAAGCAAGTATCTACCTTTCTCCCTAGTCTCCTGTAATATTTTGAATATTCTAATATGTATTTGTCTCCTTTATTTCACAGGCCTAGAGCTGCTGTCTGTAGAACACAGTTATGGTTTGCAAGTAGTGTTGTCGGTGGCGATGATCACCATGTTCCCACTTCGCCTGCAAACTCTGCAGCTGCTGGTGATAATTTTTTGATGATGAAGATAAGGATGATGATGATGATGATGGTAGTGGTGCTGGTGATGACGATGATGTTGAAGTAATTTCAATTCAACGGATCTTTATTACCCATTACAAGAATTTCATAAGTGAAAGAAGAAGAAGAAGAAGAAGAAGAAGAAGAAGAAGAAGAAGAAGAAGAAGAAGAAGAAGAAGAAAAAGCAGAAGAAGAAGAAGAAGAAGAAGAAGAAGAAGAAGAAGAAGAAGAAGAAGAAGAAGATAAAGCATGATGATGATGACGATGATACATGATGATAGATTTAGATTTAGATTTTAATGCTTTATTGTCCCTTTTTATCGGGAAATTCTGGGCCGCCTCCCCTGTGGAAGGCGTAGTCGCAGCCTGTGGCGCGCCCAAACCCAACCTACCTAACATTAGTTGTGATTTTTAAAATTTAGAAATTCTTTAAATTTTTGAAATGTTTTTGAAATTTTGCTGGGGGAGCAAACCGGAGTACCCGGAGAAAACCCCCGAGACGTTGCCCGAGTCGAAAGTAAATAATATTCGGAGAATACATGATGATGATGATGATGATGATGATGATGATGATGATGATGATGATGATGATGATGATGATGATGACAATAACCCATCACGATGGTGTGGGGAAATTCATTTTGTTCTTATGGGAAGATAATTACATTTGGGAAACCTAAAGCAGAAAGCAAGTCATCATGGATCAATTATTATGGGGATTAAAAACGGCGAAGCGGGGTCTGCACATGTGGAGATGAATCTTGGAGAGAGAGAGAGGGATAGAGAGGGAGGGAGAGAGAGAAGAGGGTGGGTGGGGACACCGCTGTGTGAAAAGTGTATGGATGATGGTGGTAGTGATGGTGATGGAAGATGTGGTACTGAGGAAAGGGGTTTACAGGTGCCAGGACTAAGGCAGGGCTTGAAGTGATGAATGAGATACACATGTAGGCTGCCCAAGAGAGAGAGAGAGAGAGAGAGAGAGAGAGAGAGAGAGAGAGAGAGAGAGAGAGAGAGAGAGAGAGAGAGAGAGAGAGCGAGAGAGCGGGATGGCGAAAGGAGGAGTCCGATGGGGGATAAGCATTCCCTTTTCAAAAGGAAACCCGTATTAGCGAACGTTTTGAGAAAAATTCACGACAGGAGAAAATTAAGACAGTCATTAAAAACATGACTTTCAAGAAAACGATGTCCTATCCTATCCTGTCCTATTCTATCCCATCCTAACCCGTAACTCGAAGGTCGTTTGGGCTCCAGATGATCGTTTAACCAGCGTACTCCATTTTTCTCTGTCCTCATCAACCCTCGTGGCCTCGCTCAGTGTCAAGCCAGTCCATTCTCGAATGTTGTCCTCCCATCATTTTTTCTGTCTCCTTCTTCCTCTTCCTCCTTGCACCGTGTCTTGCAGGATGCTCTTTGCGAGGCCTGATGCTCTGGTGACGTGGCCATGCCATCGGAGTTCCCGTTTATTCACCACTGTGAGCATGTCATCGTGTTGTCCAATGGCTTGTGTGATGGTCTGTCGGACTTCGTCGTTGGCGATGTGCTGGGTATAGGAAATGCCCAGAGGGTCTTCTGTAGCACCTCATCTCCATGCGTTGTATTCTTCGTTGTAAATCTGCTGTGAGGGTCCATGTTTCGCAAGCGTATAGGAAGATGGAGATGACAAGGGAGCGCAGCAGCCTTACCTTGGAATGTAGAGTGATGGTTCTGTCTTTGCAAATGGTCTTCAACCTGGTCAGAAAACGATATATTGATGTAAAAAGTAGCCGTTTAAAGTGTATTAAAGGGCCCGGGTATGATTGGGTGTGTGTTCAGGAGAGGTCACTTCTTTGTTTTGTAAACAAACCACTGTGCCTACTATACACGCTTTCGCAGCAGTGCTATTTTAAAACTCGACCTTGTTGCCAGAAGAAGAAAAGGAAATAAACCCAAAACAAGTGGTAGACACATTTCCAAATTTTTAACTTTAATAGCGTTATAAAATCATAAGAGTTGAAGTGTTTAATCCTATTATTTGTATTTTTTTTTAAAATGAAAAACAAATATTAATTCTATTATTTTTATAAACAAAATTGTTTGTTTGTTATTGTCTAAATCTACGTAATTTGTGAACAGACTTTAAATACATTGATTGAATTGAATTGAATCATAGGCAAACAAACTAATTAATGAATGTACCGAATTATATCAAAACCGGACATTGGACAGGGGTTATTTTTGGGCGTAAATCTTTCTTTTCCGGTGGGGCAACAACCACTGTGAATTTGAAGAGGACACTGCAATGTGTGTTGTTGGGTCCCTTTAAACAAAGTCAACAAAGTGCTGAAAAATGAGGCACGTGCAGACTTTGTAACGGTGGAAAGCGTTGAGAAAGAAGCACGAATTAACGAGGATGGTAAACGGACTTGACACCCTCCATTCATTTGATGGGGAGGGTTAGAGAAAGGTGTTGACATACTGTGAGTAAGCAGTGGGTGAGGGTGGGGCGGGTAACGGTGCACACAGTTGGAGGGGTGGAGGGGGAGATGGGGCAGGGTGGGGAGAAGAGGATGCAAAGAGGGGGAAGAGGAGGTTGACTGATACACGTGGAGCGGCGGACGTGACAGCAGGGGAGGGGGAGAGAGGCTGAAGAAAAGGATGGAGGGAGAGAGGGAGAAGCGGGAATCAAAAGAGAGAAATTAAAACCCGGAGAAAAGCTTGGGGAAACAGGACGACGGTCAGAGTAAAGATCATGAAAGGGGAGACAACCCCGATGAAAGAGAAAGGATTGGCAAGGGGTTGGGCACGGCTACGGGCAACGCAGCTAGAAGAAGGCTGTGTTGGTGGCGATGCCTGCAAAAGATGAGGAGGAGGACGGGAGGGCTGGAGGGGGGGCGTAAGGGGGTTTCAGGGGAAGGGGAAAGCAGCGTGGAGGAGAGAGGGTAGCAGGAAGAGGGTTATAAAAGCGATGAACCCAGGGTTAATTATGTGCAGTCTGGCTTCACTCAAAACCCTCACTTCACTCCGGCTAACTCCACTTGGGGCTTGGATTTCACTTGATCCCTCCCCTGTCACCGTTCATCCCACACCACCTCCATACTCCCTCTCCACCCCACCCCCCTCCCTACAGCCCTCACTGCATCTGCAAAACAACGCGAATAGGAAATGTATAACTACGATAGTTCGCTTTCTTTACATCGTTTCTTCCCCCATTTACACAGACAAGGAGGTTAGATAGTCCCCTATAGACTCCTTGCACCCAGAAACGCATAATCATTATGTGAACTTTTCCTCCTCCTCCTCCTCCTCCTCCTACTCCTCCTCCTCCTGCTCCGTCATCTCCTTCCTCTTCCTTTGTGCGTGCACATGCGCTCGTTAAAAAAAAAAAGCTTTTCCCTCGAAGGCTTTTCTTGTCAGCATTTCGTCTCAATTACATGCACATGCACGGCAATGCATACATAAAAGCAAGCATACCTCCTCCACCCCAACCCCACCCCAACCCTAGCTCCACCCCCTCTTCCTCACCGATTCCTTCTCAATCCCTCTCGTCTTCCCCACAGCAAACAAGAGACGGAGTGTGGGAGGAGGAATCCACAAAGAGGGAGAGTGGGGGAAAATTAAATGGATAAAAACGTTACACACATCCTCTTCCCCTTCATCCCCTCCTTCTTCTCCAGCGGTAAAAAGAGGGTTGGAATGGTAGGCGGGGGGAGGGGGAGAGGGTCAGGAGGGGGGGGGGAAGAAGGAAGAAAATACAAAGAGAAGAAAATTGAAAAAACGGGAGCTGGACGAAAAGAAAAGGTTTAAAAGGAATTTTTTTTTAAAGCAACGAGGGCGTGGGTGGAGAGAATTAAGTGAAGAATTTAAAACGGACAAATTGTTCTTTGAATAAAAAAAAAGAGGGAGAGAAGAGAGGATGGTGGTAGAAGGAAAGGACTGCATAGAAGAAGAAGTTGGGAGAGGCAAAGAGAGAGAGAGAGAGAGAGAGAGAGAGAGAGAGAGCGTGGGGAGGGAGGGGAGGGAGAGAGGGGGAGGGAGGGGAGAGAGGGGGGTTGGGACTATGAAGAAGAAAGTGAAAGTGAATGGAAATCTTTAAATTAAGAGAAGGTGGACTTTAGCAAAACAGTTTGAGGTGGAATTTTAAAAATAAAAAAGAAAGGAAGTGAAAAAAAGCAGAAAAAGAGTCTTTTTCTTAATAAACTGAGGGATAGGGGCAAAGGAACACAAGGCCACAAAGACAAAGATTACAAGATGGAGGAGTAACACCAGAGGCTGAAAAGAGAGAGAGAGCGAGAGAGAGAGCGAGAGAGAGAGAGAGAGAGAGAGAGAGAGAGTTTTGGAGGAAGAGGGTCTGGGACGGCTTGGGGGTTGGGTTAGAAATCAAGGGACGTTACTTTGTTATCGGCTGGAGCGGGCAATGTTTCTTTTTTTATTTGCTGGCTGTGGGCTTTGCTCCCGAGGCGACGCTGGAAAGAGAGACACATTACTAACCAATGTTTCATCGTCTGCCTTACCCCACACACCCGTATACCCACACGCACGCGCACACCACTATCTCAGAGGGCGATCTTCTTTTTTCTTCCCTCTCTCCCTCCCTTCTTACTCTCTCTCTCTCACACTCATCCTTCCTTCCCTCTATTTCTTTTTCCACCGTGCATCCTATCCTACAATCCTAAGTTCAGTGTCATGTTTGACAAGAGTGTATTGAGACTACGTGCCAGCTCGTCAGATCACAAAGTACAATGTCAAAGGAAGCCTGTTGACAGGGCTCACTGAATAAGAGAGGACACAACGGGGACCGAACCAGAATTTTGATGTTAGGCAGAGGAGGAGGAGGAGGAGGAGGAGGAGGAGGAGGAGGAGGGAGGGAACGAGGAGAAAAAAAAAAAGAGAGAGAGAGAGAGAGAGAGAGAGAGAGAGAGAGAGACTGTTTTCAAAATCTTGATCATTGGACAAACGAAAGGGCGATTTGGCATTAGACGTGGTAGTGTTGGTAGTGCAGAGAGGAGATGTGAGGGTGGGGGTCGGTGCAGTCTTCTGCGTGTACAGTAAGCCTACATCAGTCCATCAGCCTTTCCCAGTCAGCGTGTGAGTGGGTCCGCGTGGGTGAGGATTGTCAGCGGGCCCCGAATCGGATAAGACGGTGTGTGTAAACTGTACGTTGATACGGGAGAAGTAGCGGGGAGCCTTTACCAAGCGAACAGGGTTGAAAGCAAACACGCCAACAAGACCTCTCCCGGTGGGGAGGCACGTCTGCAGCGGTAATTCAAGGTTTGGGGTAGAGATGCGGGGTAGGGGAGGGGAGAAAGGAGGAGGTAGTACAGAGGTGGTTTGGGGGTGCGGGAGGAGCAGGTGGGGAGCGAGGGGGAGGTGCAGTGGTGGAGATGAGGCTGGTGCAGTAGGGCCAGGGGCAAATGGCGGAGTGGGAAGGAAGTGGGGCAGCAGAAGCAGAATGGAAGAGGGAGAAGAAGGTCGGAAGCGGGGTGGGAGGGTGGGGATGTGGGGGTGAAGGGGTGTGTGATTGTAGGGTGGGGGTGTGGGGTGTAGGGGTATGTGACTGTAGGGTGGGGGTGTCGGGTGTACCTTTTGAAGGCGACTGGGCAATGCACAGGTAGTAGGTGGCCTGACTTGGCTTGGTAAATATAACGCTGTCTTGCAGTGTTGGATGTGGAAGGGAAGCCAGTGGTTGAGGGTTTGTAAGGGTTAGGGAGGTCTTTCTCGGGTTTAGCAACAATGTATGGCGGTTACGGCTGACTGTACGCTGCGTTTGAAAGAGATCTTTGTCTCTTTGTCTCTGTCTCTCTCTGTGTCTCTCTCTCAATGAAGCCTTTAATTAGAATTTACAAACGTGCAATTACTTAAACATAAAATCTCTCCAGATGACTATAAACGGATCAATATTCTAGGCTTACCTCTTACCGATAGAGTAAAATTTAATAAAGGTGTTTTCATGCACAAGGTCCTTTCTGGCAATGCACCTTCCTATCTTTCTTCTCTTTAAATAAAATTTAAAAAAAAACAAACAAACAAACTGCCAGATCGTCCACAAATTTAAATGTTCCCAATCTCTCTTCAAAACTAGTCTAGCTTATTCAGATTCCACTTTGTGGAATAACTTTCCTGAAGATCTCCGCACTCCAGCATATAAATTTACATCATTTAGAACACGTCTCCTAAAACACATGAAAAATTACACGTTAATTGTTAATGTTGTTGATTGATATTAAGAACAATTTGATTTCAGTTGTTTGAAAATGATTTTGTCTAATGATGACTTTGTTAATTTTTATTGTTCTATAATGTGAATGTTATAACCTTGAATTGTATTTAATAGTTATTGTTAAAGCCCCAAGGGCAAGATGTAAAAAAGCGCATACAGCGCTTATTGTTTAACCCTTGCAAAATAAAATTGTTATCTTATCTTATCTGTCTTACCCAACGCAAGTTGGGTTTATATTTGTTTGTGTAAAGCGCTTTGTGATTTTGGAAAGCGGTGTATAAATTGCCTGTTATTATTATTATTATTATTATTATTATTATTATTATTATTATTATTATTATTATTATTATTATTATTATTATTATTATTAGTAGTAGTAGTAGTAGTAGTAGTAGTAGTAGTAGTAGTAGTAGTAGCATCTTATCTCTCTCATCTGGCTATAAGTTAGCTACAGGATTTCACGTGGTAGAATGGTTGGCATAAATTTGGTGGAGGGACGGGGGGTGGGTGGGAAAGTAAGGGGTCTGAATGAAGCAGGAGACAGAATAACATTATTTTGATCTTGACTTCAAATAGAGAAAATACATCCTTGCAGGAAATCCAAGGCAATGAATGGCCGGCCCCTCCACGAAGTAAGGTGTCAGACACCTTTCCCCTCTACAACAAAATGTCAATACAGTCTTCCTTCACGATGGGGAGATTAAAGCGGAGATGAGAAAGAGGGCGGGGGGAGGGGGGAAGGGGGAAGAACGTGAGGGAAGGGATAGGCTGAATGAACGTTGAAGTTTAAACGTCCATCTCCGCCATTGGCCATATGGCAGACTGGGGATAACCATCTCAGGGAAAGAAGGGGAAAAGACCTCAATCAACACTGAGCCACTCAATCAACACTGAGCCACTCAATCAACACTGAACCACTCAATCAACACTGAACCACTCAATCAACACTGAACCACTCAATCAACACTGAACCACTCAATCAACACTGAACCACTCAATTAACACTGAACCACTCAATCAACACTGAACCACTCAATTAACACTGAACCACTCAATCAACACTGAACCACTCAATTAACACTGAACCACTCAATCAACACTGAACCACTCAATCAACACTGAACCACTCAATCAACACTGAACCACTCAATCAACACTGAACCACTCAATCAACACTGAACCACTCAATCAACACTGAACCACTCAATCAACACTGAACCACTCAATCAACACTGAACCACTCAATCAACACTGAGCCACTCAATCAACACTGAACCACTCAATCAACACTGAACCACTCAATCAACACTGAACCACTCAATCAACACTGAACCACTCAATCAACACTGCTAAGATTTCAATTCAATATTTTAATTTAACGTCTTTTCACAACAATGTAATTTTAGACAACCATAACAAACAAAGAAACAAACAACTAGAAATTGTTAATTATAGTAACTTAAATAAATCTGTTCCGACAATGATACGCGCGATGTCCTGTAACATCGAACTATATAAGATGACTCTAATATCGTCTTGTGAACATAAAATAATTCCATTTTAATGCTAAGATGTACAGTGAACAGTAGCCATTTACATCTTGCCCATTACGGAATTCGAACTTGGGTCATCGGTGTGTGAAGCGCACGCTCTTACCACAGAGCTATAGCGGTGTGTTTAGGGAGGAGGGGAGGGAGGGGGTAAGGGAGGACGAGGGAGAAAAAAAAGACAAGAAGAAGAAGGAAGAGGAGGAGGTGGAGAAGGGCGAAGCAAAACACTCCCCATCCCCATCCACGTGTTGACTGGCTTAGAAGATGTTGGAAACTGACTTTCTTCTGACGGTCTTTACATAAATAACTGTTCAAGCTCCACACTTCAAAGAGACCAAACCGGGAAAGAAGTAAGAGGGACCCTCACGCGGTCTCACCATCCCCACCTCCCTCTCATCTAACCCTTTCCCTGGATGGAGAAGTTATGAGTGTTGTTTATTTAGATGGGGAGACTCGCGAAGGTGTACTTTTTCTTAAAAAAATCACTTTTTATGTAGCGCTTTACCAACTCAAGAGCCGCTCAAAGCGCTGGCCGATACAGGATCTAACTCAAACCGCCCGAGACGCCCACCCGCAGCCTTTGGGCGCATGGTCTGATGCCCGGACAACTGAGCACAATCCTGGGCAGCCAGGAATGGGGGGGGGGGGAAGGACCAAGTGCATGCTGGGTGTGTTCTTGTTACCGGCATTCACCCTTCCAAGACATGAGCGTCAGGATCTTTAAAGTCCGTTATGATGGAATGTATGCGCCACAGACTAGACCTCGGTTTATACTGTCATCCTAAGGAGTAGGAAACGGGAGTAAAGTGTCTTTCCCATGGACTCGAACCCGGGACCTTCAGATCCGCAAGCCAAAGCTCTACCATTAGACCACCGTGCCTCCATGTACGGCTAGGTGGATGGTGAATGGGGGGGGGGATTGTAAGTGAGTGTTGGGGGTGAGGGATGGAAGAAAACCACCACAGCCTCTACCACCATCATCTCTTCCTTACCCAACACGTACAAGTTGAAGATAAGTGTAGATGGACGGCGCTGGGTTTTGTGGAACTTGGGTGGCAGAAAAAGTATGCCTGCATTACTACAAACATACAAATAAACCTTCCGAGAAAAGGGAACACAAAAAGAAAGATCATTTCCCATCTTCGCCTACAAAGCTGTGGGATTGTAGTGGTGTGGTCGTGTGAAAATATCTTTTTGTATCTGAGACTGACCGATCCTTACGCTTGCCTTTCAGTTGTGACAGTGTTACGGCTGAGACACACAGGACAATCACCAACATGTTTATTTTGCGAAGCGTGCAGTGCGAGCTCTAACTTACCTTTGATTTAGTTTTATGTTATCGCTAAACAAAACTTGGAAATAGTTGGTTTGTTTTCTTCGGACGGTATTGTTGTGGCAGGGTTGAGATCCTTTCAGGAGTGGCTTTGGTTTACCACCGACGGAAGGTGTGATATAAAATATCAGGTAGTCAGATATTAGAACTGTGTAGAACATTCCATGACGTAACACTGTGCGTATTTTTCCCGGGACGATGTTTATTCTGATTGGTTATTAATTTAGGTCAATCTGGGATGTTCCAAGAGTTTGGACACTGTAGAGAGGTTATAAAAGAAGCGCCGTCTGCGCGTTTGAGATCCTTTCAGGAGTGGCTTTGGTTTACCACTGACGGAATGTGTGAGATAAAATATCAGGTAGTCAGATATTAGAACTGTGTAGAATATTCCATGACGTAACACTGTGCGTATTTTTGCCGTGACGATGTTTATATTCTGATTGGTTATCAATTTAGGTCATTCTGGGATGTTCCAAGAGTTAGGACACTGTAGAGAGATTAGAAAAGAAGCGCCGTCTGCGCGTTGAGATGCTGGCCCCTATACGCAACGTGTCCGGGGACGTTAATCTACACAAGTCAAGTCAAGTCAGCGTTTAGATTTCAGAGTTGTTGTTACTGTTGGCATCTTTTGATAAATAAAGTTTGGAAACTTAATAACGACAACTCTGGCCTTGTTATGGAGCGAACGGGCTGCGAGGATACGAACTCGCGTTACAAAGATTCAAGCATCGGGGCTGAATCAACCTTTGCCGTCAAACAGAGAGAGTTGCTACTCGGTGAGTCTCAGATACGCTGTGCGGTGTTGGCGTTGTTTGTTTAGACAGAGAAGCGCATGTACACACACGTCTAGTTTAGCTTCAAGCAGACCCTCCGCGATGTGACTTCCTTTCTCGGAAGAACAAGCAAGAGGAAGAAAGAGGAATGAAACAGTTTAAGAAGAACGAGAGGAAGGCGACGAAAACAAAAGAAAGAAAACAACAGAAGATGAGAACTAAGAAGAATAAAACTCATACCTTAAAAACGTTTTGTGGTAAAACGGGTTGAACAAAGGATTTAAAACCTGACTTTGAGAGAAAAATCCTTCAGTGGGTTAAGAGGTTAATAGTTATAAAGATTTGTAGACGAAGAGAACAAAGTTGATTCAGTTGGCTTTACCTACTCCTGATCAAGTGTGTCAGCGAAATAATATATTGACAACTTTTTCAGCCTGAAGCGTTTGATCTTCATTTTGTACTTGGTCTCGCTTGCTGAAGAGACTACTATAAAAGGGCCACCACTATAATTTTTTTTAAAAGAGGTAAAAACGGATTAGTTGAATTGAATTGAATTGAATGAGAATGAATAGAAGGAAGAAGAGGAAGAGGAGCAAGCGAACGGTCACAAAGAAAGATTTTTAAAAAAATGTTGTTCTAGTTCAAATAGAGCACTATAATATTATATTGCCAGTACTTTCTAACATGACAGGGAGATGGTTCAGTTATATATGAGAAAAGAAGAAGAAAAAGAAGAAAAAGAAGAAGAAGAAGAAGAAGAAGAAGAAGAAGAAGAAGAAGAAGAAGAAGAAGAAGAAGAAGAAGAAGAAGGGTGATGATGATAAGGAGGACAAAGAGGATGAGGAGGAGGTAGAGGAGGAGGAAGAAGAGAGAAAATGTCAATATTTATTGATAGCGGGTGAAATGATTTCCTCGAGTGCAAAAAGCGAATGGTATTTACATAAACAGCAACCGAAGACGAGGAAAAAAAAATTAAGAGATTGAAAAACCGGCAAGAAACCGTTCCTGTATCATAAGATGGCAGTTAGCGGAACTAGATCAACATCAGCCTGAAAGACAGATAGATAAAATACTAACAGTTGATAGCATTAGGGTGGGGATGGAGAGGGGTAGGAGAGGGAGGAGACAGGAAAGGAGAAACGAGAGAATGGATGAATGAGCAAAGGGAGGGGGGTGGGGTTTGGGTCTGGGGGTGGGGGAGGGAGTGTGGGGTAGGGAAAGAGATATAAAAAGCAATGAATCGTTTGTAGAAATCGACGTGCCGCTGAAATGAGAGGGAAAGACGAGGAATTCGAGATGGAAAGTACAGCAGGAACGTGGAAGGGGGGGGGGGGGGAAGCCAGGGATACATCAATACAAGCGATGGGGGTGGGGGGAAGGGTGAGGACGGTAACAAACCAGCTCAACCTCAACTTGACAAATACAGCTGATAAGAGGAAGAGGAAAACGGATGGACAGAAGAAAAAAAAAACGTCAAAGAAAAGGAAAGGTGTATGTGACAAGGAGGTATTAATAAGGCGTCGATAGGGGATTAGGGGTGAAAGTGACCCGCTAGAGGAATGGGGAAGAGAATATGAAGGAGATAAGCACGATGCTCCCCACCCACCCCCCTCTGTCTCCTCCCCTCTCTCTCTCTCTCTCTCTCTCTCTCTCCCCTGAAGTTATAGTCTTTTAGAAAGATAGCTCTATTAATTAAAAACCGTCTATATGTAATAAACAGTTTTTTGTATTTCTGCAGAGACTGGACTATGCCGTAGACTGTTGGTATTAACTATACATTATGCAATATGACAGGCTGGTCTATCAACAGCAGATTGTCAGTACTAACTATATACACTATGCAATACGACAGGCTGGTCTATCAGCAGTAGACTGTTAGAATTAACTATACACTATGCAATACGACAGGCTGGTCTATCAACAGTAGACTGTTAATACTAACTATACACTATGCAATACGACAGGCTGGTCTATCAACAGTAGACTGTTAATACTAACTATACACTATGCAATACGACAGGCTGGTCTATCAACAGTAGACTGTTAATACTAACTATACACTATGGAATATGACAGGCTGGTCTATCAACAGTAGACTGTTAATACTAACTATACACTATGCAATACGACAGGCTGGTCTATCAACAGTAGACTGTTAATACTAACTATACACTATGGAATATGACAGGCTGGTCTATCAACAGTAGACTGTTAATACTAACTATACGCTATGCAATACGACAGGCTGGTCTATCAACAGTAGACTGTTAATACTAACTATACACTATGGAATATGACAGGCTGGTCTATCAACAGTAGACTGTTAATACTAACTATACACTATGCAATACGACAGGCTGATCTATCAACAGTAGACTGTTAATACTAACTATACACTATGGAATATGACAGGCTGGTCTATCAACAGTAGACTGTTAATACTATCTATACACTATGCAATACGACAGGCTGGTCTATCAACAGTAGACTGTTAATACTAACTATACACTATGCAATACGACAGGCTGGTCTATCAACAGTAGACTGTTAGAATTACCTATACATTATGCAATACGACAGTCTGGTCTATCAACAGTAGACTGTTAGAATTAACTATACACTATGCAATACGACAGGCTGGCCTATCAACAGTAGACTGTTAGAATTAACTATACACTATGCAATACGACAGGCTGGTCTATCAACAGTAGACTGTTAGAATTAACTATACATTATGCAATACGACAGGCTGGTCTATCAACAGTAGACTGTTAGAATTAACTATACATTATGCAATACGACAGGCTGGTCTATCAACAGTAGACTGTTAGAATTAACTATACACTATGCCATACGACAGGCTGGTCTATCAACAGTAGACTGTTAGAATTAACTATACACTATGCCATACGACAGGCTGGTCTATCAACAGTAGACTGTTAGAATTAACTATACACTATGCAATACCACAGGCTGGTCTATCAACAGTAGACTGTTAGAATTAACTATACACTATGCAATACGACAGGCTGGTCTATCAACAGTAGACTGTTAATACTAACTATACACTATGCAATACGACAGGCTGGTTTATCAACAGTAGACTGTTAATACTAACTATACACTATGCAATACGACAGGCTGGTCTATCAACAGTAGACTGTTAGAATTAACTATACACTATGCCATACGACAGGCTGGTCTATCAACAGTAGACTGTTAGAATTAACTATACACTATGCCATACGACAGGCTGGTCTATCAACAGTAGACTGTTAATACTAACTATACACTATGGAATATGACAGGCTGGTCTATCAACAGTAGACTGTTAGAATTAACTATACATTATGCAATACGACAGGCTGGTCTATCAACAGTAGACTGTTAGAATTAACTATACATTATGCAATACGACAGGCTGGTCTATCAACAGTAGACTGTTAGAATTAACTATACATTATGCAATACGACAGGCTGGTCTATCAACAGTAGACTGTTAGAATTAACTAAACACTATGCAATACGACAGGCTGGTCTATCAACAGTAGACTGCTAATTCTAACTATACACTATGCAATACGACATGCTGGTCTATCAACAGTAGACTGTTAATACTAACTATACACTATGGAATATGACAGGCTGGTCTATCAACAGTACAGGCTGGCTTGTGCGTTGTACTGTGATGGTGTTAGGAAGTCCAGGCCAGTGCCAGCAAGCAGGAAAATCTGGCATTCCACAGGCGTGCCTGCCTGTTTAGCTCAGACTGTGAATGCCTGGATCTTGCTAAGCTTTGCACAGAAAGACAGCCTACGAAAAGGACGGAGAGAAGGAGAGAGGTGAGGATTTGGAGAGGGAGGGAGGGGGAGGGAGGGAGGTAGGGCGGAGTCAGAGAGAGGAGAACAGGGTTGTGGTTTCCATTAGCGCGCAAAATTTGCACATTAAAAGAAGAAGAAGAAAGAAAGGTGAACGAGTGCTTATCGCTTCCTACTGTTTGTTATTCTTATTTTATTTTCATCAAAAATAGCTTTCAATGAACGGTAGAAGTTTTGTTAGCCATGTTACGTACATCAGTTACATACGTTTCTTGTTTGTTTCACTCTTCTTCGCTAACCCACGTCACACCACTCCCTCTGCAATAATAATAATAATAATAATAATAATAATAATAATAATAATAATAATAATAATAATAATAATAATAATAATAATAATATATCTTTACCCTGACGCACTTCGCTCACCCTCACCCCAACTGACAACCCTAACGCTTCCTCTTCCCAAAACACTAGCTAGCCCCGCGCACTCCCTTCTCTCCGCCCTCCACCCTACTTCTCCACTCCGCAATACCCTTTAATGACATAGGCAGGTTTTTTGTGAAAACGATCCTTGGTCTTGTAGCCATAGTGTGTGCGCTATATCTGCCACTCGCGCGACTTTTTACCGCAAACTGATACTGGACCAAGTCATCGGGAGAGAGAGAGAGAGAGAGAGAGAGAGAGAGAGAGAGAGAGAGAGAGAGAGAGAGAGAGAGAGAGAGCAGAACAGATGGGAAGGCAATTTGCTATACTGAGTATAGGAGACTGTTGGAGACGACACGAAGACCAAGACTGTTAGAAAACACAAACAGTCTTCCCCCATCAAGCAGCATAATCCTGGGCGCATCCCTTTCTCCTCTTCTCTCTGTCTGCCTACCCTCTCCCATCCACCCGGACGTCTGTCTGTCTCTCTTTCTTTCTCTCTCTCTTTCTCACTCTTATACCTCCCCCTTCTCTCTCACTCCACCCCATCTATCACTCGCTTGAACTCTCTCTCCATCTTTCCACATTCTCTCAACTCCTCTGCGACAGTGTCGGACATTTTAACAAGACAAGCGTTAGGTCTGGGGCTCTCGTATTCCCAGTACACTGATGATGATCGCAGCAGGCCGAGTGATCCCCCCTGATAGCCTCTTTTATGTTGATCGCTGTAACAGCAGAGACGGGATAACGTGAAGATCGTTTATATTCAAAGAGCACTTATATTTTCAAGCGGAAGACGCGACTCCAGGTTTAGTGGTCTGATGGGTAACGCAGATATGGCCTCTTTACGATTTGAAGTTACTTGAACAAGCAGTGGATTTGATTCTCTTGGTTCTCCTTATGACTAAGTTTACATAGACGAAGGTTGTTTGAGAAGAAGAAGAAGAAGAAGAAGAAGAAGAAGAAGAAGTTGGTTTATTGCAAGTACTGCAACATATTATTACCTTGTTTTATCCTATGTGTGTGTCTGTGTGTGTAGTTATTTTGTTATACTAATTGTTATTGTTCCAAGCCCCAAGGGCAGGATGTAAAAAAGCAAAACCAGTGCTTAAATTTTTCCCCTTGTTAATTAAAATTGTTGTCTTATCATCTCTTCTTCTTTTTCTTCTTCTTCTTCTTCTTCTTCTTCTTCTTCTTCTTCTTCTTCTTCTTCTTCTTCTTCTTCTTCTTCTTCTTCTTCTTTCTTTTCTCCTCCCTCCTCCTCCACCTTCTTCTTCTTCCTTCCCTCCTTCCTCCTCTTCCTTCTTCCTTTTTCTCCTCTTTCACTTCCTCCTCGTCCATTCTCTTGTTGTTGTTGTTGTTGTTGTTGTTGTTGTTGTTGTTGTTGTTGTTCTTCTTCTTCTTCTTCTTCTTCTTCTTCTTCTTGTTTCCTTTCTTGCTTTTCGTGATCCTTCAACACTTGACGCTATTTGGCAAATTGTTTTTGTTACATTTTGAAATTACTTGACCGCCTACTGTTCACTTTGGGTTATTTACAGTTAGCTCTCTAAACAGCCAGAGCACAATCAAGGGAGGAAACCTTACAGTGATTGTCAGATAAATAAAGAGGAGGGATGTGCTGCAGGCCGCTAAAAGAGAGAGGTTAACTAAACCTCCCTGACAGACCAAAATAGATAGATGATGGCAAGTGATTTATCTTCAAGAAGCTGTAGGTCTTCACACTAGACCAGGAAGCGGTCGGGAAGAGATGGAGCTCGTTGGGATCACAGGCACCGGTCTTTCTGTGAGAAGAGCAATGTTGTTGTTGTTGCATCAAGTTTTATTCATCATATTAACAGAACAGAGACGAGCAAAACTATAGCGTCGCTGAGGGCTTTCGCGCCTCTCTTTTTATGTTACTTGTATAGGTTTCGGCATCGCTCACATTGAGATACGGGCACTTGTGGTTGAGAAGTGCTGAAAAAGGATTGTTTAGAAATAAAGAGGTAGGGGAAGGGGAGTAGGGGAGGTGACGGAGAGAGTGAGGGAGGGTGAGGTTAGGTGGGGAAGATTCAGAGGCTGGAGAGGCAAGGGGATGTGCTTGGTAATTAGGGGAATGGAGGAAGGAGAGGGGGGTGGGGGTGAGATGAGGATGAATTTACAAAGACAACGGTGTAGGGTGGCAATCGGTAAACGACACTGGGCTTGAGGTGATAAACGGAGAAATAATAATAATAATAATAATAATAATTACTGTATTTATAATGCGCTTATCTTATAATAATTATAACTCTAAGCGCGCACTCACAACTCACGCACGCATGTGCACGCTTTAGACAATGACACATGTAACAATTACGCAAAAAATACATTCACTCAAATATACTCATACCACAAACAGACCAGACACTATATGTAAGAGACAGCTGGCGATGGGGTGCGTAGTGAGGTCATAGTGTTAGAACTGCTTGAAAAGGTAAGTTTTGAGGGCAGACTGGAAGGAGGTGGGAGAGGGTTTCTGACGGAGAGAGAGTGGAAGAGTATTCCAGATGGATGGGCCGTAGACAGAGAAGGAGCGGGACCCGAACGTGCTGAGTTTGGAGCGAGGAATGCGGAGGCGGAGAGGGTCGGAGGCAGAGCGAAGAGAGCGAGAGGGAATGTATGGGTGAAGTAAGTCAGAGAGATAGAGAGGAGCGGAGTTGTTGAGGGACTTGTAGCAGAGAGACAAGGTCTTGTATTGAATGCGTTGGGAGATGGGAAGCCAGTGTAGGGCTTTGAGCAAGGGAGTGACGTGGTCAGATTTCTTCTTTCTGAGGACGAGGCGGGCAGTATTGTTTTGAACGCGTTGGAGAGGGAGAGTGGTGGAGCGGGGAAGACCGGAAAGAAGGGAGTTGCAATAGTCGATGCGAGACAGGATGAGGAAGACAGCAAGTTTGGTGGCAGCTTCAGTGGTGAGGTATTTTCTGATCTGACTGATTCGACGGAGGTGGAAGTAGCAGGCCCGGGCGGTTGCAGAGACAAAGCTAGTCATTGAGAGAGAAGAGTCAAGGATAACGCCAAGGTTCTTGGCAGAGTCGGAGAGAGGGATAGAGGTACCGTCAAGCTGAAGATGGAGAGAGGAGGGGAGCTGAGGGAGTTTCTGGCGTGTGCCTACCAGCATGGCTTCCGTTTTGTCGTCGTTCAGTTTAAGTTTGTTTGCTGTCATCCAGTCCTTCACGTCTTCACAGCAGTCGGCCGTGCGAGTCAGGAGTGCCTGAATGTTGTCAGGTTTGTCTTTGTCTTGTAGTTGTGAGTCGTCAGCATAGAAGTGGTGGTTTATGTGATGAGACTGGATGATGTTGGTCAGAGGGGAGGTGTAGAGTGTAAAAAGGACCGGACCCAGGACAGATCCCTGAGGAACTCCGCAGGAGAGCCTAACTGGGTCAGAGGATATGCCATCGATGATAACGGACTGCCGTCTGTCGGAGAGGTAGGAAAGAAACCAGGAGTGAGCGGAGTCAGTGATGCCAAAGGAGTGTTGAAGGCGGTGGAGGAGGATAGAATGGTCAATAGTGTCGAAGGCGGCAGAGAGATCGAGTAGGGTAAGAAGGGAGATGTTGCCTGAGTCAGTTGAGAGAAGAAGATCGTTCAGAATATGTAAAAGGGCCGTTTCAGTGCTGTGGTGCTTGCGATAGGCAGACTGGAAGGGACTGAGGAGATTGTTGATGGTGAGGTGAGCGTTGAGCTGGTTGAGGACAACCTTTTCAAGTAGCTTAGACAGAAAAGAGAGATTGGAGACTGGGCGATAGTTTTTGAGGTCATTTGGGTCAAGGTTGTGTTTTTTGAGGAGAGGGCGAACGATGGCAGACTTTAAGATATCAGGAACGGAGCCAGTTTCTAGAGAGGTGTTGATGATATCGGTGATGAAAGGCAGAAGTTTTGGGAGACCGTCCAAATACAGGGAAGCTGGGAGGGGGTCTAGTTCACAGGTTTTGAGAGACATAGTCTTTATGATTTTGAGAACTTCTGCCTGAGAGAGAGAGCGGAAAAATGAGAGGGGGGTGCCTGTGAAGGGGGAGTCAGGAGGGCAAGGCGGAGATGGTAGAATGTCAAGTGTGTTGCGCAGAGATTGAATTTTGTCAGAGAAATAGGTGGAAAAGGCGGATGGGAGTTCTTCTTTTTTGTGTGTGTTGGGGAGTGGAGATTCTTTAGGTGTGCTGTAGATGAGAGAGAGAGAAAGAAAAAGAGAGAGAGAGAAAGAAAGAAAGAAAGAGAGAGAGAAAGAGAGAGAAAAAGAGAGAGAAAGAGAGAGATATAAAAAGTAAGAAAGAGAGAGAGAGAGAGAGAGAGAGAGAGAGAGAGAGAGAGAGAAAGAGAGAGAGAAAAGGTGTGGTTGAGGATGCGATGAGCAGGAAGTAAAAAATGCTACGGAGATTGGATGTGTGAAGACAAACAAGAAGCAGCTTGTGAGCTTGTGGTTATGGTGATGAGGGGTGTGCAGTGAAAACGGTTGGTCTCGAAAGACAGGAGTAGGGAGGAGGAAACTGTGCAATGGGTGAGGTGAGGGGTGAGGTAGAGATCAGGTAGGACAGGAGGAACGCAGTAAGGAGAGAGAAAAGCAGCTGATAGGTTGGTTAAGGAGCTAGAACAAGAAGAAGAAGAAGAAGAAGAAGAAGAACAACAACAACAACAACAACAACAAAAAGAACAAAAAGAACAATAGCAATAAGAACAAGAACAAGAAGAGCAAGAAAAAAGAAAGAAAGAAAGAAGAAAAAAGAAAGAAAGAAAGAAAGAAAGAAAGACAGAAGAAAGAAAGAAAGAAAGAAAGAAAGAAAGAAAGAAAGAAAGAAAGGAGAAGAGAAAGAGGAAGAAGAAGAAAGTTGCTGTGTTCGCGCCTAGATCCGCAGAGTAGGCGCCTTACGAATGCTAATTATTATTATTAAGAACTACAACAACAATAACAACAACAACAACAACAACAATAACAACAACAACGAGCTGCTGCTTTTGATGATGATGAAGATGATGATGACAAAGGTTTTCCAGACTTGCAAATTGTACAAAGAACATGCTTTGGGGTGCTAAAAGATACTGTGGATGTTGCTAGAGTTGCTCACCGTCGGAGATAATTGCGCAGATAACAACCGTCCAGTGTCACTGATACACGCAGACACTCACAAGCCGCCTTCCTCCCCGACGTCCATTCCTTCCCCTCTCACCAACCTCTCTCTTCCCTCGCCCCCCCCCTCCCCTCCAATACCCACGACTCTGCTGACGCCTGGGCCACGAGCCAGATGAGAGGAAACAATTATGATTTTTTGTGTATTGATTCAACCCGAACTAAACATGAACGTTTCAAAACAGCAACATAAGAACTGTCCCTCAGAAACCTGAACATCTAGCAATCTTAGTGCATGCAAGAAGTCCTGACACACCTGTGATGCATTGCAACTGATTATAAAAAAGTAAGTGCCTCGCTAGCTCCTAAGAAGCATTTTACACGAAAGAAAGGAAAGAATAGTGCGTCTTTTAGATTATGCTATCACAAAGAAAATGCACCAAAAAAAGAAAGAAAGGAGCAGAGAAAGTGGAAGGAAGAAGAAAGTACTGTGTTCCAGCGCCTAAGATCCGCAGAGGAGTAGGCGCCTTACAAATGCTAACAAATAGATTAAGAACTACAACAACAAATAAGCAAGTTTTATGGAACAACAACAACAACAACTAGCTGCTGCTTATGATGATGACCAAATGGGCTTCAACCTTGTCAGGGCAGCAGTTGTTTGTGCGATCCTGGAGAGGACTTCCTGTCGGGACCCATTGTCTGATACAATGGCTCCTAAATATTTGAAGCTATGCACTGTGTCGAGGGATTGGCCTTGGACTTTGATGTCCGTATTGATGCCATTGGTGTTGTTGGTCATCATTTTGGTCTTCTCTGCACTTATTTCCATTCCATAGGCTTTGGAGGTGGTGTCAAGCCTCTGTACCAGCTGTTCAAGTTCTTGTTCCTCTCCAGCCAATCCATCAATGTCATCTGCAAAACGAAGATTGGAGATTGCTCTACCCCCTATGCTGACTGTGCCTTCATGGTCTGCAAGAGCATCCGACATGATGCGCTCTAGGAAGATGTTGAAGAGTGTTGGAGAGAGTAGGCATCCTTGACGCACACCGATTGTTGTTCTGAACCAATTCCCGATGGCTCTGTTGTGGAGGACTGCACTGGTAGCCTTGTCATACAGGCTTTTGATGACTTCAATAATTTTTGGGCTGATGTTGTACACTTTCATTGTTGCCCATAGAGCTGCATGCCAGACTCGGTCAAACGCCTTCTTGAAGTCTATGAACACATGATATAGATGTTGTTGGTGCTGTAGGTATTTCTCACAGATTATTCTGAGGTTGAAAATCTGCTCAGTGGTACTTCGCCCTGCCCTGAATCCTGCTTGTTCTTCAGCTATGATTTGTTCAGCTTGGGGTTTCAACCTGTTGAGTATTATTTTCAGGAGGACCTTGCTGGGATGGCTGATGAGGCTGATGGTGCGGTAATTTTCACACTCCTGAAGGTTACCTTTTTTGGGAAGAGTGATGACAAGCGACTGGGTCCATGGTATAGGCCACTCCCCACTCTGCCAGATCTTGTTACAGATAATGGTGAGGGCATCAATCATCGCTTCTCCTCCTGCTTGTAGCAGTTCCGCGGGTATGTTGTCCACTCCTGCTGACTTCCCTTTCTTTAGCGCTTGCACTGCTGCCTCAACTTCTTCCCGGAGAATTGGGAGGATTTCTTCTTCTTCTCTGTTCTCTGGACATGCTAGAACTGATGGGTCTCCATTTGGTGTATGGTTGTAAAGGTCAGAGCAGTACTCTGTCCATCTGTCCAAGACTTCTTGTTCTTCTGTAAGGCATATGCCAGACTTGCTTTGGATAGTGGAGACTTTGGGCTGTTTGACACTTGTCAGTCGCTTCACAGTCTGGTAGGCCTTCTTGCTGTTGTTCTTGTTCAGACTGTTCTCTATTTCCTGGCATTGATCTTCTATCCAGTTCTCCTTTGCTGTGAGCATGCCTTTTCGGATGTCATTGTTGATTTTTCGGTAGACATCAGCTCCCTGTGAGGTGTTCTTTTTCTTTTTCATCTCTCTTCGTTTATCACACAGATCCAAAAGTTCAGGTGTGATCCACAGCTTCTTCTTTGGTCGGTGCTTGCCAAGGATCTCAGTGGCGGCATCTGTCACAGCTGAGTTGAAGGTGGTGGTCATGGTGTTGACATCTACTTCACCAGCCCCCAAAATGAGCAGTGGTGCAAATTTCCCTCCAATTGTGGCCTGAAATAGTTCTGCCACCTCCGGGTCTTGCAGTTTGTCCAGGTCGAACTTCAGTCTAGTGCACTTAGCTGTATTTACTCTCTTCAAGTGGAGCCGGAAAGACATCATCACGAGATCGTGGTCACTTCCGATCTCGAGGAAACAATTATTTGTGATTTTCTAATTGACTTGGCCCCTTTGCCCTTTTTCTAACTGAACATCAGACACGCATGCGAAGAACAGCACACTATGATGCAGTTCATAGCTTAATGCAGTGCAAGATGTTCTGCCTCTTTGCCTCGCTAGCTCTGGGCCTTTTATTTTGAGACAAAAAGAATAGTGCGTCATTTTAGATTGATGCTATACACGACATTGTGCACCTTCCCCCCCCCCCCCCACACACTTCTCCCGGCCCCTCCTCAACCCCATCTCGCCTCCTACGACCATTGTTGTAAGAAAATAATATGTCAACAAAAAGATGAAGAAAAATATTGTCTCAATTCTTAGTTTTATGGAAGCACGCTAACGTAAACATCCTTGGCAGAGAACACAAAACCCGTTTCCACTTTTTGTGTTTCTGTCTTTAAAATTGGCCTTACGGGCAGGTGTCCCTCCTGCGTGGCAAGGTTTGTCTGTTCTTCCGTTACCATCTATCTATCTAGCTTGTGTTTCGACATCCACGTCAGGCCTTTCAGCTATTCCCAGGTCATTAATTCCCTTTCGTTCTCCCTCTGCTCCGACTGCTGAACCTCCCTCCCCTCCCTGCACCGTCTCCACACGCGCGTACATCCTCGCTTCCTCCCTTTCGACCCCTCTCCCACCTCTACCGCTGTCTGCCCTTCCAAGCCCAGCGAGCTGCCTGCCTAATCAAATCCAATTTCCCCCCACACACACTATCCCTGGTGTGCGATCCCTCTCAGATGTTTGCCGAAATAAAATGTGTGTGGTCATCATCACTCTTCTGTCTCCCCTGACATCTCTCTTCTGACTCGCCTCTCTCTGTCTCTGTCTCTGTCTCTGTCTCTCACTCTCTCTCTCTTCCCCCCCCCCCCCCCCCCCATCCACTCTTGAGTTGGATGCACGAATAATCGTGATGAATCTCCGTTACATTTGGTGCTCAGTGTTACCAAGTTGTTGTTTTTTCTTACTGGCAAATACTGCCTTCCGGAGTTGTCTATGGGTGCACTGAATTGTGAGATAGATACATCATAGGTCTTGAGATACAACATGAGATAGGTCTTGAGATACAACATCATAGATCTTGAGCTACAACATCATAGGTCTTGAGATACAACATCATAGGTCTTGAGATACAACATCATAGGTCTTGAGATACAACATCATAGGTAGGACCAGCCCTTCCCATGAGGCGTTGTGTAGCTTCATCGCTTTCTCAATTTCTTAATTTTGTTTTTATCCCATAATTATTCTCCCATCTCTCCGTCTCTGTCTCTGCTTTTTTTTCTTTCTCATTCAATCACTGCTTTCTTGTTTTTCGTTTTCGTTTCCTCCTCCTTCTCCTTTTCCTGTTTTTTTCTTGTTGTTGTTGTTGTTGTTGTTGTTGTTGTTGTTGTTGTTGTTGTTGTTCTTCTTCTTCTTCTACTTTTCATCCTTCTGCTTTTCTTTTTTCTTCTTCATCTTCTCCTCTTTTTTCTTTTTCTCATCCTCTTGGTTTCTTCTCTTTCTTGTTGTTGTTTTTGTTCTTCTTCTCCTCCTCTTCCTCCTCCTGTTCCTTCTTATTCTCCTCCTCCTAGTTCTTCTCTTTCATCTTTTTCTCCTCCTCCTTCCCTCCTTCCTTCTTCTTCTTCTTCCTTCCCTTTTGTCCTCCTTGTTTGGGTTCTCTCTTAATTAATTGATCAACGTTTTTCCCATGTTCTTACTCGTTCTACAACCTGTCCTGCATGTAATTCTAACCACAATGATTATCTGTCTCTTCACTCTTTGTGAGTTTTCCATTGTGCCCTGCGGTATAGTTTTTGGCCTAATCATTCTCAGAGAAATGTCAGCCCCACGCTATAAACGCCTCAGCAGCCATGGATACTCGGTGTAGACTTTGGCTTGGCTCCTATTCAGCTAATTACCACTGCTAACATTTTGGCACCGCTTGTTCTTGGGAGTCAAATTCGCTAATTACGTTTCCGCCCGTGTCGTTGTTGGCGTGTTGGATGGTGTTAATTGTGAGCGTAAATAACTGATGATTGAGATAAGGATAATAGTAACGTTTGTTGCAGGCTTCTTGTACGGTGATTGCTTTAATTAATTCCTCATAGTTGACGATATATATAATGTCTTTAAATAAGCAAAGGTTTCGATTTGTACTTTATACAAGAACTTAATATTTTCTGCTACAAGGTCGATGTTCACATATCTAGGGTTTGGATGTGGAGTTTTGGATTTGTTTATATATTAATTGTATTCGCCACTCATGCGGGCAAAATTAAGCTGCCTTCTGAACGAAAGCGCCTCAGCCGTAAGAGCAGCGCGATCCAGGACAGGAAGGAACGGGACGTATGGTCCTACTGTGGGTGTTTTTTTTTTCTTCTGGCAATCACCCGTTTAGAAAATGAGAGTCAGGATTTTTAATGTCCCCGCAGGGGAATGCATGCGAACACACATACTAGATCTCGGTTTACGCTCTCATTTATAGGCTACGTGCCCCCCAAACGAACGATGAAATGCCATTGTTGCTTCCTCCCCTCAGAAGGTAAATACGAATAAGGTTGCAATTCTAGAGAAAGGAATTCTCTAGCGAGTGAAGTGGTCCAAAATTAAAGTAGCTTTCTTAGCGAAAGCATGGCAGCTGAAGCGTAGTGCCACCCATCAACAACAACTTCAGCTACTTCTCCATAATGATAATGCACAAGATTGAGTCTAGGAAGCAGAAGATGTAGTGAGAAATTACACTCTCCTTTCCTTGGATCAGTCACACTCCAATCTCCCGTACACGTTTTATTGTCATCAACCTTCTTCTTCTTCTTCTTCTCCTCCTCCGCCGCCATCTCTTCCTCCTTCTTCACCATTTTTATCCTTCTTCTGCTTCACCTCCTTCTCTCCCACCTTGTTGTCGTTGTTGTTGTCGTCCTCCTCCTCCTCCTCCTCCTCCACCTTCTTCTTCTTCTTTTTCTTCTTCTTCTTCCTCCTCCTTCTTCCTCTTCCTCCTCCTCCGTCTTCTTCTGTTGTTTTTTCTTATCCTTCTCCACCTCTTTCTTCTTCTTCTTCTTCTCGTGCTCACAATATCGCAAAACCGTTTTTGTTTGTTTGTTTACTTAGTGTCTGATACTCAGCATTCTTCTTCTCCGGCTGTCTTCCGTGCCCAGGGGAAATGCAAATATTTGCAGGGAAGATTTATTGCAGGCCAGGTCAAGTCCTTGCTGCTCTCGCTCTCTGCCAGCTCTTCTACTGTTCTTTCCCTTCAAGACTTGCCAACCTCCTTCCTGTGTTACTGCCCTATGTAGTGCTGGGGGTGGAGGGTAGGTGGGAATGGTAGGGAGTGGGTCGGGGTAGGGTGGACGGGCAGTTTGTGGTGTGGGTGAAGAATGTGTGTGTGTGTGTGTGTGTGTGTGTGTGTGTGTAATATATCTACATGTGGGTGTGCGTGTGTGTGTGGGTGTATGATTATTTCATAAGCTTCTGTTAAAACGAGATATTTTTAGAAATACATGCCTTTGTTTAATGCTCTAAACGATACAGGATCCCGAACACAAATCTTAGTTTTGGTGATTGACGCTTTAATGGCTAATGCACAAGACGTCTGTGTCAGGGCTGCAACTTACTGGATCGACGGCGGTAGAGTAAAAGTGTGGCTGGATACCTATCAACCCGTGTGGCTGGGTACCTATCAACCAGTATGGCTGGGTAGCTATCAACCAGTGTGGCTGGGTACCTATAATTAGTGTGGCTGGATACCTATCAACCCGTGTGGCTGGGTACCTATCAATTAGTGTGGCTGGGTACCTATCAACCAGTGTGGCTGGGTAGCTATCAACCAGTGTGGTTGGATACCTATCAACCAGTATGGCTGGGTACCTATCAACCAGTGTGGCTGGGTAGCTATCAACCACTGTGGCTGGGTAGCTATCAACCAGTGTGGCTGGGTACCTATCAACCAGTGTGGCTGGGTACCTATCAACCCGTGTGGCTGGGTACCTATCAACCCGTGTGGCTGGGTACCTATCAACCAGTGTGGCTGGGTAGCTATCAACCCGTGTGGCTGGGTAGCTATCAACCCGTGTGGCTGGGTACCTATCAACCAGTGTGGCTGGATACCTATCAACCCGTGTGGCTGGGTACCTATCAATCAGTGTGGCTGATACCTATCAATCAGTGTGGCTGGGTACCTATCAATCAGTGTGGCTGGGTACCTATCAACCAGTGTGGCTGGGTACCTATCAACCAGTGTGGCTGGGTACCTATCAATCAGTGTGGCTGGGTACCTATCAACCAGTGTGGCTGGGTACCTATTAACCAGTGTGGCTGGGTACCTATCAACCCGTGTGGCTGGGTACCTATCAATCAGTGTGGCTGGGTACCTATCAACCAGTGTGGCTGGGTACCTATCAACCAGTGTGGCTGGGTAACTATCAACCAGTGTGGCTGGGTACCTATCAACCCGTGTGGTTGGGTAGCTATCAACCCGTGTGGCTGGGTACCTATCAACCAGTGTGGCTGGGTAGCTATCAACCAATGTGGCTGGGTACCTATCAACCCGTGTGGCTGGGTAGCTATCAACCAGTGTGGCTGGGTACCTATCAACCAGTGTGGCTGGGTAGCTATCAACCCGTGTGGCTGGGTACCTATCAATTAGTGTGGCTGGATACTTATCAATTAGTGTGGTTGAGTACCTATCAACCAGTGTGGCTGGGTACCTATCAACCAGTGTGGCTGGGTACCTATCAACCAGTGTGGTTGGGTACTTATCAATTAGTGTGGTTGAGTACCTATCAACCAGTGTGGCTGGGTACCTATCAACCAATGTGGCTGGGTACTTATCAACCAGTGTGGCTGGGTATTATCAACCAGTGTGGCTGGGTACCTATCAACCAGTGTGGCTGGGTACCTATCAACCAGTGTGGCTGGGTATTATCAACCAGTGTGGCTAGGTACCTATCAACCAGTGTGGCTGGGTACCTATCAACCAGTGTGGCTGGGTAACTATCAACCAGCGTGGCTGGGTACCTATCAACCAGTGTGGCTGGGTACCTATCAACCAGTGTGGCTGGGTACCTATCAACCAGTGTCATGATCGGCTGTAGAAAGGTGTGGGAGAGGAGAAGAGGGGGGGTGGAATGGCGTTCATAACAACGCTGTTAAAGTTAAAGGTTTTGGTTTTTGAATAAAGTTATCGAAATGTGTGTGTGGGTGTGTGTGTGTGTGTGTGTGAGAGAGAGAGAGAGATAAAGAGAGCCAGACAGACACGACAGATAGACAGACATACAGACACAGAGACAGACAAGGAAAGAGACGGAGTAGTGTGATTTTAAACGAACACAAACAACAACAATAAAAACAATAAATAAGCCAAAGGAATACACCAATAACTATAGATAGAACAATAATCAATAAATAAGCCTAAGGAATACACCAACAAAGAAGACGAAGAAGGGAGCGGGATGCTTTAAAAAAAAACACGACGATTTAAAAATAAATTCCTCACACACACACACACACCCACACACACACACACACACACACACACACGCACAGGTGGTGGACAGATTATGCACCTAATTTTACATGTTTTTACCCAGAGAAAGAAAAAAAAATAATCTGCAAGAAAGCCATTTAAAAGGAATACATTTCTAATGGCAGAAAAGGCAATTCCCAGCAAGCCATGTGCAATGAGTGCTTAAAAATGAAATAAAAGCAGACAATTGTCGACGTTTAAAGAAACGCACACATATGAATAGGGCATTGGGTTCGAAGTTTTATGAATATTATTTTATTAGTTTATTCCTTTGGGGGGATGTGGGTTGCTTGGGGTACTTGGGAGTGGAGAGGGGGGGGGTGGAGACAGACGCGGGAGAGAGGAAGGGTGTGTGAGAAGAGATTGGTGAGCAAGAGAAGAGGGAGCGACAAAGAATAAAGATTTGATGGGTAGACCCAGGTACTTTGGGGGTAAGGGTGGAGGCTTTTGATGGGCGAGACTTGGACTACCACAGTTATCATGATGAAGAGAATGTAAGAGAATAGGAAAAAAAGAAGGGAAAGAAAGAAGGAAAAAAAGAAAGAAAAGGGGAATAAATAGATAAAGAAAGAAACGGGAAAGAAAGAAAATGGGGGAAAAAAAAGAGAAAGAGAATGGAAAAGAAAAAAGGGAAAATAAGGAAAACGGACAGAAAGACAATGGAATAGAAGGGTAAAAAGAAAGAAGGAAAAGTCAAAGAAATAGAAAGGGAAAAAGGGGAAATGGAAAAACAGGAAACGGAAAATAAAGACAAAGGAAAGAAAGACAAGGGGAAAAGAAGAAAAGAGAAAAGAAGAGAAAGGGAAAGGAGGAAAAGTGAAAAAAGAAAAAGGAAAGAGAGAGAAGAGAAAGAAAATCACGAAAGGAAGAAAAATGAAATAAAAAAGGGAAAGAAAGGGAAGGGGAAAGAAACAGAAGGGGAAAGAAAGAGAAGGTGAAAGAAAGAGAAAAGGAAAGAACGAATACGGAGGTAAAGAGTGAGACAGAGAAGAAGGCAATGAAAATAAAGGGAGATAACAAGGAGGTGGAAGGTGAGGGGGGCGGGAAAGGGGTGGTATGAGTTGGGGTGCCGTCAGGGATGAGGCTGTTTAAACAAAAAAACAATTCTGTTAGATTCTTGAGCTATGGCGAAGGGGGTGAGGGAGATTTGGAATGCGGGAGAAAACAAGAAAGAAGTGGATGGTTAGAGAGAGAGGGATGGAGAGGGAGGAATAAAATTGTGACTACATAAAATGGGAGAGAGCGTAAGTTGGCGTAGAAGAGGGTGGGGGGTGGGGGGGGGGGAAGACTTGAGATTAGATTTGCTCATCGTGAGGGGAAAGAGACACGCGAGCTGTGGGCAAATTGAAGTTATGGGTAAAAGGCGAAGACGGAAAGGAAATGATACAAGATAGGAGAAACAAAATACGTGATGAAATATTTTACTTCTCCATAGGTCTTTACACTTGGGAGTGTTGTGCGACAGCTCAGGAAGAAACGCTACAACATTGATAGACTGAAATACCACATTGATAGACTGAAATACAACAATGATAGACTGAAATACCACATCAATATACTCAAATACAACACTGATAGACTGAAATACCACATTGATAGACTGAAATACCACATTGATAGACTGAAATACAACATCGATAGACTGAAATACAACACTGATAGACTGAAACACAACATCGATATACAGAAATAGAACATCGATAGACTGAAATACAACACTGATAGACTGAAACACAACATTGAAATACTGAAATACAACATATACTGAAATAGAACATAGATAGACTGAAATACAATATTGAAATACTGAAATACAACATTGATTTACTGAAATACAACATTGATAGACTGAAATACAATATTGAAAGACTGAAATACAACATTGAAAGAGTGGTATACTGAAATACAACATTGAAAGAGTGGTATACTGAATAACAACATTGAAAGAGTGGTATACTGAATAACAACATTGAAATAGTGGTATACTGAAATACAACATTGAAAGAGTGGTATACTGAAATACAACATTGAAAGAGTGGTATACTGAATAACAACATTGAAAGAGTGGTATACTGAATAACAACATTGAAAGAGTGGTGTACTGAATAACAACGTTGAAAGATTGGTACTGAAGCGAGCGTTGTGGCCAAGTGGGCTAAGGCGGGACTAACTTGCCTTGTCCACAGGCCAGAAACCAATGGCGCCTGACAGGTGTGGGTTCGATCCTGCATCGGGGCGTTATGTTTCTCCGAATATTATTTACTTTCGACTCGGGCAATGTCTCGGGGGTTTTCTCCGGGTACTCCGGTTTGCTCCCCCAGCAAAATTTCAAAATATTTCAAAAATTTAAAGAATTTCTAAATTTAAAAAAATCACAACTATTGTTAGGTAGGTTGGGTTTGGGCGCGCCACAGGCTGCGACTACGCCTTTCACATGGGGAGGCGGCCCAGAATTTCCCGATAAAAAGTGACAATAAAGCATTAAAATCTAAAAAAAAAAAATCTAAAATCGAATAACAACGTTGAAAGAGTGAAATACTGAAATACAACATTGAAAGAGTCTATCAACTGAAATACAACATTGAAAGAGTGAAATACTGAAATACAACATCCAATAGCATGGGAATAGATAGATAGATAGACAGATAGACAGACAAACAGATAGATAGATAGATAGATAGATAGATAGATAGATAGATAGATAGATACATAGATACATAGATACATAGATAGATTGACTAACTGCCTGATAGATATATTGATTGATTGGTTGATACAATACAACCAGTTATATTAAAATGCGAGTTAAAAAAACAAACACGAGAAGTTGAACAGAAGTAGGCGCGTGTGTCGATGAAAGAAGAGCGCCAAGGGGGAGTCGGTGTTAAGTGAAGTTGGAGTTTTAAAAAAACTATTACCAAATCAGAGAGGACAGAGAGAGAGAGAGAACTAGAGACAGACAAAGAGAGAGAGAGAGAGAGAGAGAGAGAGAGAGAGAGAGAGAGAAGGGGGGGGGGTGATATGAGGGGGTTACAGAGAAAAATACAGGAAGAGGCGGGAAGGTAGAGATGAAGGAAGATAATGGAAGTAAATGGTGAGGCTTGCTGGCGAAAATTGATGGAAGTTGAAAAGAAGTTTTATGCAAAAGCTGAGCACTGAGGAATAAAGAAGACTTTAAAAGCGATAGGTGGGCACAGCAGAAGAAAGGCAAAAGGCGGGAAGAGGGAAAGTGGGGTGAAAAAGGCGGGAACTGAATGTAGGGGCTGGGCGGATGCACACAAAAATGTAATGCACGATGCAGGCTGATGAGAGAATAAACGCGTGATTGAAGTTTGGGGAATTGGGGATAACACTGAATTGATGTTCGCCATTTCCCCCTCCTTATTATTTATTTTGTGGTTTTAGTTTTTTAGTTCTCTTCCCCACGCCTGTCCCTCACCCATCTCCCTCTTGTTTTGTCTCTCTCTGTCTCTCTTCCATATGTATTTCTCTCTGTCTGTCTCTCCCATATTTATTTCTCTCTGTCTCTCTTCCATATGTATTTCTCTCTGTCTCTCTCCCACATGTATTTCTCTCTGTCTCTCTTCCATATGTATTTCTCTCTGTCTCTCTCCCATATGTATTTCTCTCTGTCTCTCTTCCATATGTATTTCTCTCTGTCTCTCTCCCATATGTATTTCTCTCTGTCTCTCTCCCATATGTATTTCTCTCTGTCTTTCTTCCATATGTATTTCTCTCTGTCTCTCTCCCATATTTATTTCTCTCTGTCTCTCTTCCATATGTATTTCTCTCTGTCTCTCTCCCATATTTATTTCTCTCTGTCTCTCTTCCATATGTATTTCTCTCTGTCTCTCTCCCATATGTATTTCTCTCTGTCTCTCTCCCATATGTATTTCTCTCTGTCTTTCTTCCATATGTATTTCTCTCTGTCTCTCTCCCATATTTATTTCTCTCTGTCTCTCTTCCATATGTATTTCTCTCTGTCTCTCTCCCATATGTATTTCTCTCTGTCTCTCTCTCCCATATGTATTTATCTCTGTCTCTCTTCCATATGTATTTCTCTCTGTCTCTCTCCCATATGTATTTCTCTCTGTCTCTCTCCCATATGTATTTCTCTCTGTCTCTCTCCCATATGTATTTCTCTCTGTCTCTCTCCCATATTTATTTCTCTCTGTCTCTCTCCCATATGTATTTCTCTCTGTCTCTCTCCCATATGTATTTCTCTCTGTCTCTCTCCCATATTTATTTCTCTCTGTCTCTCTCCCATATTTATTTATCTCTGTCTCTCTTCCATATTTATTTCTCTCTGTCTCTCTCCCATATGTATTTTTCTCTGTCTCTGTCTCATATGTATTTCTCTCTGTCTCTCTCCCTTATGTATTTCTCTCTGTCTCTCTCCCATATGTATTTCTCTCTGTCTCTCTGCCATGTTTATTTATCTCTGTCTCTCTCCCACTCCCTGTCTCACTCTCTCTCTCTCTCTCGCCCTATTTCTCATCACCTTACTATGCACCGTCCCTCACTTCTACCTACCTCCTCCACCCCTCTTTTTTTTCACTGTATTTTTCTCCCCTTGATTTCGCTCCCTTCCTTTTGGTGTATCTCTCCCTCATTGCACCACCATTCCCACCACCCCTCTGAGCACTTTCTGTTCATCCTTTGCTTCCTTATCCTTCATCCTCTTTGTTTCCCACCACCACCCCACCCCCTTTCCACCACTCTCCTCTTTTCTTCTTCTTCTACTTTCCATTACCCTCTCCTCCTGCACTTTATCTTCTCCTGTCTCCTCTCCTCGTCCTCCCTCTATTTAAGCTTTCACACTTTTTCTTACCTCTCTCTTTCTTGAAGCCCCAACACCCTGCCCTCAGCCCTTCCTCCTTTCTTAATCTCCTCTTCGTCGTCTTTCGCTTCTTCTTCTTCTTCTTCTTCCGCTCCTCGTCGCCCGGTACACATTCTTCTGCTTGTTCTTGTTCTTCTTGTTCGTCTTGTTCTTGTTCTTCTTGTTCCTCTTGTTCTTGTTTTTCTTGTTCGTCTTGTTCTTGTTCTTCTTGTTTGTCTTGTTTTTGTTCTTCTTGTTCTTGTTCTTTTATTCAGGATAGGATAGGATAGGTTCTTGTTCTTCTTCTTGTTCGTGTTCTTCTTGTTCTTCCTCTCCTCATCGTCCTTCTTCTTGTTGTTGTTGTTCTTCTTCTTTTGTTGTTGTTGTTGTTGTTGTTGTTGTTCTTCTTCTTCTTCTTCTTCTTTTCCTCATCGTCCTTCTTCTTGTTCCTCTTATCCTTCTCTTCTTCTTCTTCTTCTTCTTCTTCTTCTTCTTCTTCTTCTTCTTCTTCTTCTTCTTCTTCTTCTTCTTCTCCTTCTTCTTCTTCTTCTTCTTCTTCTTATCGTCCTTCTCCTTGTTTTTGTTCTCCTTCTCCCCTCCTCGTTCTTCTTCTTATTCTTCTTCTTCCTCCTCTTCCTCCTCTTCTTCTCCCTGACACCTCTTCCCCCTCCCTGCGTCATACACGACTTCTTTGTGCCACATCCTTGTGGTAGTGCTTATTGCCTCAGTACAGCTCCGTGGCCGTAGTTTGGTGGCATCCACGGCAGCTGCAAGCCTGGCTGTTTAGAATCAAAAGCAAGAAGAGGAGACTGTTCCTCTTCCGCACAATTTGTTCACTTTACCCACCTTCCCTTCCCCCGCCCTCCCCCACTGTTCATTTCGTTCTGTTTCAATCCTTTTCTCCCCCTCCCCTTACTCACACCATCACCAATCTCTCCTGTCTTAAATTTTCTTTTGTTTGTATTAGTCAATGGTTTGAATTGGCCAAATGTTACTCCCGCACTCTCTCACCTTTTTTTTTTAACCTCCCTTATCCCTCTTTTCTATTTCTCTCTCTTTCTCTCCCTCTGTCTCCTCCCTACCGTCATTCTCATCTCGTTCGCTGTTATTACAAATCTGTATTAAAAAGGGAAAGGTTAGCCTTAACGTTGCTGCACGTGCATTGAGCTTGTTTGGTGTTCATCGGCTGGCATCTGTGTCATTAAGGAAACAATGAAAAGAAAAATAAATGAAATGAAGCAGCGACCAAAAACAGTTACCATACAAACCCGACCCTCGGTTCCCCAACTTCACCCTCCCACCTCCCCTCCCCTCCCTTCCGCCTGTATCCTGGCTAGGCCTGTTTTCAAAATCACATCTGCATGGATCAATGGCAGGGCCACAATCTCGTCATCATCAAACCTTTTCGTCAGTTTTATTGCACATAGTGACCACCACCGCCGCCCCCTACGTCATCATGATCACCATCACCTTCATCATCATTATCATCATCCTCATCCACATCATCTCATCATCATCACCATTATCATCATCACCATTCTCACTTTGTTTTCTTCCTCAGTCAAGCTCCAAGTTCGACGAAAACAGAAGATTTCTCATAATTATTGTAGAGTCTTCAATTTCAATTTATTGGCTCACACAATCTCTAATACTCTGTACGATTAACTCTGTGACTGCCACCAGCATAACATCCAGCAGCAGCAGCAACAAAGGAGACACCATTATAACTGTTTAGTATCACTTTCTACACGTGGCTTTCGCGCCCTTCTCTGTCACTGTTGTCTGCGCAGAGCTAGTCACAGCCAAGATTGATTATTTGATTTGAGAGTGGGGAGGCGATGAGGGTTAAGGAAAGTAGGGACAAGATATTAAGGAGAGAGATAAGAGACAGAGAGGAGAGAAGGGGGAGAGGGTTTGGGGGAGGAAGGGGAGACAGACAGAGAAGAAAGAAGGAAGAGAGAAAAGACAGAAAGATAAAGACAGATAGACAAACAGATACACATGAGATTTTGATGACAGGATAACGACTTTCACACTTGTTAAATAGTTCAGTGATTATTAAGCTGTTTCACATCCGGCATCTGCGAGCTTGAGACAAAAAGAAACGGACACCCCTATCCCCTACCTTCACTTTTTTTCCATTCCAACATCCCATTATCAATTTCTGAGATAGAAAAAGCTTTCCCTGCTGCAAGGGGTTAAGTACTGAACCGAGAACGCACACCCCACCCGCAGATTCTCTTCTACACACTACAAACCCCACCCAACCCAACCCCATCTGTGATGATATCCTGGAGAAGATACGTTTATCTTACAAGGGGAGTAAGACTTGTAGATAGATGGGGAGTTAAGCTACCTCTAACAGACGTTCTGTTACCAAAATTCCAAAGCGATGTGAGAGACTAATCACGGTGCTTGGTCACATAAAATTATTTGTTCCCGGGTTTTAAAGTATCAATTGGCTCACTTTAAGAAAGTCTTTTTACTAATCAAAGGACTAGTTTACTTGGTCTCAAGAGAAGAAGAGCTAGTGGACACACAACAATACAAATAGAATGACACCAGTCGTATATGTATGTGATTTCAACTTTTATATGTTCAACACAAATGTAACATGAGGTTCAATTAAATGTAAATTAACATCTATAACTGTTCAATGTGCTGGGCAATTCCTTTAGCAGTTCTTCTTCATCAATTGCTAAGCAGTTCTATGGTTTGATGGTCTAATATTGTTCGGTGGTCTAATATTGTTCTGGTGGTCTAATATTGTTCTGGTGGTCTAATATTGTTCCAAGTAGTTCTACGTCAGTTGCAGTTGAGAGGGACTTAGCTGCTCTGCGGCTGCGAGTGCTTGAGTCTGGGGGGGGGGGGTCACCCAGCCTGAGGGAGTCTGGTCGCTCTCAGGCTGATCGGGCGAGTCGGGTAGCTACGGGGCTGGACGTGGCGAGGTAGAATCTAGATGATCTCCTTCTTTTCCACGGGAGCAAGCGTCATGCGTTGACTCCGCAAACCGTCCCAGAGCTGAATTCTAGTCTCTGGGAATTGTGAAACCGTCCTTAGTCTATCACTTTCTTGGTGATGGCCGAGGATAATCGTTCAATTCAGTTTGCTCCTTTTTGACCCTCGTGGCTCCGCACTTCGTATTCGACTGACTGGCTAAAGTGTGTATACGGGGATATGCAGGGGTCTCTACCTCATCTCCGACCAATCATTTAATTCTCGCGGTTCTCGCCTCCCTCTCGCGACTACATAAATCTTCTTTTGGAAATTCTGCTCTCCTGTCCTGGTTTTGAGCCCCTATCGGTTACGTCCAACTTCGCGTGTCAGGGACGGAACGTAGAGTAGATCTAACAGATATCTGAGTTGCATGGCTACTTAACGGTCAAGAGACCCTGGTCAGATGGTTGAGTAAGCTAACTAACATTATTGTTTAGCTAGGTCTGCTTGGATGTCTCGGGAACGAACGTCTCAAGGAGGTAAATTTAACATATGCAAACTTTCCTTTAGAGGGCTGGTACCTTAAGGTCAGGTTTTATTCAGTACTATCTGCTTATCTCTAAACTGAATTACCACATGTTTGTCGTCCACATTT
>CM072511.1:4050407-4087907 GCA_036898135.1 Oncomelania hupensis | reverse complement strand
GAAGAAGAAGAAGAAGAAGAAGAAGAAGAAGAAGAAGAAGAAGAAGAAGAAGAAGAAGAAGAAGAAGAAGAAGACTGTAAAGCTATAGGAAGATGTGAAACCCTATTGGATTGGAATGAGATAGATGTCTTACCGGTTCAAAAAAAAAATTCGATACCTGTTCTTCCCATCATTCCTCCCTCTCCACCCTCGCCCTCAAACACTATTGTCATTCCGCTTTCCCTCGCACTCTCCATCCCACAATACCCCTCCCCCCATCACCACCCCATTACCGCCTTCCTTTTTTCCTCCCGTCCCCTTCTTCCATTTGTGACGTGACAAGGCAAGAAATGCGAAGAAGATTGCAATTTTATGGAGATAATAGCTTCCTACCCTGCCCCCACACCCCACTTGTCTCCCACCATCTTCACCCTCACACCATCGCTCGCAAGTCTCTAACAAAGCTTTCTAACAGGTACCTCCCTTCCCCCCACCACCCCCACTCCCCTACAAGTCTTCCACTCACCCATCTCCATGTTTAGTTAAAGCGATTGGAAGGGAAAGCAACAGCACTGAGGAAACATGAGACCAAAACAAAACAAAACAAAATATAACTGGAGAGAGAGAGAGAGAGAGAGAGAGAGAGAGAGAGAGAGAGAGAGAGAGAGAGAGAGAGAGAGAGAGAGAGAGAGAGAGAGAGAGAGAGAGAGAGAGAGAAACAAATTATAGCCTACTTAAACAAAAAATCTCTCCAGATGACTATAAACGGATCTATATTCTACCTCTTACCGACAGACTAAAATTTAATAAAGGTGTTTTCATGCACAAGGTCCTTTCTGGCAATGCACCTTCCAATCTTTCTTCTCTTTTTAAAAAAAAACAACTGCCAGATCGTCCACAAAATTAAATGTTCGAATTCCAAGAATTGATCTCTACAAAACTAGTCTAGCTTATTCCGGTTCCACTTTGTGGAATAACTTTCCTGAAGATCTCCGCACTAAAGCAAGTGGAATAACTTTCCTGAAGATCTCCGCACTAAAGCATCTACGTCATTTAGAACACGTCTCCTAAAACACATAAAAACTAAATACAAATTAATTTGATTTTAATTGTTTGAAAAGGATTTTATCTAATGATGACTTTGTTTATTTGTTATTGTTCCATGATGTGAATGTTATAACCTTGAGTTGTATTTAATAGTTATTGTTAAAGCCCCAAGGGCAAGTTGTAAAGAAGCGCATCCAGCGTTTACTCTTTTACCTTTGCAAAATAAAATTGTTATCTTATCTTATCTTATCTCTTACTCTCTCCCTCTCTCAGACACACGCAGCCACACACACTCAGTTACCATCCACCACACACTCACTCAAACCCACCCACAGACACATCCACACTGACACAGAATACAATAGCTTTCTTCACTCAGCTCATTTCACAGCCCATTACGCCAGCACAGTGGAGCTTAACACCACCAAACGCTATGCCAACCCACAAACCATTTTGTTCTTTCCCCGTTTGTACAGAACACTGATTTCTTGCCAGCCACTCTTAAAATATTAACAACAGCTTTTTTTATTTCTCTTTTTTTTAAACATTTAGAACGTATTCATTTATCTAACTCTAGCAACCCGAGTCTCCCAACTGCTGCTCGATGCACACCGTCTAACGCCTCAGACGACTGAGCCCCATCCTGGGTTACCGGGCATGGGGGAGGAGGAAGGACCTAGTGCATGTTGGGCGTATGTGTGTAGCTGGCCCACAGCCGTCTAGGACAAGTGCGCGTCTCGGGTGGCTTCAGTTAGATCCTGCCTCGTCCAGCGCCTTGAGCAGCTCTTGAGCTGGAAAAGGGATATCTAAAAGAAATTAATTTAAACAAATAAAATAAACATCAGGATTTTTGAAGTTCGTGCGAATCCACGCGTTCACAGACTAAACCTCGGTTTATACTCCGGACGAAGGACTTTCGTGGAGGAGTATTTGCGAAGATATCAGAATAATTCCTGTATCCAAATAATCCAGGACAAAACACTAGAGTGGCATTAGGGGTCTTTCGGAACGGGTAAAAGTGAAAGTGATTGTGTGTTCGTTTCGTCCAACGAGAGGCACGCCGGGAGATTCTTACGCCGCGTTACGAAACGAAACGAACGTGTTTCTGTGCGCTTTCGATTCCAGCACCTAGTTTCGTTGTGATTTTGCGCGAGTGACTTCCCCTTCCACTTTCTTCACTATTAGTATTATGCCTACGTAAGGCTTCTTCTAACAAATCATGATTTGACACGAATGTAACGATTAGGTTGAACTTTACAGATGGATTAGTGCTCTAACATTGAAGATATTTTACATTCTAGCTTCGAGTTTCATTTTTGTCACATAAAACAGTTTTTGGACTGCTGATTGGTGATACAGAATAGATAGATTCTAGACAGCCATGACGGCACGAGGGTTTGGGCACTCTTTTCAGTAGGTCGTTTGAAAATACGTTTTAAGTCTGAGACCGAGTTTAGATCCCCATTATTCCTTCTAAAATGGTTGAGTAATGTACCATATACAAATTCAAATCATTTTTGGACATTTTACAAACGATTTAATAACCAAAATGTACTCACTAACATTAGTTCGTGGAAATCAGGTTTTCCACGAAGTTTTATTCCTTGTGGTAGGCAGACTTCGTGACCTTTCACCACGGGAAGTTAAAGCGTCACATAAATTGCTGACGTCACAACAATAAGTAGTCCCGATTCACATTCACTTTCACTTTCACCCGCTTTCGAAAGATCCCTATTATCAGACTTCAGTTTGACAAATCTCATCGTATGCGTCTAAGATAGGGATTGAATCTCTTAGGTGTTTAATTGTGCAATCATATTATGTGCAGATAAAAGGCAAAGTTAGGTGTAATAATATTATAACCAATAGCCCTTTGACGGGACCGGGTAGCTCAGTTGGTAAGAGCGTCTTGCTAGTAACCGAAAGGTCGCTGGTTCGAATCCCGGATTGGTCAACGTGTGATCATATTATTTTCCCCTTTACCAACAACTGGCCCGCTGGTGTCAGTATAAATCGGTGCAGTAGTCACCTATATGCGAAAGTGTCGTGTGACTATAATCTACAAACAACAACTAATAATATTATATACCGAGCAAACTCCCACTCTGACCAAAGACCTTATTACGGAAAGACAGGGAACTTCCATTATGTCCTATACAAAAATGCGAGACGCTCTCACGGATTATTTCCCTTTGCTCGGGCTGGCTATATTTCACCATCTGCTATATGAATGATCTGTGCGTGGTAACTTATTGAGCCTATGCCATTGCAAAAGAACATTTTTATGGCAACGTTTGCAAAAACCAAACTTTTAACCATCATTATTATTAACATTCCGCTACTGCTGTCTTTTTTTTTTTTGTTTACTTATTGACATTTATTAGGTGCTTTTATGCTGCTTATGTGTGTATGTCATAGGTTCGTTTTCTGCCCTGGAATTTATTATTTTTTAATCAACGACAGATATTTTAAAATTAAAATATGCATGACAGACTGTTTCATTTATCCGAAACAGTAAATCCGTAATCGTGAGAGAGAGAGAGAGTGAGAGAGAGAGTGAGAGAGAGAGAGCTCTGTCATTCAATCAATTAATCACAATAAAGCACAATAACAAAATGTTTCACTAATAGTGTGAATTTCATTTATATCAGGTGTCCCCCTACCCCCCAGCCCTCTCACCTCCCACATCACTGGCTTAATAACATCATTCACTTCATGGAAAATAATTAATTAATCAGACAGAACAATCAGAACCTACTGGCTAGACTACAACATTCCACGCAATATAGATCTAATGCGCAGAAATTCACAGATCATAACAAGGACTGAGTTTCTACATTACATTTTTTTTCCCGTTTACTCTCAAACGAAAAGTGATTACAACAGATCAAGGACCACTTTTGTGCCTAGGTAAGGGGTTATTTTGCACAGTATTTGATCACGAGGAGAAAACAGACTTAGTCTAATTTAACTTGTTAACATAAGCATAAGAATAATCTGTGAGAAATACCTACAGCACCAACAACATCTATATCATGTGTTCATAGACTTCAAGAAGGCATTTGACCGAGTCTGGCATGCAGCTCTATGGGCAACCATGAAAGTGTACAACATCAGCCCTAAAATCATAGAAGTCATCAAAAGCCTGTATGACAAGGCTACCAGTGCAGTCCTCCATAACAGCGTCATCGGGAACTGGTTCAGAACAACAATCGGTGTGCGTCAAGGATGCCTACTCTCTCCAACACTCTTCAACATCTTCCTAGAGCGCATCATGTCAGATGCTCTTGCAGATCACGAAGGCACAGTCAGCATAGGGGGCAGAGCAATCTCCATTTTGCGGATGATATTGATGGATTGGCTGGAGAGGAACAAGAACTTGAACAGCTTGTACAGAGGCTTGACACCACCTCCAGAGCTTATGGAATGGAAATAAGTGCAGAGAAGACCAAAATGATGACCAACAACACCAATGGCATCAACACGGACATCAAAGTACAAGGCCAATCCCTCAACACAGTGCACAGCTTCAAATATTTAGGAGCCATTGTGTCAGACAATGGGTCTCGACAGGAAGTCCTCTCCAGGATCGCACAAACAACTGCTGCCCTGACAAGGTTGAAGCCCATTTGGAAAGACAGAACCATCAGTCTACATTCCAAAGTAAGACTGCTGCGATCTCTGGTCATCTCCATCTTCCTATATGCTTGCGAAGCATGGACCCTCACAGCAGATCTCCAACGAAGAATACAAAGCATGGAGATGAGGTGCTACAGAAGACTTCTGTGCATTTCCTATACCCAACACATCACCAACGTTGAAGTCCGACAGACCATCACACAAGCCATTGGACAACACGATGACCTGCTCACAGTGGTGAAGAAACGGAAACTCCGATGGTATGGCCACGTCACCAGATCATCAGGCCTTGCAAAGACCATTCTGCAAGGCACAGTGCAAGGAGGTAGAAGAAGGGGGAGACCGAAAAAGAGGTGGGAGGACAACATTCGAGAATGGACTGGTTTGACACTGAGCGAAGCCATGAGGGCTGCTGAGGACAGAGAAAGATGGAGTATGCTGGTTAAGCGATCATCTGTGGTGCCCCTACGACCTTCGGGTTATGGGACAGGATAGGATAGGAACATAAGCAGTTTGACGAAGCCAAACTGCCAATCTGACATCTACTTTTGAAATATAAGCACAAATATAGTCAAACAACCTAGCAATAACGTAAACAGTGAGCGACCTGTTGAACGTAAACTGTCAGCAAGCAAACTGTTTTGGATTTAGCACATAGGTATAACATGAATCATTCAAGCCGCTCTCCGATTGTTTTAACACTAACAACACTGCAGCGGTCTTAGTTTAGGCCTACATAAACACAAAAAATGAAGTTTTTCAATTGCAATTTACCTTTCTTTGTCTCTTAGAAATTTGAAAAAGGACTTGCCAACACAACTTTTCTTGTATCTGGCATTATGGCAATTGATAGCTGTGCAAAAGTCACCGCCCTGTTTCACTCGGTCGCCTTTTGACTTTCTGCCACGAGCCATTTACAGCATGTCGACAAGGGCGCATAACTCGTACATTTCGTCTCGCGGTTCTGTACCAAGTTCGCCCTCTTTCTATCATAAGCTCTTTGCTCTGACTAGACGCTAATTCCATGTCCCATAAAGATTTCTTGACTTGACTTGACGTGAAATAGACTATTTGATCATTGGAAAGACTTAACAGATAAACATTTGGTCATAAAAGCTGAGTCTTCCAACTTCATAACCATAGATCTGACATTCTGATGCATTGGATGCTCGAAGGATACGCTGGATGCCTCAAGAATACACTCCATGGAGTTGTGGAGTGTGTTGCCTTTATCAGGCTGCATGTTTGTCTGTCAGCTCAGAGATCGCTAAAAGAAACAAAACCTGAACGGCGAAGGAAGACGAAGACGGGTAAAGAAAGGGATCCAGGACTGCCTCCACCTTAAGAAATAAAACAGAGAGCAAAGAGCCCCAGCCTTTGTTCAGACGAAGCAGAAACCAAGGACAATGCCATCCGCGAAAAGCCTATCTAATAGTGATATGGGGAATACAACAATGAGTTAATGGATTGGACTGTGATGTGGGAAGCCATAGCAACATTTAAACGCAGGATTTACTTACCAGATGGATCTTGCTGGAAAGAGAGAGAGAGAGAGAGAGAGAGAGAGAGAGAGAGAGAGAGAGAGAGAGAGAGAGAGAGAGAGAGAGAGAGCAGAGGTGAGACGAGGTGATCAGAACGGAGAAAGCGTGGACGAGTATTTATGGGTGAAGGTATCCAGTGGGTGGGTGGGAGGGGGGGGAGTGAAGGGGAAGTAGGGATCCGGGGATCAGAAGAGCAATTGGGAGCAGTCAAAAAGCAGTGTCAAGCAAATGGGACGTGGTTTTTTTTACCGTGGCTAAAGAAGACGTGCGCTGGCATATGGAGCTTTGCACACCGCTGAATGGTAATAACCCCCTCAAAGCAGACATGCCACAAGAGAAGTGAAGGGATGGGATACAGAAAGAAAGACGCAGATAACACGTTTATCTTCTTATCAAAGATAAAAACTGCTGTATTTCGCCTTCAAAGCCAAGGGACTGACTACCATTCTCTAATGCCAAACAACGTGAAATGGCACAATGAATTTCCTTCACGTCAAAAAGATATCGGCGACCCTTTGCCTGCTTGGAGACCTCATCGCCTTAATTATCCCCTGGGGGCTGGCGGCGTTTGAACGAGGTAGGGAATGCACAGTTGGTCGCCGAGTGAGTCACGTTTTAATCAAAGACGAAATAACATAAGAAAAGGAGCTACCACTTTACACAATGTTGTCAATACATTTATGCCAATAAGTGTCAGGAGTTAAACCAGAATTTCCCGATACAAAGGGACAATAAAGTGTCAACAATTAAAAAAATCAAATAAAAAAAAAAGCCAACACAATTTTCCAGTTTCGGGTCATCTTGATCAGTCATAATTGTGAAGTTTGTGTGGTCTAACCAATCAGTGTCAGCTGTATGGCATGGGGAAGGTTTTGATTGGTTACAGCAAGAGAGAGAGAGAGAGAGAGAGAGAGACAGAGAGAGAGAGAGAGAGAGAGAGAGAGAGAGAACTTTTGGCAATACTAAATTGGAATCACAGTGATGTTATACACACTGAGAGCGTCTTAAGACAACAAAGACAGGTGAAATAAAACAAAGAGAAAAAGTCAAACAGAGTGAAATAATAATAATAATAATAATAATAATAATAATAATAATAATAATAATAATAATAATAATAATAATAATAATAATAATAATAATGTTTGAGCAATGTGTGAGCTGTATGAATGACGTGTGTGTGATATGTGAGCTGTGTGTGAGTGGTGTGTAAATTAATAAAGTGTGTGCTGTATTAGTGTATGTGAGCTGTGTGTGAGTGGTGTGTAAATTAATAAAGTGTGTGCTGTATTAGTGTATGTGAGCTGTGTGTGAGTGGTGTGTAAATTAATAAAGTGTGTGCTGTATTAGTGTATGTGAGCTGTGTGTGAGTGGTGTGTAAATGAATAAAGTGTGTGCTGTATTAGTGTATGTGAGCTGTGTGTGAGTGGTGTGTAAATGAATAAAGTGTGTGCTGTATTAGTGTATGAGTGGTATGTGAGCTGTAAGAGTAATGCATGAGTGATGCATGTGCTGTATGAGCAATCTTTGAGCGGCATGAGTTATGAATGAGTGATGGGGAGTTGTACAAATGATGTTAAGGAGGTATGAGTGATGTGTGAACTGTTTAAGTATGAGTGATGCGTGAGCTGTTGAAATATGAGTGATGTGTGCGCTGTTTAAATATGAGCGATGTCTGAGCTATTTAAGTAAGAGTGATGTCTGAGCTATTTAAGTACGAGTGATGTGTGAGCTGTTTAAGTATGAGTGATGAGTGAGCTGTTGAAATATGAGTGATGTTGAGTTATATAGGTATGAGTGATGTGTGAGCTGTTTAAATATGAGTGATGTGTGAGTTATTTAAGTAGGAGCGATGTGCGAGTTATTTAAGTAGGAGTGATGTGTGAGCTGTTTAAATATGAGTGATGTTTGAGTTATTTAAGTAGGAGTGATGTGCGAGCTATTTAAGTAGGAGTGATGTGTGAGCTGTTTAAATATGAGTGATGTGTGAGCTGTTTACGTAGGAGTGATGTGAAAGCTGTTTAATTAGAAGTGATGTGTGAGCTGTTTAAGTAGGAGTGATATGTGAGCTGTTTAAGTAGGAGTGAAGTATGAGTTATTTGTAGGAGTGGTGTGGGAGCTATTTAAATAGGAGTGATGTGTGAGCTGTTTAAGTAGGAGTGATGTGTGAGCTACTTAAGTAGGAATGATGTGTGAGCTGTTTAAATATGAGTGATGTATGCGTTATTTAAGTAGGAATGATGTGTGAGCTGTTTAAATAGGAGTGATGTGTGAGCTGTTTAAGTAGGAGTGATGTGTGAGCTATTAAGTAGGAGTGATGTGTGAGCTGTTTAAGTAGGAGTAATGTGTGAGCTGTTTAAGAAGAAGTGATGTGTGAATGATGTATGAGTGATATGTGAGTGATGTTTGAAGAATGTATGAGTGAAGTGTAAACTGTATGAGTGATATTTGGATGATGCCTGTGATCTATGAGTGATATTTGGATGATGCCTGTGATCTATGAGTGATGTTTGGATGATGCCTGTGATCTATGAGTGATGTTTGGATGATGCCTGTGATCTATGAGTGATGTTTGGATGATGCCTGTGATCTATGAGTGATGAATGAGATGTGAATGAGTGGTGTGTGAGCTGATTGAGTGATGTGTTAGTGATTTATTGGATGATGTGTGAGCTATGTAAGTGATGTTTGAGTGATGTATGAGTGATGTTTGAGCTGTGTGAGTGATGTGCGAGTGATATGTGAGTGATGGGTTGGCTTGGTGAGCGACGTTTGAACTGTATGAGTGATGTATGTGTGTTGAGTAAGTGATGTATGATTGATGTGTAAGTGATATGTTGTGTGAGCTGTTTGAGTGAGCTATGAGTGATGTGTGGGCGGTATGAATGACATATGAGTGATCTGTGAGATGTGAAAGCAGTGAAAGCGGTATGAGTGATGTGTTAGTGATGTATGAGTGATGTGTGAGTGATGTACGAGTGACAGAGAGAGAAAAAGAGTGAGAGGTTCGAGAAAAGAGTATGCACTGAAGTGAGGGGAGAGACACAGACCGAGACAGACATAGACAGAGATAGAGAGAGACAGGGATGAGGGGGGGGGGAGGATGGGTGATAAGTGAAAGAGGGGTGAGGGAGAGAAAAAGATGAAAGCTAAATCGATCTTGAGGTGGGCATCATGGGAGGTGAGATCGGTGGAGACTTGATCCTTTGATATCGATCAGCTTTACGTCACCGCAGTGGGAAAAACAGGCAGAAGCTATTGCATGAGGAAGCATGAGACGAATGTAATGGAGAAGTGTGTGGGTGTGTGCGTGTGTGTGTGTGTGTTTGTGGGAGGGAGAGAGAGAGAGAGTACCAACATGTGGATAATACGCATTGATGAGGAAGAGAAGAGGAATAACAGCACCACAAAGAAGACAAGAAAGATCAAGTTTGTCCCGTCAACCTTCGGGTTTAGGAACCTCTCTTTTGTAATGGCCAGCTTGATGAGGGAGATGCCTTCTTCCTCGTTGCTACTACCATACGTCGTAAGACCATTTTTTTATTGCCGTTAGAAACATACTAAATTTGGTACAAAGGGGCAACAGTAAACGAACCAGAAAAATACCTTCCGCTTCTAAATTGAACCTGGTAGACTACGCATTCACAGATCGGTAGATTGACGGTTTAGTAATCCCATCCAAGTTCATAACCGGACTGGACTTTGCAGACCCTGGAAACAGTAGACTGCCCATTGACAACGAAAATGAGGAGGAGTAATGAATGAACATTGAAATGTAACGTCTACACCCACCATAGGCGATACGGCAGACAGGGATATATCATCCCAGGAATAAGGGTTAGGGACCTAACCAGAGCTGAGCCATTAGAGCAAGCATACTACTAAGATGAACAGTGAAAAATGGCCGCTTATATTTTACCCAGCATGGGATTCGTACAGTTGAACGCTCTAGTACTGAGCTACGGCCATGGAAAGAAAGAAAGAAAGAACAGAGAAGAAGAAGAAGAAGAAGAAGAAGATGAAGAAGAAGAAGATGAAGAAGAAACGTTATGCATTCTAATTTGTTACATTCTGTTTCCTGTTACATTTTGCATTTACATTCTGCAACACTCTGCATTCTGTTGCATGCTGCATCCTTTTTGCATGCTGCATTCCACAGAAGGAATGAACGTTAATGAACTGGCATGTCAGTGTGTCGATGTCAACAGAAGAAATTTCACAGTACCCCTGAGCTTTCGCGGTGACATTTTTACCTCGCATAAACAGGTGCGTCACAACATACATCGTTGAGGCGAGTTGGATCTCTTTTCCAAACTAGTACGTACACGAACCACGTCCTAGATCCTCTCTCTCGTCTTCTTTCTTCCCCGCCTCGTTCGTTCTTCATTCAGTTGAGCGGTTGTTCATTCTCTCTCTCTCTCTCTCTCTCTCTCTCTCTCTCTCTCTCTCTCTCTCTCTCTCTCTCTCTCTCTCTCTCCCTCTCCCTCTCTATCCCTCTCTCTCTCTTTCTCTTCACCATTCCCCTGTCGTCACGTTTACCATTTCAACGATGTTATTTTGTTACAAAATGTCCTGCACAAATGGAATCTCTCTGTCTCTTTTATTTTTCTTCTCTCCATCTCCCCTCCCCTTACCCCAACCCTCCATAGCCATCTCTCCTCTCCCTGTCTCTGTCCCTCTCCCGGTCTCTCTCTCCTTTGTTAGTCATGCAAGGCTAGTAGTAGTTGTGGGTGTAAAACCACAAGCCGTGTACGGTACCCCTGAGCGATCGTAGATCCAGCTTTTGGCAGAAGGCAAGCAAGGGCTGAACTGAAAACTCAAGCTGGTACAGGCCTGAGTTAGGTTATCGTTCCCTGTTTCTGATACTCCGACTGGAGCAAGCTGAGTTTGGCAGGTGTGAAAGGTAGAAAAGAAATAAAAAGGAGAAAGAAAGACACAGCGTGTCTATTCTGCAAAAAGGGGGAGGAAAGGAGTGCGAGATTTTCTGATTGTAGGGGTTAGGGGAGGTAATGTGCACATGGTGTGTGTGTGTGTGTGTGCGTGTGTGTGTGTGTGTCAGGGAGAGATAATGTACGTGTTTGTGTGCGTAATTCATTCATTCATTCTCTTATCTTACCCTTATTATCTTGTTATGAATCATCATCTTATGATGGATTATCACCATTTTATTGTGGATCATCATCACCATCGTCGTCGTCATCATCATCACCATCATCATTGTCGTCGTCGTCATCATTATCATAATCGTTGTTGTTATTGTTGTTGTTGTTAAATTAATTTACTTGTAGCATTTCTGTTTTTAATAAGCAACAAAGAAGAAGAACGAGAAGAAAAACATCAACAACAACTATACAACAACTACAGCTACAACAACAACTAGTACTACTACACAAAAGGATAATTTTCGAAAAAAAATTAAAGAAAAATTGTAGTAGTAGTAGTAGTAGTAGTAGTAGTAGTAGTAGTAATAATAATGGTATTGTAGTTAGTCCACATTTCACACAGGCCAGGGGTAATTGTAGATTATAGTCACACGACACCGGAGCGTATAGGCGACTACTGGTCATATTATTCTGACACCAGCGAACCAGTTGATGTTAAGGGGAAAATAATATGGTCACACATTGGCCAATCCGGGATTCGAACCAGGTACCTTTCGGTTACTAGTAAGCCGCTCTACCAACTGAGCTACCCGGCCCCACTTCACACAGGCAAAATCTGTAAGTTTATTATACTAGCGACGGTGTAGATCTCCGCTCTTTTACTGTTCGATATTATAATGTGGAATCCATGAGCTGTTCTGCAACTACATCAGCGTGTATCGTCCGGATGAGAGTATAAACCGAGGTCTAGTCTGTGCACGCGCGCATTACATCGCACGGACTTTAAAGATCCTGACGCTCATGTCCTAGACGGGTGAGTCGCCTGGCCGTCAGACTATGCGCCCAAATGCTGCAAGTAGGCGCCTCAAGGCGGCTTGAGTTAGATCCTTATCGACCAGCGCCTTGAGCAGCTCTTGAGCTGGAAAAGCGCGATACAGTATAAGAACGATTAAGCACAACATACATAAGTCTATTCTTTCACAGCGGTGATGGCGTCGTCCATCATTCTATTGTGTAGTCATATTAAAGCTTTATAAGAGGTTCTACAGTATTATTTGCTTTCTTGAGAGTGATGTGAAAACATCTGACTGCTCGTTGGATGGCAGATCTGCAACATCGACGGTGAACGGTAAGTCGGTTCATTTAGCTAATTGTAAACGGATTCATGTATATTCACGCGTGTTTTCACATTTCAAGATTTGGTTCTCAATGTACCACATCAGTATGATTATGCCTTTAAAGAAATGAAAACATCAATGACAATTTTCAGGCTTGATCATAATCGGACAAAGGCCTTTACATTTTTCAGACATTCTCACACTCGGACACATACACACGCATTGACCTACATACGCACACACGAACATGGATTTCGTACATTCATCATCATCACCACCTCCGCCATTACCATATCAGTAGTATCAAGCTGGAAGACCTGAATTTGATAACGATTTTCGTAGCAGCAAGCATCAACAGACGTAGGCTTATCCAGTGTTAACGTTACGTGGAGCCTCGCATACAACCGTGCGAGCGCTGTCATGAAACTGACTCCAAGCCCTGCAGCATTATTGCGGCCACCAATCGAATCCTCGCTTTCTGCCTTCCTGCTTGATGATTGGTTTATACTGTAGCCACTGTATGACCACGTCATAGCGCGGCGTGAACTATCGACCTATCCAGTCGAAGACTATGAAGACAATAGGAGTACGCGCGTGCAACCAGAGAATACGAAACTAAAACGTCAGAGTTTCGTATTCTCTGGTTGCAGGTGCGAACTCATATTGTTTTCATTGTCTTCGACTAGATAGGTTCACGTCGACCTATCCAGTCGAAGACTATGAAGACAATATGAGTTCGCGCGTGCAACCAGAGAATACGAAACTGTGACGTTACCTATTAGGAAAATAAGATCATGAGAGAGAGAGAGAGAGAGAGAGAGAGAGAGAGAGAGAGAGAGAGAGAGAGAGAGAGAGAGTGAGAGAGAGAGAGAGAGAGAGAGAGAGAGAGGTCAACAAAAGAGGGCTAGGTTGCACCTTTCGTAACTCGGAGGTCGTAGGGGCACCACAGATGATCGTTTAACCAGCGCACTCCATCTCCATCTGTACCCCCCCCCCCACCCCCCGTGAGGGTAGGTAGGTAGATTAACGTCCCCGGACACTCTAGGCATATAGGGGACTCAATACCGTGAGGGTGCCGGGGGTTTCAGTATAAATAGTATCCCCACTTTCTGGAAATTTAGTAGGGGCTAGAAAAGCAAGTAGCGGCCTATGCCGCTGCTCGTGACCCCAGCATGGCCGAAGACTTTACGGTTACACTACAGTCGGGTCTCCAGGCCCTTAAATGTCTCCTGTCGGAACATACACCAGGTTATTGTCCCCAATATGCTCAGGTGTTGGGGGACGTTAATTTTACTCCAATACACTCAGGACCATGGGCGTGTCGATCCGGGAAGTTTCCCGCCCCAAAACTGCGCCGTATCCAGCTGGGCTTTTTAGAATATTCTGTTCATAGGGTACGTTTTTTGTACCATTTATAAAGTTTTACGTTTTTATGGACTCGTTTTATCATTAAAGTGGTACGTCTTTTACTCTTTAATCTTTATATGTTCACAGTCGGTTTTGTATTTCTTATTTTTATACGTTGTAGACCCGATCCTGATTTTGTGTAATAGCCTGACAGACCTGGTCTGCCCTCATATAGAAATCTCAACTTCCTACTTTTTCCTTAACGATAAATAACCTGCTTTCTCTGCCTGCCTGTATCTTCCTGGTCCTTCCTCTCCCTCCTCGATATCCAGTTTCCAGCCTGGCCTGTGGCGTCCCTCTTGGCACCCCTGTATCACCCTCATTACCTGCACTGCTGCTGTCAACCACTGATTCATCATATCTCCTCTCTGGAAGTTGCAGCTGCGCCTCGCGCTCCCTCTTCATACGATTTCTTACAGCATAACGACTTCTTACTTCTACGGATACCTTAACACCACAGTCTCCTATATGCTTATTGTGTCGGGGACTATATATTAATCAACTGAACTGAACTGGAAATTTAGTGCTTTAAATTCCCACTGTCGCTGTCTTTCTCCTTTGTTCTTTCTCATTCCTATTCTGTTCTATCAATCTACTATACTATCTTCTTCTTCGCTAGACCAGTCACTTCCTTTTTTCTTGAAACTCTTCTGGGACAAAACTCCTTATTTCTGTGTGAGGTCTGTTGGATCAGCTTGGAAACATTGGACGCTTTCTGTCAGGTGGTCACTGGGGCTTCCTATGATGTTATTATTTGGCAATGTAGGCATTTTATATGCATATGTTTTGCTGATATTTTATTAGATATTTATATTCTATTTCGTTTTTGTAAACGGGGGTTCGATAAATTAGAGTATAGCCTCAGCGTCCCCTGCGTGGGATGTCTTTATTGTAAAGTGACCGGCTGGTGGAGTGCCTTCGTTGTTACCACTAAAGTTGTTTCGGCAGATCTTTTATGCGGATCAGGGGCGAGTCCTCTTTCAGCGAAGCTGTGGTCTTGATTTTGTGGTCCTGGTTCGGCTATACTGGTCCTGATTTGGCTCGGAAGAGTCCGCTGGACCTAAAGCAATAATCTTGTAATGTAATGTAATCTCCCTCTGTTCCCAGCAAACCCAGCTTCGCGCAGTGTCAAACCAGTCCATTCTCGAATGTTGTCCTCCCGCCTCTATTTCGGTCTCCCTCTTCTCCTACATCCTTGCACTGTGCCTTGCAAGGTGGTCTTTGCAAGTCCTGATGATCTGGTGACATGGCCATACCATCGGAGTTTCCGTTTCTTCACCACTGTGAGCAGGTCATCGTGTTGTCCAATGGCTTGTGCGATGGTCTGTCGGACTTCGTCGATTGGTGATGTGCTGGGTATAGGAAATACCCAGAAGTCTTCTGTAGCACCTCATCTCCATGCTTTGTATTCATCGTTGTAGATCTGCGTTGTAAATCATTCCATACTTCCATATAGGCAATAGTTCCTCACTCCTTACAGTTCACACTCAATACTTCATTAGTATACATCTTTATTACGTAAACACTCAATTCAAATCACGCAATACACCATACATTAGTATACATATTTATTATCGTCAACACTCAAGTCCAACCACGTAATACTTCATCATACATTATTAGACATTGCTTATTATGTCAACACTCTATTCCAACTACACAATACATCACATTATTAGACATCTTTATTACGTCAACTCCCAATTGCAACAAGGGCAATATCACAACAACAACATCGTCACAAACAAAACAAAAACACCTTGAGACCAAATGTTTGGGGTTCAAGTGTAAAAGGTCATTGAGAGACTGGAATGTTAGTCATGTTGTAATAATAGACTAGAATGTTAGTCCTCGTGTTATAATAGACTGGACTGTTAGTCATGGTATTATAATAGATTGGAATGTTAGTGATGGTGTTATAATAGACTGGATTGTTAGTCCTGGTGCTATAATGCGTGGCAAGTTGGGATCCATCCCCAAATGAATGAACATTGAATTTTCACGTCTACACCCACCATTGGCGATATGGCAGACGGGAATAACCATCCCAGGGAACAAGGGGTACAGGGCCTAAATCAACACTGAACCACCAGAGCAATCATACTGCTAAGATGGACAGTGAAAATGACCACTTTTATCTTGCCCACAGCGGGGTTTGAACCTCAGTCATCAATGTGCCAGTCAAACGCTCTACCACTGAGCTAGGGATGTGGCCTTATCGCCGATAAAAGGATCGGGTGACGTGTCAATACAATCCGGTCTGAAGGGGCCATCCTATTTTCATACAGCATATCCGCGCATCCCCACCAAATATTGTATATACTTTATAGAGGCAAGCTGGCAGACTACTCCAAGTAAATTATGCTTGGTAGATTTCTGACAAGTAAAGGACAAACAAGTCAAGAATCTTTATTCCAGAAAAGGAAATGCCTCTAGGGTCACATTCAATTATGAAGAAAAACAAAAGGAAAAGTGACCACTAAATAACATGGTCATAACATTATAATAAAACGCCCATTCAAACGTGCACTTATGTATACATCTAATTGTTTAATCATGGTACTGGATATAGTCAATCCACATTTTCAAAACAAAAAATCCAATTTCATCTCCTTCTTCTAATAGCGCTCTCAATTACATCTAGTTTACATGCAGTGCATTCGGCTAAAATGATATGTAGAACCATCAGGTTCGCGCGGCACTTTCACGCATGAGTAGGCATGGCAAAGCAACAATGCAGTCAAGTACATACGGACCCAGTACAACATTCACAAATGCATTCAACACGGAATAACGTTATCGGGGACTTATTTTAATAATAATAATAATAATAATAATAATAATAATAATAATAATAATAATAATAACAGGCAATTTATACAGCGCTTTCCAAAATCACAAAGCGCTTTACACAAACAAATGTAAACACAACATGCGTACATTGGTCAATAACACGCAACCACATACATATCCCAACACCAAAAATAATAAACAACACTCATTCATGGCGCCTAAGAAAAGGCCTTTCTAAAAAGATGCGTTTTAAAGTTCATTTTAAAAGACGCTAGTGAAGGACTGTGACGGTGTTACACTCCGTTCGATGTTAGTGTTTTTTATCAATAGTAGATTCAGCCCCAATGCTGAAGTACTGATGAGTGTAGCTCAGATTCGTTTATCCACGCAACCCGTTCAATCAGCATACAAGTCACAGAGTCGACGTATGAAGTTTTCCACTTTTATTCAGCACACATCAACAACTGCATACAATCGCTCAATTGCCTTTCCACTCTCAACTTTTACTTTCCAACTCACTATCAACAGCAACCTCTCTACTTTTAAAACAGTGCGGCACTTATATAGTCTCTTCATACTCCCGAACAATTTAGAACACGGTAGAATAACGCACTACAACCAATCAAATAAAACTTCGTCATCACTGACTTATGTCATACATCTCTCTAAACATTCCAGGAACGTTCTCAAACCTCGACACCCATCGGGAAATTTCTATCGACAGTAAACACGCAGATCTAGAAAATTCTCCAATAATATCGACCAACGAAAATTATCAACGTTATACAAAGCTTCTTCTAACAACAATGCAAACTCAAATCAAAGGTAAATACACTCTATTATTGCATGCTTTGCAAAATAAAACGAACAGATCTATCGCGCGCGCTTCACACATAATATCGTGCGCATTTCACACGCACCATCATGCGCGTTTCAACGTAACAGACGGACGGACCGAGGTAGCGAGTTCCAGGTCTGAACGGAGAAGAAACTGAAAGCTCGACCACCGTGTCTCACCCTGTGATATTCTAGTACACGGAACATCCTTTCATCTGCAGACGAGCGGATCCGGAGAGACAGAGAAGGAACATAGACAGTCAAAAGTTCAGAAAGATAGCTAGGAGCAGTTCCAGAGATGATGTGGTAGCAAAGACATGAGGTTTTATATTTAATTCGTTGTTCAACTGGGAGCCAGTGTAGTTCTTGAAAGAGAGGCGTGCAATGCTGTGATTTCCGTGCTTTGAAGGTGAGTTTAGCTGCAGAGTTTTGGACTTGCTGAAGAGGTCTAAGGACTTTCTGTGTGCAACCCACAAGGAGTGAATTACAATAATCCAATCTAGACAGAATGCATGCGCTAACTAGTGTTTTTGTTGCTTCTTGTGTGAGATACTGTCGAATGGAGCTTATGCGTCTAAATTCAATGTATGCAATCTGACAAGTTTTTGCAATATGCATGGAGAGATCCTGATGTATCTTCAGAAATTCTTGTAGCCAGCACAACTACAATTACATGTAAGTTTCACTTCATCGCACGAGCAAGTGTGGGTGTATGTATGTGTGTGGGTGGGTGCGCGTGAATGTTAGCGCGCGTGTGTGTTCGCGCACGCGTGTGCGCTCGTGTGTGTGTGTATGTGTGTGTGTGCGTGTCCTATCCTATCCTATCCCGTAACTCGAAAGTCGTTGGGGCCCCACAGATGATCGTTTAACCAGCGTACTCCATCTTTCTCCGCCCTCAGCAGTCCTACGTGTTGGTGTGTGTTTGTGTGTGTGGCGGTGTGTGTGTGTGTGGGTGTGTGCGCGTGTGTGTAGGATCGCATGTAACTAGAGATTGAGCGACATTTGGAAAGGAGATAATCCTTGTCAAAGTTGGACTCTAATGTAGGTGTGTTATGTAAACAAGGGACGTAACCACAGCTAAATGATTTGTGGATGGGGAGATCCTCTCTCTCTCTCTCTCTCTCTCTCTCTCTCTCTCTCTCTCTCTCTCTCTCTCTCTGATGAAATAAGAAGCGACAACTTCCATGATAATAATCAACACTGCCGCAACAGAAGAAAACTTCCACAGTCAACAAACAACACAAGGAGGCACAAAAGCTGCCCAATGTACAATACCAAGAAAGATAACTCCTTCTCTGTTTAGCTGCTTCTGAAGTCGAGAAACAAGTCCTTGATGGTGTCATTTGTGAAACGGTAAGTGTACAACCCTTTCTTACTTCCGCAGTCCTTGATCTTGGGAACACGGTTGAACTTATTTAAACTCACGCTGCAGTCAGAGAGGATATTAAGTTTATTGTCGGGCGTCGTATTGAGGATGGGGATTTTAGTCGTCAAGGTTACGAGTTTCAACTTCTGGCAGGAGAGTTTGCTACAACGTGCCGTCGAATTCAGCTCTTGCATGATTTTATCGTAGTTTGCTTGCGAAGAAATCGTAGTGTCAGGTTCTCCGAGTTCAAAACTTGTACACGTGTAGTCTGTGAAAAGACGTAATAGTTCACAAAATGGTAACGCCGTTGTCTTTTAACCAACCGTCTGAAAATGACGGTGTAAAATGCTTACAAATCCGTAGTTTTGTGACAACCACTGCAGAAAACCGTCGCCGCTTGCCAATCAATTCTCATATCAGCAAGCGGAAAGGATGGTTCATGTAGCCAACGCAGCGATTGATATGTAACCCAGGAATGTTAGCCTGCTGTACACATCAATTGTGGTCAAGGAAGAGGTAATTACAACGGCTCTGCTGAGAATATGGAATGGCAGTACCTTAACGCCTTGCAGTAGTAGTTGTGGCATTCATATAAATAATCTGCACACGACAACAAAAACAAGACAATAATAATAATAATAATAATAATAATAATAATAATAATAATAATAATAATAATAATAATAATAATAATAATTTATTACTTTTATAATAATAATAATAATAATAATAATAATAATAATAATAATAATAATAATAATAATAATAAATGTAGATTTATATAGCGCCGCAACACAGCCACAAGTGGCTGTGCTGTCCGCGCTTGACACATTCATACACCATTTATACTACACAACAGCAGTAGTATTATAAAGTCTGAATAAATTCACTAAAAATGTACAACATAATGTTAAAAACATTCAATAAAAAATATTACATTGAAAAACATAAAAAGGCAACTAAAACTATTATTAACTTGTAAAAGGAAACCAACACTTATAACAATTATAAAAAGCGAACAACATTAAAAAGCAACACCATTGCCCATGCATGGAGCGCCACGACATGTGTGCATACTAGACTGATGATGAGATTAATTCATGTGTGTTATTGAGAAGGAGCTATAGAAGGTGTTTATGGAAAAGATATGTTTTGAGTTGTCGTTTAAACGCTTGTTGTGTTTGCGCATGGCGGATATTGTGTGGAAGGGAATTCCATTGAGTGGATGCACAGAAAGCAAAGGTGCGTTCTCCATAGGTTTTTGTTTTGACAAGTGGGATGATGAAGGTGCATTGGTCTGATCGTGGTCCACGGTCTGATGCGGAACGGATCTGTCTGCGTGGTACGTAGGTTATGAGCATGTCAGAAAAGTATGCAGGGGAAGTGCCGAAGAAAAAGTTGAAGCAGAGTGTGGAAATTTTATATTCTATACGTGCAGATATGGGCAACCAGTGCAAGGAACGTAGTAGGGGAGTGACATGATCTCTTCTGCAAGCCTTGAGAACAAGGCGCGCAGCTGCATTTTGTACTTTTTGAAGTTTGTAGAGAAGATCTTGGGAGCAGCCTGCAAGAAGAGAATTGCAGTAATCCAGTTTTGAAAGAACAAAAGAGCAAACTAAGATTATCGTGGTTTGTTGTGAAAGACAAGAGCGAATAGAACTGATTTTGCGAAGTTCAAAATATGCAGATTTACATGTGTTGGAGATGTGAGTGTCAAGAGATGTGTCAGATGTCATAATGAATCCTAGGTTACGAGCAGAGGTGCTGAAAGGAACGTCGGAATTGCCAATTTGTATTGAGTGTGGTTCACCATCTGAAAGAATTGTGCTCTTTTTTCTTTATTAACAGTGCTTCAGTCTTGTCATCGTTCAAGCATAGTTTATTTTCTATCATCCATGACTTGATATCAGAGGCACAGATCTGAATGCCTTGGACAGTGGTTGTGACTTCAGAAGGAGGACAGGATTTTTGAAGCTGCGTGTCGTCAGCATATGATTGAGTAGAAATAGAATGAGATTGGATCAGAGACAACAAAGGTTTGGTGTACAAAATGAAAAGAATGGGGCATAAAACAGATCCTTGGGGAACACCATAAGAAAGAGTTGCAGGTGCGGACAACTGGCCATCGACTAGCGCGGTCTGGGTCCGACCAATCAGGTATGACTCAAACCATGCCAGCGCTGACCCAGAGATGCCGTACAGGTTTTGGAGGCGTTGAAGAAGCGTGATATGATCGATCGTATCAAACGCTGCTGAGAGATCAAGAAGAGTGAGGAAGGACACGTCACCACCATCCAAGGCATACAGAATGTCATTCATAATCTTGAGCAGTGCGGTTTCAGTGCTGTGAGAAGGCCCATAGGCAGACTGAGTGTGTGGAATAAGGTCGTGATGGGTCAGATAGGAAAGAAGTTGTTTCAAGGCAAGCTTTTCGAGTACTTTGGACAAAAAACTGAGATTTGAGACTGGTTTATAACTCTTGAGCGTGTTGGAATCTAATGAGGGTTTCTTCAAGAGTGGTTTGATTATGGCAGTTTTGAACAGGAAGGGTAAAACACCAGACGTTAAACTGTGGTTGAGAATGTGAGTGATTGAGGGCGACAGCATGTCAAGGCATTCCACGAGCAATGGCGTAGGCAAGGGGTCCAACGGACAGGTTGTTGGCTTGGAAATAAGAACAGTCTTCTTCACTTCTTCCTCAGAGACTGGCTGGAAAGCAACAAACGATTGTCCTAAAGACACTGGCTCATCACGCGCCACAGCGCTGGAAACTGTCATGCTGTCTAGCTCATCACGGATGTTCTTCACTTTCTTAATGAAAAGGTTACTGAAGACCTCTGGAAGCTGATTGAGGGGGAAGATGGTGGGGAGGGGGGACACAGTACAACGACCCATCAGCCGGCCACAAATGTCAAACAGCTTGCGGCTCGACTTGCAGTTAGTGATTTGATCACGGAGGAAGGTGAGCTTTGCATTGTGCACGAGCGTGGTGACTGCGCGCTTGGCAGCTTGGAAGATTTGCTTGTGCACAGTTAGCCCCGACCGCAGCCACGCCCACTCCGCACGCCTCCGCTCTCGCTTGGATGCGCAGCTGCTGGCAGATCTCGGAGTGCCAGGGCGCGGACTTCTCAGGGCGAAGGCGACGGCGGACGATAGGCGCGTGAGCGTCGAGGGTAGTGCGGAGCGTGGCATCCAGTTGATGGGCGGTAGGGGACTGCGCGACGCCGTCCTGAAGATCACGTTTGAAGGCAGCAACGTCCATGCAGCGTAGGCAGCGGCCAGAAGTAAACATCGGCGCCGGCGTCGGACGCCCGGCCTGCAGCTGCAATAGAACGGTGTAGTGGTCGGAAACCAGGGCCTGCGTGACGGCGATGGACTGCACGATGGGGGTGTCAGGACGATGCATCACCCAGTCCAGCACATGGTTCTTTTCGTGCGTGGGCGTTTTGACGAGTTGGGAGAAGTTGAAAGTATCGAGAAAATCCAGCATCTTCATGGTGGAGGGGTGCTGGGGCTCGTCGTAGTGCACATTAATTTCACCAAGCAGCACGGGAGTGCCGCTCAGCGTGTTGACGTGCTCCAGAAGGTCGTGAAAATCAGAGTGGAACATGGAGTCGGTCAGTGTGTTGTTAATGCTGGGGGGGGGGGGGGGGGGAGGCCTATAGATGCACAAACATTGCACCTGTTTCTGCTGGAGACTAAGAGTCATGTGTACATATTTAAAGGATGGATGATCAAAGGGCAGTGCAGTGGTGAAGGACAGGAGGGAAGAAAGGGCAGTCTTGTGGATCACCGCAATCCCCCCACCGCGGGAGGGACGGGGAAAGGACCGCATGGTGTAGCCCGCAGGAGTCAAGTCCGCACAGCTACCCTCAGCACCATCACCCTTCTCCTTAAGCCAGGTTTCAGTTATCACCATAAAGTCAAGATCCTTGTCTAGCACAAACTGCACAATTTCAGTCCGCTTGAAAGCCATTTGTTTGGAAGAAACTGACCTTGCATTGAAAAGTCCTATACGAAGGGGCGGTGGTTGGAGTTTCAAGGAAGATGTTTGACGGTCATTGTGGTTTGCAGCAGTTGACTGTTGAATGCCTTCTCTCCATCGCGGTTTCAGATGCCGACCCCTGTTTTTTTTATAGCGCGCTTTTCAGTTCAAGAGCTGCTCAAGGCGCACCTCCATACAGGATCTAAATCAAGCCGCACGAGGCGCCCACCTGCAAACTTTGGACGCATGGTGTGACGCCCTGACGACTGAGAGCAATCCTAGGCGACCGGGGATGGGGGAAAAGAAACCTAGTGCATGCTGGGTGTAATTGTGTAGCCGGCACTCACCCGTCTAGGACATGAGCGTCAGGATCTTTAAAGTCCGTGCGATGAAATGCGCGCTTGCGTACACTAGACCTCGGTTTACATTCTCATCCGAAGGAGCAATAAAAATAATAATAATAATAATATTTATAATAATAATAATAATAATAATAATAATAATAATAATAATAATAATAATAATAATAATAAAAATAATAATAATAATAAAAATAATAATAATAAAAAAATAATAATAATAAAAATAATAATAATAATAATAATAATAATAATAATAATAATAATAATAATAATAATAATAACAATAACAATAACAATAATAATAATAACAATAATAACAATAACAATAATAATAATAATAATAATAATAATAAATGAATAAATAAATTAATTAATAAATTAATTAATTAATAATGTTGATTCAATGTTCTCTGGAAAACATGCAGTAAAGTGCAATTAAAAGAATTGTCATACAGTCTGCGGACGTTATGTTGTAAAATTGATACAAGACTTTTCCATTCCATTTGAACAAATAATGTAAACTAAATAAATAAATTAATTAATGAATGAATTAATAAATAAACATTCAAAGTAAACAAACAAGCTAATTAATAAACTAAAACTTGAGAAAAAAAATCATGAAATGGAAATAGCACGCTACCCACCGGTAGAGTCACATGCACGGTTGTCGAGCTGTGTGGTTTTTTGCATGGAGCCTATTTCAAACAAATTGTTACCAAACTGTTGCTGTTGCTGTTGTTCAGTAGATTAACGTCCCCGGACACAGGAGCGTATACGTTGCGTTGGGTTGACTAACGTCCCCGGACCCGTAGCGGATAGGAGGGGGGGGGGGGGGGGACTGAAGCGTATACTCTTTCATTTTCCTTTTATACTTAACCCAAGGGTAAACAGGGATTGCTCATGCAATACTAAATTTATAGTTGCTGATCGCTAGTCGAGTCGCCCGCTATCGTATCCTTTATTCCCGTATGAGTAGACTCGAAAGTCGCTACAGGTATGTTTACACCCAGCTGTCTCATCAAACTCCCCCCCCCTCTCCCCCCCCCTCCCCCGCTGCAAGCTGGGTTATATTTCATTCCAACATATTGTCACCATAGACCAGGAATACTTAGACCGCGCAGTGACGCCTTTGGTGTGATGACGCGTCACGAGTTATGCGACTTGATTGTAACATGTGTGAAAATGGCTGCGTCACAGAGCGAAGATCTGATGGAGAGGGGGAAAATAAATCGCAGGAAGAGTTACGGTGACCACTGTGCAGCTTTGAACTGCACAAACGCAAGATTAAAGGCAGCATGCAAGGGGAAGAGTTTTTTTTGGTTTCCCAAAGGAAGAAGAACGGTAAGTTCTTGAAGAAATTGTAGATCTATTCTGACAGACAAGAATCATGATATGAATGAATTATGATGACCAAGACCTGTCAATGAATGGTTGTCAATGATACAAGACGGATTGGAACTAAGGTGATGTTTCGTGTAAGAAACGGTTTGGATTAGCCCTAAAAATAAAAAAAAAATAAAAATAATAATAAAAAAAAAAAGATTGTAAGTCAGTATGAGAAAAGTAAAATTTCAGCGGCTTGTTATTTGCTGTCCACCAAACTGTGTCTGTAATTCCTCAACTTCGTATCCTGTTATAATTAAATTAGGTTGTGGCAGAATATTCTAATATAAAACACAGATGCCAACCCTTTATTTTGTCACAGGACTCACTGAATGTATTGTCAATTTGAATGAAATATATAGGGTTGATTGCAGGATGGTTTCATTTGTGATCACAAAAGGTTGCCTTCACCTTTTTTTAAATACAAGAGAGAGAGAGAGAGAGAGAGAGAGAGAGAGAGAGAGAGAGAGAGAGAGAGAGAGAGAGAGAGAGAGAGAGAGAGAGAGAGAGAGAGAGTATAATAATTACGTACCCTAATTATTATGTTGAAATCAATCGAAGCATATTTTTGTAAATAAATGAATTTTCGTGTGCACAACTAGATTTACGTTTCGAATTAGTCAATATCTTTATTTATATTTCGATCTCCATCTCTTTCTATATCACACACACACACACACACACACACACACACACGCACAAATTATACACACTAAAACTGCCAATCAATCCGTATGCTGTATAACCCCATACGGAACAAAAAATAAATTACGCATGTATGACACATATTCTAGACTAGTGTGTGTTTTTTAAAAAATATTATTATTATTATTATTTTAACTCAATTTATCTTATACATACTGTTTATTTCAAGCAACAAAACAATGCAAAAGCCACCTATATCACGGGTTACAGTTTAGGAAGCGCTCATAACACCCTTACGGTCAAGAGGCAGCAAGTCATGAAAAAATAAACAGATGTGCATAAAAAATTTTTTCTCAAATTTGAAAAGCCTTATTTCAAACATTTTCAACAGCAAAAGGTGAAAATCGCGGTCTAAAACATTTTTTAAAAATATAATTAAAAACCCCCATATATAGACAAGAGACTAAGAACCGAAAGCAAGCCCATGTGAGGTTGAAGGGACGTAACTCCTCCACCGTACATCACTTCTCATAGAGGCGATATCGCGAAGTGATCTCTCTCTTCTTCCTTTCTCTCTGCTGTCACGAATATAGGGGGTTGGGGGGATGAGGATCAGCAATTATTCCCCCGCGCTGTGTTGCCTCCCTTGACTAGGCCAACTTGCGGCGACATTCAGGGAAATAATGCTGGGAGTACTAGGGAATGATAGACAGTCAAAAGGCCAGACGAGAAGAATACAAACTAAACTAGTAGAGAATATGAACAAGGGGAAGTCGGATGTTATAATATAATACTAGAAAATTTATTAAATAGATGTAGGTCAGCGTGGGTGGTAGGCTATAGGGCTGAGTCACTTGCAAGAGTCTGTTAATGTCCAGAGTATCGAGGAGTTATTCAGGGTTAGTTGTCTGAGGGTTACTGGGGGCGATTGAGGACAGATGTCATCATAAGGCAAGGGGGTATCTGGCTGCTTTCGCGTGGTTAGCCAGATGGTCCGAGAATTGTGGTGTGCGCTGGGTGCGCACTTAGCTGCTATAGGTGTAGGCGGTGATGGCCTCTGGATTCTGGATGGCGATGACGCAAGGGTCCAGTCGGATGGCGTCCGTCTCCCAATCCAGGTCACTGGGTCGAATTCTTGGGTAATCGGGGTTGTGATGCAAGCGGCCTACGTAGCTGACCGGTTGCTGTATCTCTGCTTTTACGCTTCACGATGTCAACCAGGGTATCAGGGTTGCACGCAGCGGGTCTTGAGTCTTCATAGCAGCCCGGTATAAGGGCCCGTTCTGGAATGAAGTATTGACTCAGTATCAGAGGTGCAGACACACTCTGGATGCCGCGCCAGTTAGCGCGCATGCCAGTCAGATTTTCGAATTTTGGAAACACCGGCCAAGACTTGGCCGGTTCGTTCCAACTGTCCAACAATTTCAACAATGGCTAAGGGGCTTGGTGGAATTTACCGGCGGCCGCTAATAGATAGTAACCTCGGCGCCCAAGATGGGGTGATGGACAGCAGGGGTGGATATTCACACAATAGGAGCAAGGGAGAAAGCAAAAGGGATAATTACAGGACAATGGGGATTATAGGCAAGGGTGCTTTACTGGGGGACTCTAATCTAAATAACAGGACAACAGGGCATGGGGGATTTATACAAGAGTCTAGGCAGGGGTATATACATGTATAAACACAAGCATGGCACAAACAGCAATCAAAATGCAGATGATGGATACAAGAAATAAAATGCATATCATAAGCAATACATCAAGACAAACCACAGACACGGACGTAAATATCTACAAGACATACGAACATGTTGGGAAATCGACGGGTGATGGGAATGCTAAATGATAGGAAGTAAGTTTCCACTCTTACCTTGACCAAGGAACGGGTAGGAACACAAGAATATTGACGAGGCTCGGGGTCGCAACGTAGATGCAGACGTGTCCTCGGCAGGCAGTGTCGTTACTCGGGCTGACGGAGTGAGACGGACGCTTGAGTCTCTATTCTGGGGCTTCAAGGGGCTATCCCGAGGGGCGGGGCTTAAGTGGCTTGGCCAGCGGGCGAGAAAGTAGAAATTGGACGCGAGCAGCGCCGGGGCTAATCGTCCGCTTGTGACAGAGGCCCCCCCAAGGAAAAAGGCGAGGTCCTCGGCCTCGACTTAGACGCAGCCGATTAGCTCTGGGGTCTGCTGCGGTGCGAGGTGAAGGTGGAGGTGGTCCAGGCGATGTGGGGCTATACAGGGTTCCGGGCGGTACGTGGCGGATGCCCAAGGCTGGGGTCCGCGGAGCTGCCGGGTTTCGGCGACGGTTAGTGGGTGGCGGCTGGTACGAACGCCGGGGCGTCGGCCCTCAGTGGGGACTCGGTGGAGTCGGATGCGGGATGGCGGCTGAGGAAGTCCGCTCCGTGATTATCTCTCCCTGGGATGTGCTCGAGCTGGAACGAATACGCCTGGAGCAACAGAGCCCATCTCATCAGCCGGGCGTTGAGAGATTTCGAAGTCGCTAGGAAGGATAGCGGCTGATGGTCGACTTGTACCGTGAAGTGCGTGCCGTATAAGTACAGCTGAAACTTCTGTACGGCCCAGACGAGGGCGAGGCACTCCTTCTCCGACGTGGCATAGTTCTGTTCCGCCGGCTTCAGCTTCCTGCTGGCGTATGCGACGGGGAAGAGTGTAGGGGTGTCCGCGGAGTCTCGTTGGAGAAGAACGGCTCCGAGGCCTACGTCGCTGGCGTCCGTGCGCAGGACGAAGGGTTGCGCGTGGTTGGGGAGTCGCAAGATTGGCTGCGACGTCAACTTCTCCTTGAGTTCCTGGAAGGCAGCTTCGCACTGCGGGGTCCAAAGAACTCGGTCCGGTGCTGATTTCCGGGTTAGGCTCGATAGTGGTGCGGCGATCCCATTGTACCCTGGCACAAACTTCTGATAGAACCCGCTCAATCCCAGGAAGGATTGAACGTCCTTCTTAGTCTTGGGGCGGGGCGCGTCTCGAAGGCGCTGGATGGTCTTTTCCAGTGGCCGGAGCTGTCCATGGCTGATGGTGTGGCCTAGGAACTCGAGTTCCTGGTATCCGAACTGGCATTTGGTCGGTCGAGCGGTGAGACCAGCTTCTCTGAGGCGGCGTAATAGTTGGCGCACCACTCGCAGGTGATCCTCCCAAGTTTCCGTGGCGACGAGGATGTCGTCCATGAAGGAATGCAGGGACGAGCAGTGGAGGGGGTCCAGTAGTTTCCGCATCATCGTGCTGAAAATGCTCGGCGCATTATGAAGGCCAAACGGCAGAACGTTGAACTCATAGTGGCCGTCCATGGTACTGAAGGCCAGGTACTGTCGGGAAGAGGGGTGCACCGGGATCTGATAGAATCCCTTGCTCAAATCCACTCGGGAGAAGTATCTCGCTGACTGCAGCTTCGCGAACAGGTCCGTTGGGTCGGACATGGGTCCGGGTACGAACTGCGTCACGAGGTTGAGCTGTCGGAAATCGATGCAGAGGCGGTGCTCACCACTGGGCTTGCGTGATAGTACTATGCCGGCGCTGTAGGGGGAACGAGAGGGAGCGATGACTCCGGCTTGTAGCAGAGCCTCAACTTCTTTCCTCACTACCTGCTGCTGGGATAGCGGGACGGGGTATGGTTTCTGGCGGACGGGCGTGGAGTCCGTCAGGGTTAGGTGAACTTCTTCGAGATCCGTTCTCCCGGGTACGTCGGTTAGTACTTCCTTGTAGTCGGCTACGATGGAGCGTAGTTGGCGTTGCTGGCTGGCGGGGAGCGATGGGTCGAGAGATACGTCCCGGAAGGATTCCTTCCCTTGTAGCGGATATTCGGCGACGCCGGTCTCTGTCCCATCCACCTCGACGGCCAGCGCGACCGTGAGTAGCGAGTGGGTATCCGGGGCGACTGCGGGCTGTTCCAGGTACCGCTTGAGTAAGATGATATGGTGGGTCCTGGGTTTTCCGTCTACCTCGATGCGGTAGGTTGTTCGGGAGAGTTTCTCCAGCACCGGGTAGGGTCCTTGCCAAGCGATATCGAGCTTGTTCGTGCCGCTGGGGAGTAGTAGCAGGACCTGGTCTCCTACTTGAAGTTCTCGGTCGCGGGCGCGGCGGTTGTGATATCGGGCCTGTCTCTCTCTCGCCTTCTTCAGGTTGGCGGAGGCGGCTTTCCATGTGGCCTTGAGGGTCTCCTGGAGCCTGGTGACATACATCGTAGCATCGACCGGAGTTTCGTCTAGCTTGGCGTCTGTCCAGCTGCGTCGCAAGGCAGCTATGGGTCCAGAGAGGGGTCTCCCAAAAAGCAACGTGGAAGGGGTGTATCCGGTAGAGGTGTGTGGAGTCTTCCGGTACGCGAAGAGCGCTGACGTGACGTAGGTGTCCCATGCGGTGGGTTCGTCGGCGATCTTCCGTATGATCGAGATGAGCGTCCCATTCAGGCGCTCGACCTGTCCGTTGCTGGCGGGGTGGTAGGGTGGAGTGCGGATGTGCCGAATGCGTAGTAGATGGAAAACTTCCTGCATCAGTTTTCCGGTGAACTGTGACCCGTTGTCGGTCAGGATGTTCTCAGGGAATCCGACTCGCGTGAAGATAGTGACGAGCGCGTCGGCGACTCGGGCGGCGTCGATCTTCGGCAGGGGAACGGCCTCACACCACATGGAGCATGCAGGGATACTGGTTCCGTCGACTAGGGGGAGCAGGCGTCACTATGTCGACGTCTCTTTTGGGACGTTGACTACGACGGGGGCTGGGGGCTACTACGGATGACGGTTGTTTACGACTACGGCTTGTACTGAAACTGACTGGCGATGGTGGGTCCCGACCGGGGTGGCCATGCGGAGGGGGGTTCCAGTACTTTGCGGGTGCTGGGAATGGTCCTGCGCACGAGTTTGCTCGATACTGGTGTGGGTTCGGCGGGGGCGGGGTCGCCGTCTTTTCGGAAGGGCGGCCGTCGGCACCGGCTCGGGCGGAGTCGCATACGGTCCGGTGCTGCAGCGCTGGCGTCGGTGGGGTCAGGGGGCTCCGGAGCGGTTGCTCCGGATCGCTGGGGTATCGGTGGTGGGGTCGCGGCAGTGGGCGGCTGGACGGCGGCATCCACATGACATACGGCATCCTAGAATCGAGGTATCGTGGGTTGAGGTTGGTCCTTGGCTTGGATGGACCGTTCGTCGGCTTGTGACGTTGATCCGGGCGATAGGGAGCGGCGGGTGCTGGGCTGTGATGCGTCGGCCAGCTTCAGGGTGATCGTTTCGCCGGTCATTGTGGTCCCTGATCAGCGAGCGGCGGACGACGGCATGGGGTGGGGTGGACGTAGAGGCAGTGTGCGGGGTGGCGGCGGTCGAGACTGCTCGGGGTGACGGCCGGGCGATCGGTGGGAGTGGCGACTGGGGTTTCCGGGTTTCCCGTCGGGAGTGACTTGGCGCAGGGCCAACACGGTTCCTTGTTTGCGACGCTGGTCGCTGAGGCGGCGAAAACATTCCGGGTGTGTCCTCGGCGGCTGAGTAGCCGCAGTAGAGCTCTCCGCTCCGCTTCCCAGGCTCTGCTCCGGTCGGCGTCCTTTAGGCGGGGGTGGACGGTTGTTCGCGGCGGGACGGGCCGCGAGGAGCAGGTTGTGGGCGGTGTGGTCCCGGGAGGCTGGGTCTTGGGGGCGGTCCGAGGGCGGTCGACAAAAGGGGCGGGCGGCGGTCGGCGGCGAAGGCGGCATGGTTCCGGCTCGGCCCCCTCGTTGGTTTCGGCCTTGCCCCCCGGCGCGAAGCTCCGGGGCGGCGGCGCTTCGAACTGGGTAAACGTCGGGGGACTTTTAACACTCCCTCAGTCTCGCCGAGGGACTACTCGGCACGGAGCGGCGGTGTAGTGAAGCCGTGTGGGGAGTGAACATCGCCCGGAGAGTTCGGTGGTTTCCCGTCCCAGTAAGGTGGGTGGTTCGCGGCACAATCGGGATTCTTGTTGAGCACGATAAGTTTGAATGTGACTGAGATCGAGGGAGTGTGGGACGGCATAGACATTCGCGACCACTCAACGGGGCCTTCACGTTTAAAGTGTCCGGACACAGAGATGAATCTCCACATAAATGGCGGCCACGGCCAATCAGCGACCGACAGTAACGCTTGCCGGCACGTCTTCTCTTTTAGGCAACGCCGATATCTTCCCGAATTCATTTTCCACCATCGGCGGGTTGAATCAATGTTCATGGGGTTCGGTACAGTCCCACCAGCAAGTACGCACCGTCACTATCCTGCACGCTTCCAGGCCGCAGTAGGAATAAAATAAAAACTAAACCAAAAACAGGACTGAACATCGGTGCTGTCTACTACGGACTGACTACACTACTACTACTACCCCCTAACAGACCTGCAGTGTGGCTGCTCGAAGTGATCATCGCTCTTAGGGCGGTCGGGCGACTAAAACCAGTCCCCGCGCCGGAGAACGAACCCGCTTGGCCTGTAAGCAATGAATACAACTAATTTAACTCTGATTCGAGTTAGTTAGCCTACTCGTCCTTTTCCGGGTTATATTCGGCCTAAAGGCTGCGTGGGCTTTGCCCCCGAGGGTATTTCGCTGCCGAGCTTCACTGCTATGCTGATCGCGCTGGCTGGAGCTAGGGTTCTAGGTGGAAATGTCGCCTGCGCGGGAAATCTGGCAATCCTATTTCTTTATATCTTCCCTCTTTTTCCCTGCGGCTGGTTTGCGGTCCTCTTTTCCTCCTCCTTCTTCGCCTCCCGTTCTTTAGCATCCTCCACTCCTCTAACTTCTCCTCGCGCAACGCGATCATTGGTGACTCTCTCTTCCTCTTCGTGACCGTGCGGCTCCGGCGCTCCCTAGACTCGCGCGACAAGTTCATCGGCTGAGGCTCCGCCTCGGCGCTGAGGGTGTCGCTCTCGAGTCCGTCCTCGCTCTCCTCCCGCGCGCGCTCCTCCCTCGCGCTCGCGGCGAGTAGTCTCTCGGCGCCTCTCCCGTCTCTATCTTCTCCTTCTCGCGGCGACTCCTCCTCGCCCTCCTTCGCTCCTTCCTCCTCGTGATCTTCCGCTCTCTCTCTCTTCCCTCTTCCGTGCCCTCTCCTCTCCTCTCTCTCCTCTTTATCCTTCTCTCCTTCTCTGCCTTCGCTTTTCTCTGATGTTTTTTCTTCGCTCCTCCCTCTTCCGTGCGGCGGCTCTTTAGGCGTCCGCCCTCCGTGGCTGATCGGCTACGCTCTTGCCGGGCGAGCCCCCCTCTCCCCTTCTCTCCAATCCCTCGGGTCCGCCTCCACGGGTGAGCGTAGTCCTTGAGCGCGGGGCGCTCTCGGAATACTCTTGTACTTGAGGGCAATACCCCCGCCCAGGGCGCAATCACTTTTGAAAGTCCTAACCGGCGAAGGGGCCACCACACTGGTCCAGACAGCACCAGGGGCGGGCTGGAATGAACTAAGGTGAAATGACACAGGGGCTGGGACACAGGGACAACAAGCAATCAGGTAGCAATGACCCCCCACCCTCTGCCCTAGGGAGTGGCCTATGGGCGGCGTCTCGGAACGGGGGGGGGGTCTGGTAGATGGGGGGTTAGGGAAGGATTTTGGAAATCTAAACTGGGTGGTAGAAATCGTGGTGTCTCGGGGTGGGGGCTGGTCAGCAAAATAAGGTTAAATTTGATGAGGATCCTTATGGGTGTTGTTGCCTCCACCCTGCGTGCAGGGGAGTCTTGCGGTATAATACAATCTATGGAGTACTATGACAGGGATACGGCTGAGTCAGTGTTAAAGCCGTGGGCGAAGTGGGAGTTTGTAATTATGTTCATTTGGGTCAGGGGCTGGCTGAGGCAAAGGGGTATCGTGGGTAGCCAGATGTCCGAGAATTGTGGTGTGCGCTGGGTGCGCACTTAGCTGCTAGGTGTAGGGCGTGGTTGCCTCAGGATTCTGGATGGCGATTGCGTCAATTTTGGCTGGGGCTGAGCGTCCATCCAGAGGGCGCGGGGTTTCTTGGGTAGCTCGGGCGGTTGCGCGCCCGGTCGGGGCTGTTGCTGCTCAGCTGGGTCACAGTTAGCGGTGTCCTCTGGGGATTAATGGGTTCGGCGGGTGTGAGTTGCGGGTGGGTTTGAGGAGGGTGTGGGTGTCCCCAGGGTGGCTGTCTGAGTATCAGGGTCAGTATACTCAGGGTGCAGAGCGCTGGATCTCGGTTAGCGCGCATGCCAGTCAGATTTTCGAATTTTGGAAACACCGGCCAAGACTTGGCCGGTTCGTTCCAACTGTCCAACAATTTCAACAATGGCTATTGGGCTTGGTGGAATTTACTGGCGGCCGCTAATAGATAGTAACCTCGGCGCCCAAGATGGGGTGATGGACAGCAGGGGTGGATATTCACACAATAGGATCAAGGGAGAAAGCAAAAGGGATAATTACAGGACAATGGGGATTATAGGCAAGGGTGCTTTACTGGGGGACTTTAATCTAAATAACAGGACAACAGGGCATGGGGGATTTATAAAAGAGTCTAGGCAGGGGTATATACATGTATAAACACAAGCATGGCACAAAACAGCAATCAAAATGCAGATGATGGATACAAGAAAAAATGCATATCATAAGCAATACATCAAGACAAACCACAGACACGGACGTAAATATCTACAAGACATACGAACATGTTGGGAAATCGACGGGTGATGGGAATGCTAAATGATAGGAAGTAAGTTTCCACTCTTACCTTGACCAAGGAACGGGTAGGAACACAAGAATATTGACGAGGCTCGGGGTCGCAACGTAGATGCAGACGTGTCCTCGGCAGGCAGTGTTGTTACTCGGGCTGACGGAGTGAGACGGACGCTTGAGTCTCTATTCTGGGGCTTCAAGGGGCTATCCCAAGGGGCGGGGCTTAAGTGGCTTGGCCAGCAGGCGAGAAAGTAGAAATTGGACGCGAGCAGCGCCGGGGCTAATCGTCCGCTTGTGACACATACAAAACATCCCATATTACATTTTGTACACTTCTAAATTAGCATACTATGTTACATTTTGTAAACGATCGTTACAGTATATTTTGTGATTTACATGTCAAAGTATTTTGTTTATTAATTTGCTTACTACATTTTAGAATTGTATTTTTTTTATACATAGAGATAAAATAAATAAAGGAAAGATAGACAAATAAAAAGGAGTAAACAAAAAAAAAAATTTTTGGTAGGGATCTATATTCTATATCAATACAAATTTGCACGCTAACTTTCTCAGCCTCTGCGAATGCAGCTATACGTATTTCCCAACAATACATATATTTCCAAACAACGTTTTTGTTAAATGCCGAAGTATCTTTAATAGAATATAACATTTAAAGTAAAATACTAAAATAAAATAAAATAAAATGAACTCTCTCTTAGTCCAGAGGCACTAGAGACCTAAAAGGCCTAAAAAAAAGGTTCGTCGGTCACCCCCCTGTCACCAAAATACAATTATATTTTCTTGTTCAGATATCTTAGAGGAGTTTACAGCCAAGTTTCGACTTAAAAATTCTTGATCGTTAATGAGCAGTCGGCGAAATATTAATTTTTAAAAAAAATTAGCAGAAAATAATGAAATCTGTAAAGCACAACAAAACACCACAAATTCATGCTGTAAAGTGTATTCTAGAACAGTTTTTAGTAATGATTACAAAAATGTAGTGCAGAAGTATCAAAAAGAGGCAGAATGGCAATAAATAAAGGGTATTTTGCAATAATTTACCTCCCTTGATGGGTGAAATGTTACAGAATTGCTGAAGACTGTGTGCATCCAGTTATTATTAGAGTCAAAGAAAGGTAAATACTCCTTGCAATTGAAACACTACTTAAAATGTTTTTACACATGAAAGTCCAATTGGATAAACCAAAATTAATTATTAAAAGCTGAAATGTTCCCAAACACATTACTTTGCCTTTTCTTATTCTTGCATCTCAGAGTCACTGCTGTCTGAAGCTGATTCAGGACTCCTCATCATCTTCTTGATCACTGATCTCTCTCTACTGCTTGGTTTGAGCAGTTGCTACAGACACAGGCTTTGGTGCACCGAAGTGAACGCTTACGGCATGAACAGTTTGCACTGGCACATCCACTATTCTTGCGTGAACACTGCACAAAGTCAGATACCACATGAGGCAACGAGAACAGCAGAGTCCATTGGAATTACAAGGAACCATCGCTGTCAACATTGTTTTTGTTTTTTTGTTGCTATACAGCGTGCACACATAGGCCTCAAGCTTGACAAGCAATTGTTCACTTGCTGTCCATTCTGTGCCAAGGTCAGCAAACGTAGGCACAAAGCCTTGCAGACAAGCGAGGACCTTCGTCTTTCCTTTGCCACGGAAAGAACTCACCGTGTCACAACCAGTGAAGCAATGCAAGCCCAGGAAAGCTTGGCTTGTCTCTGCTTCAAAGGTGTCTTGAATTCTAATCATGTTAAACAAGTTATTTGTAGTTGGTAGCAGCAAGATACATGTGAACTTGTGGGCCATGGCAGCGGCAATGACGAACACGTCAGTGTCTGGACTTGAGATCAGCACTGTGTTGAAGGCTTTACTGGCATGGAAACCATGAAGATAAACAAGTGTGTCAGCCTCCTGATGATCACATGACAGTTCTTGTACCTCTTGCATGTCGCCATTTTTGCAAGGCCTGATGCTCTGGTGACGTGGCTATACCGTTTCTTCACCACTGTGAGCAGGTCATCGTGTTGTCCAATGGCTTGTGTGATGGTCTGTCTGATTTTGTTGTTGGTGATGTGCTGTGCATAGGAAATGCCCAGAAGTCTTCTGTAGCACCTCAACTCCATGCTTTGTATTCTTCGTTGGAGATCTGCTGTGAGGGTTTTGCAAGCGAATAGGAAGATGGAGATGACAAGGGAGTGCAGCAGCCTTACCTTGAAATGGGGACTGTTGGTCCTGTCTTTCCAAATGGGCTTCAGCCTTATCAGGGCAGCAGTTGTTTGTGCGGTCGTGGAGAGGATTTCCTGTCGGGACCTATTGTCTGATACAATGGCTCCTAAATATTTGAAGCTATCCACTGTTTTGAGGGATTGGCCTTGGACTTTGATGTCCATGTTGATGCCATCGGTGTTGTTGGTCATAATTTTAGGGTAGCAATTGTTTGTGTGATCCTGGAGAGGAAGTCTTATCAGGACCCATTGTCTGATACAATGGTTCCTAAATATTTGAAGCTATGCACTGTTTTGAGGGATTGTTCTTGGACTTTGATGTCCGTGTTGATGCCATTGGTGCTTTTGGCCATCATTTTGGTCATCTCTGCACTTATTTCCATTCCATAGGCTCTGGAGGTGGTGTCAAGCCTCTGTACCAGCTGTTCAAGTTCTTGTTCTTCTCCAGCCAATCCATCAATGTCATCCGCAAAACGAAGGGTAGAGATTGCTCTTCCCCCTATGCTGACTGTGCCTTCGTGGTCTGCTTGGGCATCTGACATGATGCGCTCTAGGAAGATGTTGAAGAGTGTTGGAGAGAGTAGGCATCCCTGATGCACACCGATTGTTGTTCTGAACCAGTTTTCGATGGCGTTGTTGTGGAGGACTGCACTGGTAGCCTTGTCATACAGGCTTTTGATGACTTCAATAATTTTAGGGCTGATGTTGTACACTCTCATGGTTGCCCACAGAGCTGCATGCCAGACTCGGTCAAACGCCTTTTGAAGTCTATGAACACAGTCATGATATAGATGTTGTTGGTGCTGTAGGTATTTCCCGCAGGTTATTCTGAGGTTGAAAATCTGTTCAGTGGTACTTCGCCCTACCCTGAATCCTGCTTGCTCTTCAGCTATGATTTGTTCAGCTTGGGGTTTCAACCTGTTGAGTATTATTTTTAGCAGGACCTTGCTGGGATGGCTGATGAGGCTGATGGTGCGGTAATTTTCACATTCCTGAAGGTTACCTTTTTTGGGAAGAGTGATGACAAGGGACTGGGTCCATGGTGTAGGCCACTCCCCACTCTGCCAGATCTTTTACAGATAATGGTGAGTGAGTCGATCATTGCTTCTCCTCCTGCTTGAAGCAGTTCCGCGGGTATGTTGTCCACTCCCGCTGACTTTCCCCTTCTTCAGCGATTGCACTGCTGCCTCAACTTCTTCTCTGAGAATTGGGAGGATTTCTTCTTCTTCTCTGTTCTGTGGACATGCTAGAACTGATGGGTCTCCGTTTGGTTTGTGGTTGTAAAGGTCACAGCAGTACTCTGTCCATCTGTCCAAGACTTCTGGTTCTTCTGTAAGGCATATGCCAGACTTGCTTTGGATCGTGGAGACCTTGGGCTGTTTAACACTTGTCAACCGCTTCACAGTCTGGTAAGCCTTCTTGCTGTTGTTCTTGTTCAGACTGTGTT
>CM072511.1:4007907-4045407 GCA_036898135.1 Oncomelania hupensis | reverse complement strand
AATAATAATAATAATAATAATAATAATAATAATAATAATAATAATAATAGCAATAATAATAATAATAATAATAATAATAATAATAATAATAATAATAATAACAATAACAATAATAATAATAGTAATAATAATATAATAACAATAACAATAATAATAATAATAATAATAATAATAATAATAATAATAATAATAATAATAATAATAATAATAATAAGATCATCAGGCCTTGCAAAGACCATTCTGCAAGGCACAGTGCAAGGCGGTAGAAGAAGAGGGAGACCGAAAAAGAGGTGGGATGACAACATTCGAGAATGGACTGGTTTGACACTGAGCGAAGCCATCAGGGCTGCTGAGGACAGAGAAAGATGGAATATGCTGGTTAAACGATCATCCGCGGTGCACCTACGTCCTCCAGGTTACGGGACAGGATAGGATAGGATAGGAATAATAATAATAATAATAATAATAATAATAATAATAATAATAATAAGAAGAAGAAGAAGAAGAAGAAGATTTATAATAATGATGTTGATAATAATAATGATGATGATGATAATAATAATAATAATAATAATAATAATAATAATAATAATAATAATAATAATAATAATAATAATAATAATAATAATAATAATAATAATAAAAAGAACGTGAAGGCTGACTGACCGACTGACTGAGACTGACTGAGACTTTTTCAGAGTGAGACTGTAAGAAAGACAGCTTGAAATATTAGACATTTTGATCACATTATATAGTGTTAGGCCAGGTGTAGGACGTGCAAAAGTATAATGAAGGTTGAATCAGAAGAGAGAAGCAACCTCAAAAAAGATAATCAACTTGTCTTTTCATCTATACAATACGCAATACTATATTGTCCCAATAACAATTTTACAGGAAGGCTTGTTTACCGTAACCAGCATGGGGAAATAAATAGGAGGAAAAGGAGTCCTCATCTTATCTTATCTTTTACTTATCATTACCTTATTTTTTACTTATCTTTTACTTATCTTTTTATCTTACCTTTATCTAATCTTGTACCTTACCTTGTCTTTTCTCTTGTCTTGGATTATATATCTGGTCTAAAGTTCTATCATATCCTATCCCATAACTCGAAGGTCGTTGGTGCACCACAAAATGATCTTTTAACCAGTGTACTCTATCTCTCTGTCATCAGCAACCCTCATAGCTTCGCTCAGTGTCAAGCCAGTCCATTCTCGAATTTTGTTCTCCACCTCTTTTTCTGCCTCCCTCTTCTTCAGCTTCCTTGCACCGTGCCTTGCAGCATGGTCTTTGCAAGGCATGATGCTCTGACGATGTGGCCATACCATCGGAGTTTCCGTTTCTTCACCACGGTGAGCATGTGTATATATATACATTATTAATACAGCAAGAAGCCACTGGCTAACTGTCTGCTGGTCTATGCATTGTTAATACAGCAAGAAGTCACTGGCTAGCTGTCTGCTGGTCTATAATGTACATTGTTAATACAGCAAGAAGCCACTGGCTAGCTGTCTGCTGGTCTATACATTGTTAATACAGCAAGAAGCCACTGGCTAGCTGTCTGTTGGTCTATACATTGTTAATATAGCAAGAAGCCACTGGCTAGCTGTCTGCTGGTCTATACATTGTTAATACAGCAAGAAGCCACTGGCTAGCTGTCTGCTGGTCTATACATTGTTAATACAGCAAGAAGCCACTGGCTAGCTGTCTGCTGGTCTATACATTATAACTACAGCAAGAAGCCCCTGGCTAGCTGTCTGCTGGTCTATACATTATTACTACAGCAAGAAGCCACTGGCTAGCTGTCTGCTGGTCTATACATTGTTAATATAGCAAGAAGCCACTGGCTAGCTGTCTGCTGGTCTATACATTGTTAATACAGCAAGAAGCCACTGGCTAGCTGTCTGCTGGTCTATAATGTACATTGTTAATATAGCAAGAAGTCACTGGCTAACTGTCTCCTGGTCTATACATTATTACTACAGCAAGAAGCCACTGCCTAGCTGTCTGCTGGTCTATGCATTGTTAATACAGCAAGAAGCCACTGGCTAGCTGTCTGCTGGTCTATAATGTACATTGTTAATACAGCAAGAAGCCACTGGCTAGCTGTATGCTGGTCTATACATTGTTAATACAGCAAGAAGCCACTGGCTAACTGTCTGCTGGTCTATACATTGTTAATACAGCAAAAAGCCACTGGCTAGCTGTCTGCTGGTCTATACATTGTTAATACAGCAAGAAGCCACTGGCTAGCTGTCTGTTGGTCTATACATTGTTAATACAGCAAGAAGACACTGGCTAGCTGTCTGTTGTTCTATACATTGTTAATATAGCAAGAAAACACCACTGGCTAGCTGTCTGTTGGTCTATACATTGTTAATACAGCAAGAAGCCACTGGCTAACTGTCTGCTGGTCTATAATATACATTGTTAATACAGCAAGAAGCCACTGGCTAGCTGTCTGCTGGTCTATGCATTGTTAATACAGCAAGAAGACACTGGCTAGCTGTCTGTTGGTCTATACATTGATAATACAGCAAGAAGCCACTGGCTAGCTGTCTGCTGGTCTATACATTGTTAATACAGCAAGAAGACACTGGCTAGCTGTCTGTTGGTCTATACATTGTTAATACAGCAAGAAGCCACTGGCTAGCTGTCTGCTGGTCTATACATTGTTAATACAGCAAGAAGACACTGGCAGGCTGTCTGCTGGTCTATACATAATTAATACAGCAAGAAGCCACTGGCTAGCTGTCTGCTGGTCTATACATTGTTACTACAGCAAGAAGACACTGGCTAGCTGTCTGCTGGTCTATACATAATTAATACAGCAAGAAGCCACTGGCTCGCTGTCTGCTGGTCTATAATATACATTGTTAATACAGCAAGAAGCCACTGGCTAGCTGTCTGCTGGTTTATACATTATTACTACAGCAAGAAGCCACTGGCTAGCAGTCTGCTGGTCTATACATTATTACTACAGCAAGAAGCCACTGGCAAGCTGTCTGCTGGTCTATACATTATTACTACAGCAAGAAGCCACTGGCTAGCTGTCTGCTGGTCTATACATTATTACTACAGCAAGAAGCGACTGGCTAGCAGTCTGCTGGTCTATACATTGTTAATGCAGCAAGAAGCCACTGGCTAGCTGTCTGCTGGTCTATACATTATTACTACAGCAAGAAGCCACTGGCTAGCTGTCTGCTGGTCTATACATTATTACTACAGCAAGAAGCCACTGGCTAGCTGTCTGCTGGTCTATACATTATTACTACAGCAAGAAGCCACTGGCTAGCTGTCTGCTGGTCTATACATTATTACTACAGCAAGAAGACACTGGCTAGCTGTCTGCTGGTCTATACATTATTACTACAGCAAGAAGCCACTGGCTAGCTCTCTGCTGGTCTATACATTATTACTACAGCAAGAAGCCACTGGCTAGCTGTCTGCTGGTCTATACATTATTACTACAGCAAGAAGCCACTGGCTAGCTGTCTGCTGGTCTATACATTATTACTACAGCAAGAAGCCACTGGCAAGCTGTCTGCTGGTTTATACATTATTACTACAGCAAGAAGCCACTGGCTAGCTGTCTGCTGGTCTATACATTATTACTACAGCAAGAAGCCACTGGCTAACTGTCTGCTGGTCTATACATTGTTAATACAGCAAGAAGCCACTGGCTAGCTGTCTGCTGGTTTATACATTATTACTACAGCAAGAAGCCACTGGCTAGCTCTCTGCTGGTCTATACATTGTTAATATAGCAAGAAGCCACTGGCTAGCTGTCTGCTGGTCTATACATTGTTAATACAGCAAGAAGCCACTGGCTAGCTGTCTGCTGGTCTATACATTGTTAATACAGCAAGAAGCCACTGGCTAGCTGTCTGCTGGTCTATACATTGTTAATACAGCAAGAAGCCACTGGCTAGCTGTCTGCTGGTCTATACATTGTTAATACAGCAAGAAGCCACTGGCTAGCTGTCTGCTGGTCTATACATTGTTAATACAGCAAGAAGCCACTGGCTAGCTGTCTGCTGGTCTATACATTGTTAATATAGCAAGAAGCCACTGGCTAGCTGTCTGCTGGTCTATACATTGTTAATATAGCAAGAAGCCACTGGCTTGCTGTCTGCTGGTCTATGCATTATTAATACAGCAAGAAGCCACTGGCTAGCTGTCTGCTGGTCTATACATTATTAATACAGCAAGAAGCCACTGGCTAGCTGTCTGCTGGTCTATACATTATTAATACAGCAAGAACTCACTGGCTAGCTGTCTGCTGGTTTATACATTATTACTACAGCAAGAAGCCACTGGCTAGCTGTCTGCTGGTTTATACATTATTACTACAGCAAGAAGCCACTGGCTAGCTGTCTGTAGTCTATACATTATTACTACAGCAAGAAGCCACTGGCTAGCTGTCTGCTGGTCTATACATTGTTAATATAGCAAGAAGCCACTGGCTAGCTGTCTGCTGGTCTATACATTATTAATACAGCAAGAAGCCACTGGCTAGCTGTCTGCTGGTCTATACATTGTTAATACAGCAAGAAGCCACTGGCTAGCTGTTTGCTGGTCTATACATTATTAATACAGCAAGAAGCCACTGGCTAGCTGTCTGTAGTCTATACATTATTACTACAGCAAGAAGCCACTGGCTAGCTGTCTGCTGGTCTATACATTGTTAATATAGCAAGAAGCCACTGGCTAGCTGTCTGCTGGTCTATACATTGTTAATACAGCAAGAAGCCACTGGCTAGCTGTCTGCTGGTCTATACATTATTAGTACAGCAAGAAGCCACTGGCTAGCTGTTTGCTGGTCTATTACTACAGCAAGAAGCCACTGGCTAGCTGTCTGCTGGTCTATACATTGTTAATATAGCAAGAAGCCACTGGCTAGCTGTCTGCTGGTCTATACATTGTTAATACAGCAAGAAGCCACTGGCTAGCTGTCTGCTGGTCTATACATTGTTAATATAGCAAGAAGCCACTGGCTAGCTGTCTGCTGGTCTATACATTGTTAATATAGCAAGAAGCCACTGGCTAGCTGTCTGCTGGTCTATACATTGTTAATACAGCAAGAAGCCACTGGCTAGCTGTCTGCTGGTCTATACATTATTAATACAGCAAGAAGCCACTGGCTAGCTGTCTGCTGGTCTATACATTGTTAATACAGCAAGAAGCCACTGGCTAGCTGTCTGCTGGTCTATACATTATTAATACAGCAAGAAGCCACTGGCTAGCTGTCTGCTGGTCTATACATTGTTAATACAGCAAGAAGCCACTGGCTAGCTGTCTGCTGGTCTATACATTATTAATACAGCAAGAAGCCACTGGCTAGCTGTCTGTAGTCTATACATTATTACTACAGCAAGAAGCCACTGGCTAGCTGTCTGCTGGTCTATACATTGTTAATATAGCAAGAAGCCACTGGCTAGCTGTCTGCTGGTCTATACATTGTTAATACAGCAAGAAGCCACTGGCTAGCTGTCTGCTGGTCTATACATTGTTAATACAGCAAGAAGCCACTGGCTAGCTGTCTGCTGGTTTATACATTATTACTACAGCAAGAAGCCACTGGCTAGCTGTCTGCTGGTCTATACATTGTTAATATAGCAAGAAGCCACTGGCTAGCTGTCTGCTGGTCTATACATTATTACTACAGCAAGAAGCCACTGGCTAACTGTCTGCTGGTCTATACATTGTTAATACAGCAAGAAGCCACTGGCTAGCTGTCTGCTGGTTTATACATTATTACTACAGCAAGAAGCCACTGGCTAGCTGTCTGCTGGTCTATACATTGTTAATATAGCAAGAAGCCACTGGCTAGCTGTCTGCTGGTCTATAATGTACATTGTTAATACAGCAAGAAGCCACTGGCTAGCTGTATGCTGGTCTATACATTGTTAATACAGCAAGAAGCCACTGGCTAACTGTCTGCTGGTCTATACATTGTTAATACAGCAAAAAGCCACTGGCTAGCTGTCTGCTGGTCTATACATTGTTAATACAGCAAGAAGCCACTGGCTAGCTGTCTGTTGGTCTATACATTGTTAATACAGCAAGAAGACACTGGCTAGCTGTCTGTTGTTCTATACATTGTTAATATAGCAAGAAAACACCACTGGCTAGCTGTCTGTTGGTCTATACATTGTTAATACAGCAAGAAGCCACTGGCTAACTGTCTGCTGGTCTATAATATACATTGTTAATACAGCAAGAAGCCACTGGCTAGCTGTCTGCTGGTCTATGCATTGTTAATACAGCAAGAAGACACTGGCTAGCTGTCTGTTGGTCTATACATTGATAATACAGCAAGAAGCCACTGGCTAGCTGTCTGCTGGTCTATACATTGTTAATACAGCAAGAAGACACTGGCTAGCTGTCTGTTGGTCTATACATTGTAATACAGCAAGAAGCCACTGGCTAGCTGTCTGCTGGTCTATACATTGTTAATACAGCAAGAAGACACTGGCAGGCTGTCTGCTGGTCTATACATAAATAATACAGCAAGAAGCCACTGGCTAGCTGTCTGCTGGTCTATACATTGTTACTACAGCAAGAAGACACTGGCTAGCTGTCTGCTGGTCTATACATAATTAATACAGCAAGAAGCCACTGGCTCGCTGTCTGCTGGTCTATAATATACATTGTTAATACAGCAAGAAGCCACTGGCTAGCTGTCTGCTGGTTTATACATTATTACTACAGCAAGAAGCCACTGGCTAGCAGTCTGCTGGTCTATACATTATTACTACAGCAAGAAGCCACTGGCTAGCTGTCTGCTGGTCTATACATTATTACTACAGCAAGAAGCCACTGGCTAGCTGTCTGCTGGTCTATACATTATTACTACAGCAAGAAGCGACTGGCTAGCAGTCTGCTGGTCTATACATTGTTAATGCAGCAAGAAGCCACTGGCTAGCTGTCTGCTGGTCTATACATTATTACTACAGCAAGAAGCCACTGGCTAGCTGTCTGCTGGTCTATACATTATTACTACAGCAAGAAGCCACTGGCTAGCTGTCTGCTGGTCTATACATTATTACTACAGCAAGAAGCCACTGGCTAGCTGTCTGCTGGTCTATACATTATTACTACAGCAAGAAGACACTGGCTAGCTGTCTGCTGGTCTATACATTATTACTACAGCAAGAAGCCACTGGCTAGCTCTCTGCTGGTCTATACATTATTACTACAGCAAGAAGCCACTGGCTAGCTGTCTGCTGGTCTATACATTATTACTACAGCAAGAAGCCACTGGCTAGCTGTCTGCTGGTCTATACATTATTACTACAGCAAGAACCCACTGGCAAGCTGTCTGCTGGTTTATACATTATTACTACAGCAAGAAGCCACTGGCTAGCTGTCTGCTGGTCTATACATTATTACTACAGCAAGAAGCCACTGGCTAACTGTCTGCTGGTCTATACATTGTTAATACAGCAAGAAGCCACTGGCTAGCTGTCTGCTGGTTTATACATTATTACTACAGCAAGAAGCCACTGGCTAGCTGTCTGCTGGTCTATACATTGTTAATATAGCAAGAAGCCACTGGCTAGCTGTCTGCTGGTCTATACATTGTTAATACAGCAAGAAGCCACTGGCTAGCTGTCTGCTGGTCTATACATTGTTAATACAGCAAGAAGCCACTGGCTAGCTGTCTGCTGGTCTATACATTGTTAATACAGCAAGAAGCCACTGGCTAGCTGTCTGCTGGTCTATACATTGTTAATACAGCAAGAAGCCACTGGCTAGCTGTCTGCTGGTCTATACATTGTTAATATAGCAAGAAGCCACTGGCTAGCTGTCTGCTGGTCTATACATTGTTAATATAGCAAGAAGCCACTGGCTAGCTGTCTGCTGGTCTATACATTGTTAATATAGCAAGAAGCCACTGGCTTGTGTCTGCTGGTCTATGCATTATTAATACAGCAAGAAGCCACTGGCTAGCTGTCTGCTGGTCTATACATTATTAATACAGCAAGAAGCCACTGGCTAGCTGTCTGCTGGTCTATACATTTTTAATACAGCAAGAACTCACTGGCTAGCTGTCTGCTGGTTTATACATTATTACTACAGCAAGAAGCCACTGGCTAGCTGTCTGCTGGTTTATACATTATTACTACAGCAAGAAGCCACTGGTTAGCTGTCTGTAGTCTATACATTATTACTACAGCAAGAAGCCACTGGCTAGCTGTCTGCTGGTCTATACATTGTTAATATAGCAAGAAGCCACTGGCTAGCTGTCTGCTGGTCTATACATTATTAATACAGCAAGAAGCCACTGGCTAGCTGTCTGCTGGTCTATACATTGTTAATACAGCAAGAAGCCACTGGCTAGCTGTTTGCTGGTCTATACATTATTAATACAGCAAGAAGCCACTGGCTAGCTGTCTGTAGTCTACATTATTACTACAGCAAGAAGCCACTGGCTAGCTGTCTGCTGGTCTATACATTGTTAATATAGCAAGAAGCCACTGGCTAGCTGTCTGCTGGTCTATACATTGTTAATACAGCAAGAAGCCACTGGCTAGCTGTCTGCTGGTCTATACATTATTAATACAGCAAGAAGCCACTGGCTAGCTGTTTGCTGGTCTATTACTACAGCAAGAAGCCACTGGCTAGCTGTCTGCTGGTCTATACATTGTTAATATAGCAAGAAGCCACTGGCTAGCTGTCTGCTGGTCTATACATTGTTAATACAGCAAGAAGCCACTGGCTAGCTGTCTGCTGGTCTATACATTGTTAATATAGCAAGAAGCCACTGGCTAGCTGTCTGCTGGTCTATACATTGTTAATATAGCAAGAAGCCACTGGCTAGCTGTCTGCTGGTCTATACATTGTTAATACAGCAAGAAGCCACTGGCTAGCTGTCTGCTGGTCTATACATTATTAATACAGCAAGAAGCCACTGGCTAGCTGTCTGCTGGTCTATACATTGTTAATACAGCAAGAAGCCACTGGCTAGCTGTCTGCTGGTCTATACATTATTAATACAGCAAGAAGCCACTGGCTAGCTGTCTGCTGGTCTATACATTGTTAATACAGCAAGAAGCCACTGGCTAGCTGTCTGCTGGTCTATACATTATTAATACAGCAAGAAGCCACTGGCTAGCTGTCTGTAGTCTATACATTATTACTACAGCAAGAAGCCACTGGCTAGCTGTCTGCTGGTCTATACATTGTTAATATAGCAAGAAGCCACTGGCTAGCTGTCTGCTGGTCTATACATTGTTAATACAGCAAGAAGCCACTGGCTAGCTGTCTGCTGGTCTATACATTGTTAATACAGCAAGAAGCCACTGGCTAGCTGTCTGCTGGTTTATACATTATTACTACAGCAAGAAGCCACTGGCTAGCTGTCTGCTGGTCTATACATTGTTAATATAGCAACAAGCCACTGGCTAGCTGTCTGCTGGTCTATACATTATTACTACAGCAAGAAGCCACTGGCTAACTGTCTGCTGGTCTATACATTGTTAATACAGCAAGAAGCCACTGGCTAGCTGTCTGCTGGTTTATACATTATTACTACAGCAAGAAGCCACTGGCTAGCTGTCTGCTGGTCTATACATTGTTAATATAGCAAGAAGCCACTGGCTAGCTGTCTGCTGGTCTATACATTGTTAATACAGCAAGAAGCCACTGGCTAGCTGTCTGCTGGTCTATACATTGTTAATACAGCAAGAAGCCACTGGCTAGCTGTCTGCTGGTCTATACATTGTTAATACAGCAAGAAGCCACTGGCTAGCTGTCTGCTGGTCTATACATTGTTAATACAGCAAGAAGCCACTGGCTAGCTGTCTGCTGGTCTATACATTGTTAATATAGCAAGAAGCAACTGGCTAGCTGTCTGCTGGTCTATACATTGTTAATATAGCAAGAAGCCACTGGCTAGCTGTCTGCTGGTCTATACATTGTTAATATAGCAAGAAGCCACTGGCTTGCTGTCTGCTGGTCTATACATTATTAATACAGCAAGAAGCCACTGGCTAGCTGTCTGCTGGTCTATACATTGTTAATACAGCAAGAAGCCACTGGCTAGCTGTCTGCTGGTCTATACATTATTAATACAGCAAGAAGCCACTGGCTAGCTGTCTGCTGGTCTATACATTGTTAATACAGCAAGAAGCCACTGGCTAGCTGTCTGCTGGTCTATACATTATTAATACAGCAAGAAGCCACTGGCTAGCTGTCTGTAGTCTATACATTATTACTACAGCAAGAAGCCACTGGCTAGCTGTCTATACATTGTTAATATAGCAAGAAGCCACTGGCTAGCTGTCTGCTGGTCTATACATTGTTAATACAGCAAGAAGCCACTGGCTAGCTGTCTGCTGGTCTATACATTGTTAATACAGCAAGAAGCCACTGGCTAGCTGTCTGCTGGTCTATACATTATTAATACAGCAAGAAGCCACTGGCTAGCTGTCTGCTGGTCTATACATTGTTAATACAGCAAGAAGCCACTGGCTAGCTGTCTGCTGGTCTATACATTATTAATACAGCAAGAAGCCACTGGCTAGCTGTCTGTAGTCTATACATTATTACTACAGCAAGAAGCCACTGGCTAGCTGTCTGCTGGTCTATACATTGTTAATATAGCAAGAAGCCACTGGCTAGCTGTCTGCTGGTCTATACATTGTTAATACAGCAAGAAGCCACTGGCTAGCTGTCTGCTGGTCTATACATTGTTAATACAGCAAGAAGCCACTGGCTAGCTGTCTGCTGGTTTATACATTATTACTACAGCAAGAAGCCACTGGCTAGCTGTCTGCTGGTCTATACATTGTTAATACAGCAAGAAGCCACTGGCTAGCTGTCTGCTGGTCTATACATTGTTAATATAGCAAGAAGCCACTGGCTAGCTGTCTGCTGGTCTATACATTGTTAATACAGCAAGAAGCCACTGGCTAGCTGTCTGCTGGTCTATACATTGTTAATACAGCAAGAAGCCACTGGCTAGCTGTCTGCTGGTCTATACATTATTAATACAGCAAGAAGCCACTGGCTAGCTGTCTGCCGGTCTATAATGTACATTGTTAATATAGCAAGAAGCCACTGGCTAGATGTCTGCTGGTCTATACATTATTACTACAGCAAGAACCCACTGGCTAGCTGTTTGCTGGTCTATACATTATTAATACAGCAAGAAGCCACTGGCTAGCTGTCTGCTGGTTTATACATTATTACTACAGCAAGAAGCCACTGGCTAGCTGTCTGCTGGTCTATACATTGTTAATACAGCAAGAAGCCACTGGCTAGCTGTCTGCTGGTCTATACATTATTAATACAGCAAGAAGCCACTGGCTAGCTGTCTGTAGTCTATACATTATTACTACAGCAAGAAGCCACTGGCTAGCTGTCTGCTGGTCTATACATTGTTAATATAGCAAGAAGCCACTGGCTAGCTGTCTGCTGGTCTATACATTGTTAATACAGCAAGAAGCCACTGGCTAGCTGTCTGCTGGTCTATACATTGTTAATACAGCAAGAAGCCACTGGCTAGCTGTCTGCTGGTCTATACATTATTAATACAGCAAGAAGCCACTGGCTAGCTGTCTGCTGGTCTATACATTGTTAATACAGCAAGAAGCCACTGGCTAGCTGTCTGCTGGTCTATACATTATTAATACAGCAAGAAGCCACTGGCTAGCTGTCTGTAGTCTATACATTATTACTACAGCAAGAAGCCACTGGCTAGCTGTCTGCTGGTCTATACATTGTTAATATAGCAAGAAGCCACTGGCTAGCTGTCTGCTGGTCTATACATTGTTAATACAGCAAGAAGCCACTGGCTAGCTGTCTGCTGGTCTATACATTGTTAATACAGCAAGAAGCCACTGGCTAGCTGTCTGCTGGTCTATACATTGTTAATATAGCAAGAAGCCACTGGCTAGCTGTATGCTGGTCTATACATTATTACTACAGCAAGAAGCCACTGGCTAGCTGTCTGCTGGTCTATACATTGTTAATACAGCAAGAAGCCACTGGCTAGCTGTCTGCTGGTCTATACATTGTTACTACAGCAAGAAGCCACTGGTTAGCTGTCTGCTGGTCTATACATTGTTAATACAGCAAGAAGCCACTGGCTAGCTGTCTGCTGGTCTATAATGTACATTGTTAATACAGCAAGAAGCCACTGGCTAGCTGTCTGCTGGTCTATAATATACATTGTTAATACAGCAAGAAGCCACTGGCTAGCTGTCTGCTGGTCTATAATGTACATTCATCATTGTTAATACAGCAAGAAGCCACTGGCTAGCTGTCTGCTGGTCTATAATGTAATGTATTTAGAAAGAGGTTCTTTTTCAATGAGGCAACACTCATTGTGAATTTGTAGAAAAGATCTGTGTCGCTGAGTGTGATAGTTAGTCCTTTTAAAAGGGGAAAAAAATCTTTAGAAAGAATGTTTTTGATATAATCGAAAAATACTTTTGTTTATGTACCTGTAATCATTATTTATTTCCTTTAGTTTGAACAATAAAGCTAGATAGTTAAGGGGGTTTGGGGGCAAATTAAGATAAAACAAAATAAAATTAACTAATAAACTATGGAAAATTTTAAAGGAAAGCTGGCTGTAATGTATGTATGTATTTTCCTCTTTTTGTATCTAAATAGTTTTTTTATTTGCTAACTAAAGAATTTTTTAGGCACGAACAGTCGTATAGCGTAAATCAAGTTCCTTAAACCAGTTAAAGCTGTATCCGTCATTCATGAAAGATTATTTCCCTTGGTAAGTAAAATCCTTTATGTAATGTCAACAGGGTACACCATTATAGTAGTCCTCGGTAGTATAGTGGTCAGTATCCCCGCCTGTCACGCGGGAGACCGGGGTTCAATTCCCCGCCGGGGAGATTAATTGTACACTTTTTTTTAATTCCCCTTTTACAAACTCTATGTATAATAATTATTATAATAATACTTATTTTTTATGTTTGGCGTACGTGTCAATTCTTCTGCTAATACTTCTGTTAATTTTTTTTCACTGATAGAAAATATAGCAACAAATAAAATTAAACTACTAACAGAATGCATTCAGTAGCAGCAAAAGAAGTAACATAAATATTATATTCAACCGGAAACCCTTTCCCACCAACTCCCCATCCCCAACCCCTTCCCTCCTCCACCCGCAATTTATATCTTGTAATGTTGTTTGTTTGTTTGATATTTTTGTTAATTAATTAATTTATATATTTAGTTGCCTTATAATTAATGCATTCTGTTAGTAGTTTAATTTTATTTGTTGCTATATTTTCTATCAGTGAAAAAAACAACCAACAAAAGTATTAGCAGAAGAATTGGCACGTACGCAAAACATAAAAATTAAGTATTATTATAATAATTATTATACATAGAGTTTGTTACTTTTATCATCATCATCATCATCATCATCATCATCATCTCATCATCATCATCATCATCATCATCATCATCATCATCATCGTCTATTATTATTATTATTATTATTATTATTATTATTATTATTATTATTATTATTATTATTATTATTATTATTATTATTATTATTACATATTAATATACTCATATCTTCCTTAAAAATGTCTGATCTCGTTTCCCATCACCAGCACCATTCCTTATTTTCTGATTCAGACCACCACACGGCACGCTCCCAGCCCCCTCACTCCTTAGCTGCTCTCCTCTTCTCCTCTCCCCCTCCCCTCCTCTCCCTCGTCTTTTATATTTTACTTGCAAATATTATTTTTTCATGTTTGTATTATGTCTTTGTATAATTTATTAGTGTCTGGTTGTTGTTTAACTTCTTTTCCGTATGTATTTCGATGTTAACGTTAAGTATAAATGCCTGAGAACTGGGCTTTGAACTGATGTCATTAGGAAAATAGCGCTATATAAATAGCCTATTATTATTATTATTATTATTATATTATTATTATTATTATTATTATTATTATTATTATTATTATTATTTGAGTAACCTGCCGAGGCCCGAGTTTACATTCTCGAGGGGAAAAAACTCCACCATAGTCTTACCTTCGGCAACGTAAAATGCGGACTGTTGATTGCCTCCCTTTCTTCTCAGATGCCGTCTCAGTTCACTGAATCTTCACATTTGTCAGCAGCCTTAAAAATCTGTTGAGGTTGTTGTTGTTGTTGTTGTTGTTGTTGTTGTTTTGTTTTTTTCAAGATGGCGATAATTACATTGTGGTTTTATAAACTGTATAAAGTTGTGGTACTTTTTGTTACTGTTTCTTTGGGTTTTCCTCTTTCTCCAAAAACACACAGGATTCAAAGTTGCATGACATCAACTACGTCACCTTATGATCTAAGCCTACAGGCTTTCTGAAAGTAAGTAAATCCTATAAAAATGGTTTATATTCTAATTTACTCTTTAAAGTTGTGTTTACAACTGAAGAAAAGTCCCACAGAATCGAAGGGGTATGAATATGTTTATTTTAACTTTTTAAAGCGAACTATTTTTGTATGCGAATGTACTGGGGAACCCCATTTTTACCGCCAGATTGTTCCGCCTGACGTCAGGAATCTGAAGCCAAGTGATAAAATGTGCGTAGTGCGTACGTGACAATGCCATTGTCAATAGCAGCAGTGTTGATAGATGCATAATTATAGTTTTACACTGATTTGCAAAGATGGCGAATGATTGCGCCCCTGGACCAAGTTCAAAAACAATACCTCAGGTAAGTAGGTTTAATTAACATCCTAGGTTTATTATTTCAATGAAATTGATGTCGCTGTTACTTCTTTCCGCATTTTAAAAATAAGACCTAATGTTTCTCTGGAAGTGGAACACAACCTTTAATTCTTTCGCTGCCCACTATTTTGGCGTCATTTGCATTCCGTGGCGCCAAGCAATTTTTCTAGCTTGCGGGTCGTAATTTACCAACATTTCTAGCTCGTAAATGATTTGGAATTAATAACTGCATGTTATAGTTTTGTGTGTGTTGCAATATGAATGAGGAATCTAAATATTTGTTTAGATCGGCCAAGTGTCTGGGATAACGTTGAGCTCCAAATCTAATATCAGAAAACGAAGAACGCTACCATTCTAGAATGAATTTTTCATAGAGTTGACAAATATTATTGTCCTCTAAGTTACTGTGACTTCTAGAACAGCTGGGCAACTTTAAAAGCAATGTGTAAATGACCAAACGCAAGCTCAATGGTTAAAGACAGTTGTTGGAAACGTTGGTCGGGTTTTAACCCTCTGCTTGCGAGAAACAAAGAGGTAATTTTTTAGTGTAGTGACACAAACAAATTTTTGAAAGTATAATTCATGAACTGTGTATAAATGTGTGTGTATACCCTTTCAGGTTACCCGTGAAGAGTTTGACTGTATAAGCTGTGGAGAGTCAGCGAATGATAAGGACGTTAAACTGTCAGAGAAAGGACGTACAAGTATCAATGCTGCAAGTAAAGAAACAGTATAAACACTTCTACTTAATCAGTCAAGGTAATTACATCAACATTATCTAAACTAGTTTAAGAAAATAAATGGTTACTAAAACCTCCCCTTCGGAACCAGATGGGGAGCAGGCCTCTATAAGTTAGTGAGGGAAATCTTTATTGTTAAAAGTTATTATTTGGGGAAATATTTAAAATAATGGAAGACGCAGGGTAAATAGAAGTACCTATTTATTGCAGTAAAAAAACAAAAACAAAAACCAAGAACCTCGTCTGTCCCTTTTACAGTCCATTTCTGTATTAATAATATTGTAATTTAATGAATTAATTTTGTTAATAACGAAGTTTATTTTTATTTTTTTATTATTCCATGCATGTGCGAAAGGTGTGTTGGAGGTGTGTGTGTGGGTAACAAAAATCAATCAATTTATAACATTATTATTTTTTAGGTAAGTGTCCTTTTTTTACTTTTTCAAAGAATTGTTGTTTATGTTGCATGCTGTTTTGTAATCAAAGGCGAGACAAATATCTGTACATCATTCCTTTGCCTTCTTATAAAGGGGCCTACTTTGAACGCTCACCCTCCACAGTTCCTGTTAACGCTGACAGTAAGTGTTGCCTCACTGAAAACAAAATGAGCTTACAGTACACACACACACACCCACACACACACCCACACACACACCCACACCCACACACCCACACCCACACCCCCACACCCACACCCACACACCCACACCCACACCCACACACACCCACACACACACACACCCACACCCACACCCACACCCACACACCCACACCCACACCCACACCCACACCCACACGCACACACACACACCCACACCCACACACACACACACACACGCGCACACACACACACACACACACACACACACCCACACCCACACACACACACACACACACACACACCCACACCCACACACACACACACACCCACACCCACACACACACACACACACGCGCACACACACACACACACCCGGGAGGGGGGTGGGGGGGTACCAACACAGAAGAGAAAAAAAACTCTTTTGAAAGTATAGTTATTTTTAAAATGAATAAATTCCGAATGTTTGTGTGTGCCTATTATTAGCCATGCACAAACACAACAAGCGTTTAAACGACAACTCAAAACATATCTTTTCCATAAACACCTTCTATAGCTCCTTCTCAATAACACACATGAATTAATCTCATCATCGGTCTAGTATGCACACATGTCGTGGCGCTCTATGCACGGGCAATGGTGTTCGTTTTTTAATGGTGTTCGCTTTTTATAATTGTTATAAGTGTTGGTTGCCTTTTACAAGTTAATAATAGTTTTAGTTGCCTTTTTATGTTTTTCAATGTAATATTTTTATAGAATGTTTTTAACATTATGTTGTACATTTTTAGTGAATTTATTCAGACTTTATATACCTACTGTTGTTGTGTAGTATAAATGGTGTACGAATGTGTCAAGAGCGGAGAGCACAGCCACTTGTGGCTGTGATGCGGCGCTATATAAATCTACATTTATTATTATTATTATTATTATTATTATTATTATTATTATTATTATTATTATTATTATTATTATTATTATCTTGGTCGGCTTGAGTTAGGTATTAGCTTCTTGAGCAGCTATGGAGTAAAAAAACTCGTAATGTGCTATGTAAAAACAATGTTATGTATTAAGGAGTTATTTCTAATTTTTATTTTTTTTTCAGTTAGATAATTATTTAGCTTTTTGTTTTATTATTACTTTAATTCTACTCATTATTATTATTATTATTATTATTATTATGATTATTATTATTATTATTATGATTATTATTATTATTATTATTATTATTATTATTATTATTATTATTATTATTATTGTAGTAGTCGCAGTAGTAGCATTGTTGTTGCTTTGTATTATTTTTACCTAATCAATTTATTTTATTTTGATTAATTTAATAATTTCAATTGCAGCGACTAAAGTCAAAAACAAGGGAAGCAATTGATTAACAAATTGACGGAAGAGTCGAGGTGAATACCATGGATAGTGTCCCCTACTCTGTGGAACCCTCAACTGGCTTTCCTCCTTTGAACGAACATTGAGGTTTAACGTCTACACCCACCATTGGCGATATGGCAGACGGGGATAACCATATTAGGGAAAGAGGGGTAGGGACCTGAATCAACACTGAATCACCAGAGCAATCATACTGCTTTTTAAAATCTCTCTTTCTCCTTAATATTTCTCTGTCGCCGCCCAAACATCTCTCTCTCTCTCTCTCTCTCTCTCTCTCTCTCTCTCTCTCTCTCTCTCTCTCTCTCTCTCTCTCTCTCTCTCTCTCTCTCTCTCTCTTACTCCATCTGCCTCTGTCTATCTTGATGAGATCTGAGTGGCCGGCGGCAAGAGAAAAAGTGTGGAAGGAAGGATATTTATCATCGGAGCCTCGTCTTTACTGATCTTCATTTCCCTCTTGTCCACCTCGGGCATTAGTCAGGATTCCAACGTGTGAACATCGGAGGCCTACAGAGCCAGTCAAGACACACTGAAACAAAATTCCGAGTTTGAGATACTTGCAGACGTTCTCCACATCTCCATAGTCACGGCGTTCATCCAGCAAAACCAAACGGACGTGTTCCAGAACAATTACAATAAACATTAAATTCTACTACTACTACTACTACTACTACTACTACTACTACTACTACTACTACTACTACTACTACTACTACTACTACTACCACTACTACTACTACTACTACTACTAATCATCATCATCATCATCATCATCATCATCATCATCATCATCACCATAATAATAATAATAATAATAATAATAATAATAATAATAATAATAATAATAATAATAATAAAACAATACTAAACACTTGAAGTGCAAAACCCACATTACTCATATGCTTCTTAAGGAACTCGTAATATTTAACATGAAAAGCGTGCCTACAAAAACTAAATGAAACGGTAGATTCAAATGGTATTTAATATCGACTTTGATCTTTCTATGCTCTGGACATTGAGATGACCTTGACCTCCGGATCTAAATACACTTATGTATTATCAAATAAAAAACTGCAAAAGTAGGATTATGCAACAACAACAAACCATCACAGGCACACAACATTCCTACGTTACATTTATAACTGACAGCGCTTTACGTTATATTAACACTAACAGCGACGCTGAATGTAAACAACAATACCGAAGTATTCAGTGTGTTTGTTCCTGTCCTATCCTATCCCGTAACCCGAAAGTCGTTGGGGCACCACAGTTAATCGTTTAACTAACGTACTCCCGTCCTTCTCTGCCCTCAGCAACCCTCATGGTTTCGCTCAGTGTCAAGCCAGCCCATTTTCGAATGTTGTCCTCTCACCTCTTTTTCTGTCTCCCTCTTCTTCTACCTCCTTGCACCGTGACTTGCAGGATGGTCTTTGCAATGCCTGATGATCTGGTGATGTGGCCATACCATCGGAGTTTCTGTTCCTTCACCACTCTGAGCATGTCATCGTATTGTTCAACGGCTTGTGTGATGGTCTGTCGGACTTCGTCGTTGGTGATGTGCTGGGTATAGGAAATGCTCTGACGTCTCTTGTAGCACCTCATCTCCATGCTTTGTATTCTTCGTTGTAGGTCTGCAATGAGGGTCCATGTTTCGCAAGCGTATAGGAAGATGGAGATGACTAGGGAGCACAGAAGCCTTACCTTGAAGTGTAGACTGATGGTCCTATCTTTCCAAATGGACTTCAAACTTGTCAGGGCAGCAGCTGTTTGTGCGATCCTGGGGAGGACTTCCTGTCTGGACCCATTGCCTGATACAATGGCTCCTAAATATTTGAAGCTATGCACTGTGTTGAGGGACAGGCCTTGGACTTTGATGTCCGTGTTGATGCCATTGATGTTGTTGGTCATCATTTTGGTCTTCTCTGTACTTATTTCCATTCCAAAGGCTCTGGAGGTGGTGTCAAGCCTCTGTACCAGCTGTTCAAATTCTTGTTCCTCTCCAGCCAATCCATCAATGTCATCCGCAAAACTGAGGTTGGAGATTGCTCTACCCCTTATGCTGACTGTTCCTTTGTGATGTGCAAGGGCATCTGACATGATGAGCTCTAGCAAGGTGTTGAAGATTGTTGGAGAGAGTAGGCATCCTTGGCCCACGCCGATTGTTGTTCGGAACCAGTTCTCTATGGTGCTGTTGTGGAGGACTGCACTGGTAGCGTTGTCATACAGGCTTTTGGCGACTTTAATAATGTTAGGCCTGATATTGTGTGTGATTGTTCAATTGGAAATAAAGATTTTTTTTAATCCTGGTATCTTTGTAATGGCATAACAACAATTATTTATTCCAATAAAATGGAAGACTGCATCAGAGACTGATGTTCCAACGAAATGCTTAGCCCGTGAGTTGTAGAAGACCATCCGGCAAGACACGGTGCAAAAAGAGGTGGGAAGACAACATTCGAGAATGGATTGGCTCTGCATCATTGAATGAAACCATGAGGACTGCTGATGACAGAGAAAGATGGAGTACGCTGGTTAAACGATCATCTGTGCTGCCACAACGACTTTCGAGTTACGGGATAGGATAGGATAGGTAAGAGGTGAAGGATGGCTTTCTTTGGTGTTAGTTAGTTATTCATTGCTTACAGGATCCAGCGGACTGCAAAGAACCGAATCAGGACCACAAAATCAAGACCACAACTTCTCTGAAAGAGGACTCACCCCTAATCCGCATAAAGGATCTGCCGAAACAACCCTAGTGGTAACACTGAAGGCAATCCACCAGCCGGTCACTTTACAATAAAGACATCCCACGCAGGGGACGCTGAGGCTATACTCTAATTTATCGAACTCCCGTTTACAAAAACAAAATTGAATACAAACATCATTATAAAATATCAACAAAACACATACATATAAAATGCCTACATTGCAAAATAATAACATCATAGGAAGCCTCAGTGACCATTCGGCAGAAAGCGGTAGGTGACTGGTCTAGTGAATAAGAAGATAGTATAGTGGATTGATAGAACAAAGTAGGAATGAGAAAGAACAAAGGAGAAAGACAGCGACAGTGGGAATTTAAAGCACTACATTTCCAGAAAGTGGGGATACTATTTATACTGAAACCCCGGCACCCCTACGGGGGCTCTCTCTGGCGGCTGCATCATTGTTGTGAGGCAGCCAGTAGACTGCACCATCCTGTTGCACCACTGACACGTGCTGTTACTGCTGCTGTACGTATTCATGATGATGATATGATGATGATGGCGGTGGTGAAAATGATGGTGAGGATTATGGTGAAGACGATAGTGGTGGGGGTGATGTTGGTGACGCTCTGATGGTTGTGGTGATGGAGATGAATATAGTGGTGGTTGTGGCGGTGGTGGTGATGATGGTTGTGATGATCATGATCATGATGATGATGATAGCGGGAAGATTTGCGTTGTCTTTGCAAGACAGATATGAAAGACGTGTTTTAACTCTGCATCATTCCATAATGGCAACTCGTCAGTCCACATTTGCCTATAACCCAGATGACAAATGTTGCCCCCACAATTGGAACATGCCGCAGTAGACACAGGTGTTCCACATGCTGAGAAGAAGAAGAAGAAGATAAGCATTTATATAATTTGCCGTTCTCCTCAAACGTTATTTATTTTATATTATTGTATAGCTTTTTGTTCTCTAGATCTGCATAAGACGCTGGCCGATATTTTTGTTAGCAACGTTTGAGTAGGAAAAGCGTCATATGACAACGATAAAACAAAAATAAACTAATAACAATAAGTTGCGTCGTAGCAAACTCCGATCCCAGACACACCTATGTATCACATTTTGAAACGTCATATCGAGAACTTCACTTCTGTGACGTCATCCAGCCGAGACTAAGCAGCACTGGTTTATCTCCCTGCACGATGATTGCAGGTGTCGCTTAAAAAGGTTCCCGCGTGAAAATTTGGTTACAGAGGTTAGTATGTTACGTAACACTGGTCGCAGAGGTTATGGAGGCTGCTTTTAAGTGGTAGCAGAGTAACCACTTTGATAGTGGAGTGTGTTGGCATGGCGCATGGCGTCTAAGACCTGGGTTCGATTCTCGCTCTCCTCTCTACTCCTTCCCGCCACCTTCACACCCCTCTCCCACAGGTCAACACTCTGTTTATGATTGTTGATAATAATAATAATAATAATAATAATATATAATAATAATAATAATAATAATAATAATAATAATAATAATAATAATAATAATAATAATACAGGATGCTATCGAATATTACGCACTTTTTCTTCATTCAAAACTCAAAGCGCGGAAATCTGACGAGATCGCTATTACAGAAGACGGAATAAAAAATAAAATTACAATTTTTTAAACCTTTTAGATTGACTGCATTCAATACGATTATTAAATTGCGAGTTTCCACCCTCTCTCAAACAGGTCTAGACTTCTATTACTAAGTATATTTTATGAGCCTAATACACTGCTATTATAACTGTATTGTATCAGACTAATACACTGCTATTATAACTGTATTGTATCAGACTAATACACTGCTATTATAACTGTATTGTATCAGACTAATACACTGCTATTATAACTGTATTGTATCAGACTAATACACTGCTATTATAACTGTATTGTATCAGACTAATACACTGCTATTATAACTGTATTGCATCAGTCTAATACACTGCTATTATAACTGTATTGTATATTATAACTGTATTGTATCAGACTAATACACTGCTATTATAACTGTATTGTATCAGACTAATACACTGCTATTATAACTGTATTGTATCAGACTAATACACTGCTATTATAACTGTATTGTATCAGACTAATACACTGCTATTATAACTGTATTGTATCAGACTAATACACTGCTATTATAACTGTATTGTATCAGACTAATACACTGCTATTATAACTGTATTGTATCAGACTAATACACTGCTATTATAACTGTATTGCATCAGTCTAATACACTGCTATTATAACTGTATTGTATATTATAACTGTATTGAATCAGTCTAATACAGTAACACAGCTATTATAACTGTATTGTATCAGTTTAATACACTTTAATTATAACTGTACTGTATCAGTTTAATACACTGCTATTATAACTGTATTGCAGCAGTCTAATACACTGCTATTATAACTGTATTGTATCAGTCTAATACACTGCTATTATAACTGTATTATAACTGCATTGCATCAGTCTAATACATTGCTATTATAACTGTATTGCATCAGTCTAATACACTGCTATTTTAACTGCATTGCAATTTGCATCCGTCTAATACATTGCTATTATAACTGTTTTGCATCAGTCTAATACACTGCTAGTATAACTGTACTGTATCAGTTTAATACACTGCTACTATTTTTTATTTATTTATTTAATTTAACGTCTATTCACATCTGTGATATTAGACAACATATTAAATTAGAAACAGATTAACTTAAAATTAAAATAAAGAAGTTAATATGAACAACAATTAATATAACGACATAATTATATAAAAGAAATCTATTGTTATTGCTTGTTTATGATGTACGAATGAATAAGAAAGCAATACGACAACATATATGCTTATTGCAATCTTCGCGGAGAATGCATTTTAAAATATATTAATTGCGAAACACTTACAGATTAATCTATGAATAAAACATAAGTAATGAAAAATATAACTAACCCAATTCTTTGAGCATAAACTTTTTTGATGAAACCTCTGTTAAAACTTAAATTTGAACTCTATGGATCGTTTTAAATAATCAGTATATTTTATAAATTTAATTTCAATGATAAATGGAAAACATGTGAATGATTACCATCTTGAAAATGACATCTTCATTATAACTTATGCCTTTTTTTGATTGACGTATAAGTTGTCCTTTGTAATCAAATTTTTTTTTTACCTCATACTTTGCATACAATTGACAATCATGCCTTTTAAGCGTTTGGTGATGATAGGCGCATGATTCCATTATTATTTTTATTATTATTATTATTATTATTATTATTATTATTATTATTATTTTATTATAAGAATTGACCAATTGGAGAATATATTAGTGCTTTAGATATATTTAGATATGATTTTAAGTCTAAGTCTTGAGTGCTATTTAATTTATCATAACTGCTAGGTAAATATTTCTTTATATCTTTACAATGTAATATTAAGTGTGGGATGGTTATATTTTCATTACAAATGCAAGTAATATTTTTACAAAATTTTGTTTTCCAAGAATTTAAATATAATCTAAATGCTAAACTAGAAATATGTCTAGGGACTCCTGATATACTAATTAAACAGGAATCTGAAATTTCTTTTTTAGTAATATTATTAATTATACAGTACATTTCTTTAACTGATAATCTAATATGAATTTTCATAGCATTAATATTTTTTGCTCCCTGTTTTGCTGCTCTATCTGCTTCATCATTATGTATTATTCCGCAATGTGATGGCAGCCAACAAAAATTTATATTTATTCCTGTGCTTTTCAAAGAATGAATGAGATGTTTTATTTCAAATATTATATCATATCTGTCATGATTTTTATTAGAATTTAATGCATATAACACCGATTGTGAATCAACACATATGAGAATACCATACAAAGCAAGTGGTGTATTAATTAATGTATGAAGAGACATTAATATAGCCACCAGCTCTGCAGTGAATACTGAATGATTTTTACCCAAGTAAAAAGATTTTATAATTTTAAGGTCTGGAATTACAAATCCTGCTCCTGCATCTCCTGAAGAAATTACAGACCCATCTGTATAAACTTTTAAATGTCTATAATAATGTTCATTTATATGTTCTCGGGCCTCTGTAGCTATTAAATAAGGATGTTCATGTTTTTTAAAATTAGTATAATTAATATTATATTGTGCGCTTTCCATTTCCCATATGGGATATGGGGCATTAATGAGTTTTGGCGCAACTTGTTGTGGTAAAATATTTGCATCATTAAAAATATCCTGAGTATATGTTGAAATTGTTTGTAATGAAATTACATCTTTTGTTCTCTTTGGAAAATCAATATCAGATCTAGTATTTAGATCCTCTTGCATATTATTTTCTACTGCATGACTTCTAATTAAATATTTTGCGCATGCAAGTTTTCTATAATCTCCTAAAGATAAAACACCTGCTGCTGCATACGCATCTGTAGTTTTAGTATGAATCGGTACACCAAGTGCTATTTTTATAATCTTACTATCTAAACTTTGTAATTTGTTCAAGTACGTTTTATGTGCAGAAAAGAATGCTTCTTGACCAAAGGATAGTTGAGATCTCACAAGAGTACAAGCTAAATTAATTAACATTTTTGTATCTTGACCCCATGATTTTTTACTTATTACTCTAATAAGATAAAAACTTTTCATCGCCTTTTGTATTAAATAATTGATGTGTCTTTTCCAATTTAATTTTCGTGTGAAATATACACCTAAAAATTTTACTTCTTCTACATATTTAAGTTCTTGTGTTTCAATATAAAATTTAGGAAATATTTTTGGATTTTGACCATTATTAAACAGTAACATGTTTGTCTTTTCACTAGATAGTTCAAGGCCATTATTATTCATAAAAAGGCAAATGTTATTTAATTCTAATTGATATACATTTTGTATGTGTTTAATTTCATATAAAGAAGATCTTTTCCTCAAAGATACGTTAGTCCATATTGCGATATCATCTGCATACTGAACAATGTGTATATTTTTACTTAAATTTTTTGGTAAATCATGAATAAGCAAATTAAATAATATAGGTGATATAATCGAGCCTTGTGGAATTCCCATATTTATAAAATGTTTGTTAGAATAAGAATTTCCAACTTTTACAATCATGTTTCTTCCTGTAAGGAATGTTTTAATATATTGATATATGTGGCCTGATAATCCTATGTTTTTAAGCTTATACAATAATCGTTTGTGCCATACTCGATCGTATGCTTTTCGTATATCAAAAAAGGTTGCTAGTAAACTCTTTCTTTTAGCAAATTGCTTCTTAATATGTGTAGAGAGTTTAACAATGTGATCTACTACAGATCTGCCTTTCTGAAAACCTGCCTGATTAATAGGTATGACATTGTGTTTATTGCAGTAATATGACAGCCTATTGAGTATAATCTTTTCCATTAATTTACTAACATGCGAAGTAAGAGCTATTGGTCTATAATTTGCTGAGTCTCTCCGTGATTTTCCACTTTTTAATATAGGTATAATTATAGATGTTTTCCAAATATTTGGCAGATTTCCTGTTTCCCAGCATTTTTGTATGATTTTATGTAAATAATTTAACCACATGTCTGGAAGATGTTGTAAAAGTGTATAAGAAATCCCGTCACATCCTACCGCAGATTTTTTATTTCCTAAAATTTGTAGCGCTTCTTTAATTTCTGTGAGAGAAATGTCTGCATTAATTACATTGTTATTGAGTTGATCTTCAGGATCTTTATATATATCTGAATTTTCAGCTGTTTCTCTAAATTTAATATTTTTATCTGTTAAATTATGACTGTTACTTTCATTGGAAAACATTTTAGCAAACACTTCAGCTTTACCTTTGCATGAAATGAATTCTTTGTGTTCAACTTTAATTGGACATTGAGGAAGTTGAAAGCCAGTTTTCATTTGTGAAACTTTTTTCCAGATTTTTGAAATGTTATTGTTTTCAGTTATTTCATTATTGCAAAATTTTGTCCAGTATTGTTTTTTTTCTAATGCAATAATTTTATTGCAAGCTATTTTAGCCTTTTTCATATTTTGAAAATCTATTTCTGATTTACTTTTACACCATTTTTTATATGTGCGTTTTTTATTTTGTACTGCCTTCTCACATTCTTGGTTCCACCAAAGATTTCCTTTATGTTTATTATTTTTATGTTTCTTGATGATAGGAATTGATCCTTTGGCTGCAAAGATGATTGTTTCATTAAATTTTGTAAACATTTTTTCAATATCATCGTCTTTCATGAAATCATTTTCAGAATTTATTAAAAGTGATTGAAATTTTTCCCAGTCTGCACGACCATATGAAAATGTAGGAATATCATCTTCATTCTCATCTACTTCAGGTTTTTCATTTAAAGTTATTGTTATTGGTAAATGATCACTACCCAGCGAGTCTTGACCTATATCCCAAATACAGTCATCTGCCAATTCAGGTGAAATTAATGTTAAATCAATAGCATAAGAGTTTTGATTAAAACAGTCAGGAATCCTAGTTGGTCTTCCATCATTTAAAAGAACAAGATTAGAATTTATAATATTGTCTGTAAATTTTATATTAGTATTATGATCACAGTCTGAGTCCCACACTGGAGAATGAGAGTTGAAGTCTCCTGTAATTATCCATCGTTCATTATTATTAATATTGGTTAACCAGTCACAATTGGTTTCCTTTGGTCCTTTGGGATGTATGCACACACGATGTTGATATGAAGAGTATTATTGATTTTAATTTTTATCATAGAAGAAAAAGTATCTTTGCCATCATTTGACTCAACTGGAGGTTTGCACGATGTATATTCTAAATCATTTCGGACATATATTGCCGTTTGTATTTTCATATTATTTTTAACAAATGGTGTGACTGGAGGAAAATAATATCCATCTATCTTTGGTAATTTATTTCTATTTACTTTTAATGATTGTAATGATAAAACGTGATAAGAATGTAAAATCAAATGCTGATTAAGATATATCATGTTTGCATGAATTGAACGGCAATTCCATTGCAAGACACTAAATCCACTTTTCATTTCAGAGTATCTAAAGTGAAATAGGTACTGTGCTAATATTCATTGAATCAATTTAGCGGACAGCCCACAGTCAAAGTTTTACTGGAGAATACGCAGTAGACATTTGGACAAAACATCCAATCCTTTCGCATTTGGATGTATACAATCTCGGTACAATGATCTTATTGCTGCTCCGGATTTAGTGAGGAAACCTGAATCATTGTCAAGGAATTCCGCACCACACCTTTTACAGGCCATACTCAGTGCATCATTTGATGCATCGACCTTTCTTCTTAGAGGACCTCTAGGAGGGATGATTGCAGAGCAGTGAATGACTGCCTTGGGAAATGTTGTTTTAACATTTTGAATCAATTTCATCCAATTTTTCATTGTAATGTTTCTGGTTTTGCAGTTGTTGATTCCAACATGAATAATGCATCGTTCTATAATCTCATTTTGTTCCATAGTGTGAATCCAACTGCTTACATCTTCCAGTGTGATACCCGGAACATAGATAATTTGAGTGTTCTTGTTTTTGTCTGTTATTTTCTCTTCTTTCAGTCCCTTGATTGTCGAGTCGCCTATGACCAGATTTAGCGCGTCATTTGCAACCTTGCAGGTTTGTAGTTGTTCAGATGGTGTATGATTTGTTGTTTCCCCTACATCTGGAATGGGAATGGTTTCGATGTGGCACTTCAACTTTAATGTTTCATCGATTTTGTTCTTTTCACGGACTCTAGGAAGTTCAAAGACTGCTCGTATTTGCTCTATGGTTTCATCTTTCAAGATTGGATTCATTTGTACTTGTGAGCCTATGTATGTCATTCTGTATATGTCCTCCAAATTTTGTTTCAGGTCTTCTTGACTATTGCTGTTGATGATCGGAATCACGGTGGTTCGAACAAAGTTATCAAAAGTTGGTGGTTGGAAAGGAACCTTCGATGCAATGCTTGCATACGTTTCTTTGCATACTTCATGATTCTTTGTTTTTGTAACTTTGTTGATGGCATCTTGAAGACTCATGTACTTTTTTGATCTTTCTTTTTGAGCATTTTTCAACAGTACTTTTTTATCACAACCGTGATAAGCAGCAGAGTGTGGGCCACCGCAGTTAATACAACGCGGGGCACTGGTTGAGCATGATTTTCTATCATGATTTTCACCGCACCTGCAGCATCTTGGTTTGGCAAAGCAGTTTTTTCGAGAGTGATTCAAACGTTGACATCTGGTACATCTGATGACAGGAGGACAATAAGGAAAAATCTTGTACTCCCTGTTTCTTGTTCTCAGAATCGATGGCAATGTGTCTGTGGCGAAAACAATTCTAGTAATCTGTTGTTGTGATTTCTTGGTTTGAAAAAAAGTGAACTTTATTATATCTTTGTTGTTTTTCAAATCTTGTGGCTCTATGTGATGAAACACAATTCCTTCAGTTTTCACAGTAGGGATATAACAATGAACATTTGCGCCTCCTAGATTCGTTAATGATAGAAGTTTGTTTTGTTGATTTTGGGAAACGCACTCCACAAACAAGTCACCAGATTGTAATATTTTGACGTTTAACACACTTCCTACAACACCGATAAAAGGGAATGTTGTTGTTGGTTTTAATTTACGTAACAACACATCACCAGTTTTTTGGTCTTTGATGATCACTTGATGTTTTTCTAGTGCTTTTTTATATTTCAGAATTATTTCTTTTTCTGGTGTTGTAACAATGTAATCTTTATTAGTTTCTCTGATGTGGTATTTCGAGTCAATGTTGTAATTTCCATATAGTGCCTGCATGTTGTGAAATAACTTGTGTCATCTTCATTATTTTAAAAAATAAAAATAAATAAAAGTGATAATAAAAGAAAGAAAGAAATAAATGAAAAAAAAAGTTTTGAGCGCCTGTGTTACGTCATAATTAGTGAAGTGAAAAGCACGTGACAATAATTTTGCACAAATGACGTATTTCCTCTGTTTGTTTTTGTGTTGTTTTTTTCCCCTTGGGTGATGTCAGTAGTAGACTATCATCACGTGTTCATGTTCCAGATGACAATAATAAAAAAAAAAAAAATCAATCGAAAATTCAAGACATATATTACATCAACAAAAATGTAAGTAATAGTAGAATGCTTAAAACATCATAGTAAATGTAAAAGAAAAATCATCCGGTTGGAAATTACACATGTGATACTCGTTTTTGCACATTCCTCGGGTTCCAGAACACTAACTGGTCTTGAAGTTGCTCAGCACGCTCAACAGCCTGCATCGTTGAATTGATTCGATCCTCCAGCGAATCGGGTGCCCGTATTTGACCATTTGTTGAGTCACATGATTCGTTTAGACGAATTTTCTCTAACCTTAAGTCTGTTTCTTACTATATTAAAACAGAAAATCGCACCTTTTCCAGGAGCCCAGGTTAGGATGTTGAATCTGTTTCCATGACCGGAAGTGACCCCCACTGCTACTATAACTGCATTGTATGAGTCTAATACACTGCTATTATAACTGTATTATAACTGCATTGCATCAGTCTAATACACTGCTATTATAACTGTATTGCATCAGTCTAATACACTGCTATTATAACTGCATTGCATCAGTCTAATTCACTGCTATTTTAACTGTTTTGCATCAGTCTAATACACTGCTATTATAACTGTATTGTATAAGTTTAATACACTTCTATTATAACTGTATTGTATGAGTCTAATACACTGATATTATAACTGTATTATAACTGAATTGCATCAGTCTAATACACTGCTATTATAACTGTATTGCATCGGTCTAAAACACTGCTATTATAACTGTATTGCATCAGTCTAATACACTGCTATTATAACTGTATTGCATCAGTCGAATACACTGCTATTATACCTGTTTTGCATCAGTTTAGTACACTGCTTTTATAACTATTTTGCATCAGACTAATACACTGCTATTATAACTGTATTGCATCAGTCTAATACACTGCTATTATAACTCTATTGCATCAGTCTAATACACTGCTATTATAACTGTATTGCATCAGTCTAATACACTGCTATTATAACTGTATTATAACTATATTGCATCAATCTAATACACTGCTATTATAACTGTATTGCATCATTCTAATACACTGCTATTATAACTGTATTGCACCAGTCTAATACACTGCTATTATAACTGTATTGCATCAGTCTAATACACTGCTATTATACCTGTTTTGTATCAGTCTAATACACTGCTATTATAACTGTTTTGCATCAGTTTAATACACTGCTATTATAACTGTATTGTATCAGTCTAATACACTGCTATTATAACTGTATTGCAGCAGTCTAATACACTGCTATTATAACTGTATTGCATCAGTCTAATACACTGCTATTATACCTGTTTTGTATCAGTCTAATACACTGCTATTATAACGGTATTGCATCAGTTTAATACACTGCTATTATAACTGTATTGCAGCAGTCTAATACACTGCTATTATAACTGTATTGCAGCAGTCTAATACACTGCTATTATAACTGTATTGCATCAGTTTAATACACTGCTATTATAACTGTATTGCATCAGTTTAATACACTGCTATTATAACTGTATTGCAGCAGTCTAATACACTGCTATTATAACTGTATTGCATCAGTTTAATACACTGCTATTATAACTGTATTGCATCAGTCTAATACACTGCTATTATAACTGTATTGCAGCAGTCTAATACACTGCTATTATAACTGTATTGCATCAGTTTAATACACTGCTATTATAAGGATGGTGGCGCAACAGTGCAGTACTGTTTCATGTCAAGCGACGTCGGGAAGGGTTAGTACTTGGATTGGTTACCATGCATGGAAGGCAACCACCACACTACACAAAAAGACTGAAACGCGCGCTCGGCGCTCCCTAGTCCACCCAGCTGTAAATTGGTAACCTGGAGCTGTTTAGAACCTGGGAACGTAAAACAGCGAGGGAGAAGAGATTGGCACCGCCCTCAATAAGCTGGCTTAGAGAAAAGAGAGCTCGCCAAATGCTTCCCTCCCCAACCCAAAAAATGTTACGGCGTGCTTGTGTAAAGAGTTGGGGTGGGGTCGGCCTCTGTGTGTGTGTGTGTTTGTGTGTGTGTGTGTGTCTGTTTGTCTGTTGTTATTTGTCCTCGGGAGCCCAGCAGGTGTCTCAATTTTGGTGCAGTAAAGGAAGAAAGACAGAAAAGCTGAACGTACTTATCTGGTTTATCTGCGGTCTGCTGTGTTTTACGAGACTCACAGAATCCTCTACTTCATACGCTTGTCATAAAGGGAGATAACTGAAATTAATGGGCAGATGAGAAGCGCGTGCTTGCAGAACCCACCGCCATTTGTTTGTAAGTCAGGAGCAGGAAGGAGACTTATCTACCGCCTCACAATCTATCAGCAGCCTCAGACCAGGCTTTTCTATCGCAGACCTTTCAAGATGACGACTTGATATGTTTTACATTAACCTCCAAAACACCTATCGTTGCGTCAGACTCGCCGGCAAAGATCAGTTAGTTGATAGTCCAGTTCAGTCAAGTGAAGTCAAGATATGTAGGGACATAGTCTACGAAGACTATTAACAAACTAGGAAAAAATACTTTAAAAGCTACTGCAGCGCAACTACTGTGACTCCAGGCTTTTTTTCTCTGCTTTCTATGGTCAGTCTATTTTCATTAACTGAATCGTTCACATAGTGCGCTTCTCTAACTCAAGTGCTGCTCAGGGCACAAGACGCCACCGGGTCTCACTCAAGTCGCTAGAGGCGCACACTTGCCGCCAATCGGGCAAGCAGTAGGAACATTGGCCTGTCAGTCGGGCAAGCAATACAAGCATTGGCCATCCAGTCGGGCAAGCAGGCGGAACATTGGCCAGTTAGTCGGACTAGCAGTAGGGCCATTGGTTTGCCAGTCGGCAAGCAGTAGGAGGAACAGCGGCCAACCAGACAGTAGCCGTCTGCCAACTTGCCTACACGCCAAATCACTGCTTGAGATTAACAGATTTGAAATGCCGGCTTGGCTGGGTGAGTTTGTCAGCCATCTATCCAACAGCAAATATCCCGCTCCTTGAAAAGTCTGTAAAAGCGCGAACTTCGAGTGACGACGAGTACGATTTACAGTAATGACAGGAGACGTTTCCAACAGGACATTTTGAACTTTCCGTTTCAAAAAGGGATTTTACTTCTTCTCCAGTGATGCCAAAAATGTAGCTTAAATGATCGCGGAATATTTTTTTTTTTTTACAACAAATGTGTCGGAAAGGTGCATACTTGATTGTGCTGCCAAAGTGTGTCAAACTTGAGTCAAACTTGAGTCAGAGCTACTAGAAAGAAGAAGAAGAAGAAGAAGAAGAAGAAGAAGAAGAAGAAGGAGAAGGAGGAGGAGGAGGAAGATACAATGCAACACATCTTTATTAACTGAGGAAGAATTGAAACAAGACTAGATCCTCGTCACATAAAACAAAAAGCACCTCTGTTAAAACAAACAAACAAACAAACAAAAAACAAACAGAAGTATTAAATCTACAAATCTTATAGTAAACCTTTACAATATTACAAACATACGAACATGATCAGACGTTTGCCAGATCGCTCCACACTAGCTCCGCCTACGCGCAGGAGGAGGGGGAGAAGGAGAAGGAGGAACCTTATTGTTGGACGAAGAGTGGAAAGAATAGCCAAGCATTAAAGGGAGTATTATGAAGGTTAATCAGCACTAAAAACAAACTTCATAAGAGCTGAGAGATCGCAGACCATTGTAGCTGTTTCCCTATAACAATACTAATTTTCACTGCCAGAGGGCAAGCCCTTGCCTTCGCCGCTTACATTCAGTACTCAGCCATTCTTGCCGAATGTCGCTCAAGATTAATATTCATCTTAGTCATAATGATCAGGTTAATCATAACATTAATGTTAATCCTGATAGTCATGTTAATCATAATATTCACGTTAATCATAATATTCACGTTATTGATAATATTCATGTAGCCTTCATGTTCTTCAGAATGTTAACAAGAATATTCCTCATTCTTGACATTCCTCATTGTTACATCGTCTCCTTCAGTCCTTTTATTCTTCTTTTAAACGTACACCCACCCTCTTCCCCCCCACACCCACTCCCTCACCAGCACTCCACCCCTCACCTCCCCCCCAATCCCCCCACCCTGGTTGAAAATAACCAAAAGCAGGTATTTTCTGTACGCCGCATTTCAGCCTTAGAGCGTCAGAGGAATGCGGCAAGCTGTTGTGTTATAAAAAACGGAATGTGTAAGACTGCTGCGCTCCCTTGTCATCTCCATCTTTCTATATGCTTGCGAAGCATGGACCCTCACAGCAGATCTACAACGAAGAATACAAAGCATGGAGATGAGGTGCTACAGAAGACTTCTGGGCATTTCCTATACACAACACATCCCCAACGACGAAGTCCGACAGACCATCACACACGCCATTGGACAACACGATGACCTGCTCACAGTGGTGAAGAAACGGAAACTCAGATGGTATGGCCACGTCACCAGATCATCAGGCCTTGCAAAGACCATTCTCCAAGGAGGTAGAAGAAGAGGGAGACCGAGAAAGAGGTGGGAGGACAACATTCGAGAACGGACTGGTTTGACACTGAGCGAAGCCATCAGGGCTGCTGAGGACAGAGAAATATGGAGTATGCTGGTTAAACGATCATCTGTGGTGCCCCTACGACCTCCGGGTTACGGGACAGGATTGGATAGGATAGCAATGTGTGGTAGCAAAGCAAGTGGTTGAAGCAAGTTAAACAATAGCTTGAAAAGTTTGTGATGTGGTAAACCGGCTTCATGAAAGCTGGCCTTCAGAGAAAATTCCTTCAGTGTGCTAAGATGTTGACATCATTGGCTTCCTATCCTATCCTATCCTATCCTATCCTATCCTATCCCGTAACTCGAAAGTCGTTCAGGCACCACAGATGATCGATTAACCGGCGTACTCCATCTTTCTCTGTCATCAGCAACCCTCATGTCTTCGCTCAGTGTCAAGCCAGTGGAATTACTTGTTTATTATCATTCGAAGCTTCTAGACCTTTTGGGTAAAATCTGGTCGAATCTAAACATTATATGACGTAAGGGAGAGCATAGTTCCGGTGACGACTTTTAGTTTTAATAGGGTGTTATTGCGTCATGCTGAAATTTTTGAATGTTTTCTCGATTGCAGAGAGGCTAGTCTATATAAGTAACGCACTGTCTGCTTGTGATGATGATTTTTGTAGAGATTTTTGGAAAGCGATCATATATGGAGTTGTTGATGTTTGGTGAATTCTACCGTTGGAAAACTTTATAACACGACTCCTGTTGCTGTTTGAACAAAGCTGCGTGGATAAACGAATTCGATTTACACATATTAAGATTCAAGCATCGGGGCTGAATCAACTATTGATAAATAACCGTGTAACAGATGGTCTGTCGGACTTCGTCGTTGATGACGTGCTGAGTATATAAAATGCCCAGACGTCTTCTGTAGCACCTCAGCTCCATGCTTTGTATTCTTCCTTGTATGTCTGCTGTGAGGGCCAACGTTTCACACGGGAAGATGGAGATGACAAGGGAGCGCAGCAGTCTTACTTTGGAGTGTAGACTGATGGTCCTGTCTGTCCAAATGGGCTTCAACCTTGTCAGGGCTGCAGTTGTTTATGCGATCCTGGAGAGGACTTCCTGTCGGGACCCATTGTCTGATACAATGGCTCCTAAATATTTGAAGCTATGCACCATGTTGAGGGCTTGAACTTTGATGACTGTGTTGATGCCAATGGTGTTGTTGGTCATCATTTTGGTCTTCTCTGTACTTATTTCAATTTCAAAGTCTCTGGAGGTGGTGCCAAGCCTCTGTACCCGCTATTCAAGTTCTTGTTCATCTCCAGCCATCCCCATCAATGTCATCCGCAAAATTGAGGTTGGAGATTGCTTTACTCCCTATGTTGACTGTGTCTTCGTGATCTGCAAGGGCATCTGACATGATGCGCTCTAGGAAGATGATGAAGAGTGTTGGAGAGAGTATGAATCCTTGACGCCACCGATTGTTCTGAACCAGTTCCAGGTGGCACTGTTGTGGAGGACTGCACTGGTAGCCTTGTCATACTGTACAGGGTTTTGATAACTTCAATAATGTTAGGGCTCATGTAGTACACTGTCATTGTTGCACACAATGCTGCATGCCAGACTTGGTCAAACGCTTTGTTGAAGTCTACACACACCTCATTTGCTCGTAAACCTGTTACCTGTCAATAGCTTAGCCCATGGAAGGAGTTTTCTGGGAAGGCGGTTATCTCCACTGTCATCACGCCGTGTGACCACATCACAGCATTTTTAAGGTATTGTTTTATTTGCTCTTCCTCAACGGCAGCAGCCATATTTCACAAGTCAAATGGTTGTAGTTATTATTGGCTTGCAGCCTGACCAACATAGCCACACACTTCTTTGTGCATTGGCTTTCCAATGACGTCTGTAAATAATGCTACACAACTTCCAGCCTGACCAACATAGCCACACACTTTTTTGTGCATTGGCTTTCCAATGACTTCTGTAAATAATGCTACACAACTTCCAGCCTGACCAACATAGCCCCACGCTTCTTTGTGCATTGGCTTTCCAATGACTTCTGTAAATAATGCTACACAACTTCTCTAGCCCTATCCATAAAGACGGAAGACGATAAGGAACACCAAAGCAATGACGAAGGATGGCAGGATTCGGCGACACCTTAAGAAGCTGGCTTACGGTCCAGTAGTTATAACCTGTGTCAACTGCACGGCCCATTGCCACGCGAAAATGTCTGTGTGGTTGCTTGCCAAAAAGCCTCACCACACTCTGTTCAGCTTGTCCTGATAAGCCATAGACTTTAATATATGGGATTCGAGACTAAATAGTGTATCCGTAAGCAATGTTTATCTTAATTATTTTGTTTATCGTTCTTACAAAGCGCTTTTTCAGCTCAAAGGCTGCTCAAGGCGCTGGCCGATCCAGCTACTATTCCATCTTTCCAGTAGAAAAACTCTTCACAGGCGCTTACTATGCCAATCACAATATAATAAAATAATAATAGTTTTAATAATAAAAACCCGTTTAGAACATGAGCGTTAGGATCTTTCAAGTACTGCGTCCACCAAACTGTGTGTAATGCCCTTTCCCGTTCCTCCCAGCGACCAGCCAATGCCAACCGGTCCCCTCTATGGACACTAGTGAGGGAGGATGCTAAACACAGTAGATGACCATCTCATTGTAACCGGCCTGCTCTTTGTCTAGCTACTGCAGGGCAGCGTCACAAAGGGAGGTAATTATGATTTTGGACAAGCGATGAAGGCAGGGGACATCACTGACACTATGATAGCGGTCGTCGTCTGCCAGATGCTGATGATGAGCTGCAACTGTTAAAAAAATGAGGGGGAGGAAAGGAGGGGAAAGGGGGGAAGGGAGGGGGGTAAAGGGAGGGAAACCTTTCTGCATTTCATTTTCTTGTGGTAGTTTTGCTGGGAACAGTACATTTGTATTAAACGTCAAGCTTGCGATACACAGTTCTCGCAGCAAGTGGGCGTCTGGGGCGGCTTGCGTACAATACTGTATCGGCCAGCGTCTTGAGCAGCTCTTGAGCTGGAAAAGCGCTATATAAGAAGGAGTAAGTTAAATTAAAACGAGGAAGCACAACTCAGTAAGCTTACTTATTCACCAGGCGGAGTTGCTGGATGCACAATCATTTTAAGCATCTTGGAATTCATATTAAGTTGGCTGACCACGCTTCCTTGACAGATCCTTTTAACATTCACAGTGAGTGTTGCCCCTCTGAAAAAAATAAGACTACAACAAAAGATGGCTATTTTAAAAGTATAGTTATTTTTTTAAATGAATAAATCCCGTTTTTTTGTTTTGGTCTATTAATGGCAACAGCCGCTGGCTATAACCAGCCAATATTCTAAAAATAGCAGCTACCAAAGTCGGTAAGAGACTGGACCCGTGAAAACAAATGCTAGTAAGATTTGTCGTTATATGTAGATAAAATAAACCTTGCTCTACACCAGACACCGAAGACACACTTCAAGCCCCGTGGTTCACTCACAACTAGGGTCAAACGTCACACGGCTATACCGTTAAAACAGGGGAAATAACTCACATTCACAACCGAAATTAAACATTCAAATTTTAGCGGTTGATTTGAGCAACAAAAGCCCACTTTTTCACCGTTTAATTTAAAAAGAAAGCGATTTGTAGGTTAAACCCGAATTTGCTATTTGCTTAAACAAGGCCTTTGAAGTTATCCATGCAGAAATCCAAGCAGTTAATTCCTCACGATGGGCTCT
>CM072511.1:4000407-4002907 GCA_036898135.1 Oncomelania hupensis | reverse complement strand
TTGTTACGATACACCAAAAGACGGAACAGTCAAAAGTAAGAACTATTTACAACTATGTACAAAATGACAAAAAAGACAAAAATAGAATAGCAAAAACTTATTCACAGCTATTTATATGGCTTATATGGATCTTCTTCCTTTGGCTACACCTCTTTTGTCCTGGACTTTCTCTGTCCTGCTTGACCTCCCTTGACGGCCTAACCCCCCTTTAAGTCCCTATACCCTACGTATTGGATGGAACTGTCGCTCACAACTGCTACATGGCCTTCGTCATCCACAAAACTGAGTATCAGAGATTAGGAGAGAGTGGAGAGGGTAACATTCTGCGCCATCTGAAATTCTTGGGTGCGTGAGCTCTAGGCTCAAACACTGTGTGCGTGAGTATCTATAGGCTCAATAGGTGTATTGTAGCAAAAGTGACGTTTTATCGAGTGCATGTATGTATATGTAATGACTAAGTAAAGCGTGGTGAGTCTGGTCATAGGCTGGAGTACCCGCTATATAAAAATCCGTTATTATTATTATTATTATTATTAAACACTGTGTGCGTGAGTATTTTTAGGTTCAAACACTGTGTGCGTGAGTATCTATAGGCTGGAACACTGTGTGCGTGAGTATCTATAGGCTCAAACACTGTGTGCGTGAGTATCTATAGGCTCAAACACTGTGTGCGTGAGTATATATAGGTTTAAACACTGTGTGCGTGAGTATCTATAGGCGGGAACACTGTGTGGGTGAGTATCAATAGGCTCAAACACTGTATGCGCGAGTATCTATAGGCTCAAGCACTGTGTGCGTGAGTTTCTATAGGCTCGAACACTGTCTATAGGCTCGAACACTGTGTGAGTATCTATAGGCTCGAACACTGTGTGTGTGAGTATCTATAGGCTCAAACAATGTGTGCGTGAGTATCTATAGGCTCAAACACTGTGTGCGTGAGTATCTATAGGCTCAAGGACTGTGTGCGTGAGTATCTATAGGCGGGAACATTGTGTGCGTGAGTATCTATAGGCTCAAACACTGTGTGCGTGAGTATCTATAGGCTCAAGGACTGTGTGCGTGAGTATCTATAGGCTCAAGCACTGTGTGCGTGAGTATCTATAAGCTCGAACACTGTCTATAAGCTCGAACACTGTGTACGTGAGTATCTATAGGCTCGAACACTGTGTGCGTGAGTATCTGTAGGCTCCAGCACTGTGTGCGTGCGCTCGTGTTTTCCCCGCGTGGCTGCTGTTTGTTTCCTCAAACACTGACCTCTCCTAAGCGCTGACCAGTGGCCAGACGTTTCATTCAATTTCGTGGATGGACGGAAATCCCCGGGCAAGACCTGCTTCTCTTCTCCGTCGGCACGTCCGTCCCTCCCAGCCACACAAAATGTCCGTCCCTCCCAGCCACACAAAATGTCCACCCTTCTTTTAGGACATTTCATACTGGCTGAACAGTCTATTCTTTTTACTTTGGACAGTAGGCCAGCATTTTGCATTAGATATGAGGGTGGAAGTAAACGTGATATAATGTCTGATATGACAAACAAAAAGACCGATCCTCGTTGCTGACACCCTCTTTTAAAAAAAATCCGATGTTCGCAACCTTTTCAAATCTCATCAATCATTTTTTTTTTAAATTTCATTTTATTTACTTGATTTAAAATCGGTACACATAGTAATCTTAGACCAACAACAACAACAATTTATTTACAAAATTTAACATTAACATTGTAACAGTTTGACCAGCCTAAATTTCTACATAACATTTACACAATTTTTGAACATCAAACATTTTCTTTCTTATATGTGAATGTACTATCAAAATATATGTAAAGTCAGATTCATGTAATTCCCGGAAACACGAATTCAGCAAAACCGAGCCCAAACAACTAAATTGGCAATCAACCGCCACCTTCCGCAATATTAACAATAGACAGCAAAAACCCGCGATTTCCCCAACAAACCCGCCGAGTCCCCAGATCCAACAGTCACTTCCGCAAAACCCGCAATTCTGTCACACAGAACCAGAACATAAAATTCTACGTTCTTGAAAAGGCGTTTGCCGATCTCACTCATCCATCAAAGCCGCCGCGACCGCAAAACAGCCACCAGAATGGCAAAAGCGCCTTCCTCACACTCATCCCGCAATGTCATACGCCCGCAAATCGCCACCTTGACCGCAACTCACCACCAACCATGCAGAATCCGCTTAAAAACAAACAAACAAACAAACAAACAAACAAACAAACAAACAAACTGTACCTTTTAGTTTCCGCAAAATACATAAACCCGGGAAAACACTTGCAGACATCTCATTTTAAGTTCATTATCTTTTGTCAACGTCGCTGACATTTGTCAATCTCTCACCTGAATTTCAACCCATATCATATGCACACATTACAGGGGGGAAAACCGTTGTCAATTTCAATATTCATAAATGTTGGCTACACATATCGCAATTGCTCTCTCTCTCTCTCTCTCTCTCTCTCTCTCTCTCTCTCTCTCTCTCTCTC
>CM072511.1:3987907-3995407 GCA_036898135.1 Oncomelania hupensis | reverse complement strand
AGAAGAAGAAGAAGCAGAAGAAGCAGAAGAACAAGAAGAAGAACAAGAAGAAGAACAAGAAGAAGAACAAGAAGAAGAACAAGAAGAAGAACAAGAACAAGAAGAACAAGAACAAGAAGAACAAGAAGAACAAGAACATGAACAAGAGGAAGAGGAAGAAGAAGAAGAAGAAGAAGAAGAAGAAGAAGAAGAAGAAGAAGAAGAAGAAGAAGAACTACAACAACAACTACACCAACAACAACAACAACAACAACAAGAACAACAACAACAACAAGAACAACAACAACAACAGCAACAACAACAACAACAACAACAACACTACATTATGATATCACGCTCATTTTTTGTAATGGAACTCAAAGCGCGGCGATGTGAAAAAATCGCTATTACAGAAGGCGGCAGAGAAATCAGTGTTGGGTTTTGTTTTGTTTTTTAATTTAGATTGACTGCATCCAATACCATTGAAGGGAGTGGGGAATCCGGAGTACCCGGATAAAACCCTCGGTGTCCTGACAAGCCTCGTAGCTAAGTCACGGAAGTTAGTCCACTGCGAAGTTCGAACCCGTGACCTTCTGCCTAGGAAATCATCCCTCTGTCCACTGACCTACCAGGTCACCCCCACCCCCCTTCCCCTCCCCCATTTCTAGTTAGATGGATGGAGTCATTTAAAAACCTGAAGGGCAAAGCCCATATGACTCACATGCTCCCTATGAAACTCGCAGCGTTTAACGCGAAAGTGAGTGCCCAGAATAAAACAAAATGAAACGCTCAAAGTAGTGCCGACTTTGATCTTTCCATGCTCTTGACCTTGAGATGACCTTGACCTCCGGCTCCAAATACACCCATGTACGATCAAATAAACTGCAGCAAAAGTTGTAATAAGCCCAAAAAAAAACAAAAAAAAACCCAGTTGGCTTTGGGATGACTTTAACCTTCAGTGAATTTGACATTGGGATGACCTTGCCTCATACATGTCTGATCAAATAACCCAATGTTGTTGCATACTATGGGTTATATATACAACCATTTTACTGTACAAGGACCTATTTTTGTATGTTTTTGCAAGGCCTAAAATGACCTTGACCTTAAAAATCAACGCAAAAACGGAACAAATATGAAAGATCAATCTATCATCTATAAATACAACAAATTTGGACTTTCCAACACTTATAGTTTAGGGTCAAGGTCACTTCAAAGTTCCTATACTAACCGACTTTGGACTGTTCCAATGACCTTGGCCTTCTCGGAGTGAGGTTGAGCAATTTTGTATAAAATGTGTCTCATCTATATCTCTCATGCCTCAACGAATCATAAATTCAATATTAATAACCTAGAGAAAAAAAAGTGAAATTTTGTGAACATTTGTAACTTCTTGACTACCATTTTTTGACCCTGTGACCTTTACCTTGAAGTGAAGTCATTAATTCACTTATCGTTTATTACATCTCCTGGGTATTTACCATCTTACCAAGTTGATTGAAATAGGTTCTGATATATTAATCCACTTGCAAATTTTGCACAAACAGACGGCGGACGTCAGACGGCGGACAGACGGACGAACTTTCTTTTTTTTTTCATTTCATTTTTCTACCATTTAGGACTCATCTGACACAGATTTTATTTCTCCAAAATCTGGATTTGTGGTTGTTGTTGTTAATATATACAAATGCATGTAAGTCAGCAAGAAACAATCCACCATTCCAACCAAAACCTCACCAAGCAAGTTGGGAGGAAGATAGCAATCGCTGGTTGATTGGCCACACAGGTTTTGGAGCTGTTCATTGAAAACATCACCCATGTGTCCCAATCCCAAACTTGGCTGATACTTGCTGTCAGACTTCTCAACCTTGGCTGAAGTTCGACTGCAGTGTACTTGTGTGGTTAGGTGAGAGAGTGGGATGTGGGGGTAGAAGGCGAGGGGTAGGAATAGTGAAACAACAAAGACTGAGGAATATAGCAACAACTTTCCATAAGTAAGATTGTTCATTAAGGAGTTACTGAACCCTTCACAATCTCCTTCATACACACACATACGCAAACACACCCACACGCACACACACACACATACACACACACGCATAGAAGAGACCCACGCAGCAGTTGACTCATGTTTAGAGTAAAGCTTTACTGTCGTTTGTAATAATACCCAGTTCACTGTGCAAAACTAATACACTTGTATCAACATGATTCTAACACAATCCCGTTCAGTATGTGCACATGGTCTCTCATGTTCACAACCATCTGATAGCAAAAGGAAAGTAAACGGTAGAACTATTCTAAAGAAATTAAGAGTATATTAACACGAGAAATAACAGTATATTCAAATACACTTCAACAGTATATGCAACAACAAAATATTAACTGAACACCAAGTAAAAAAATAACAATAATTATATATATTTTTTGTAAACGAACAGTATATCCCTATATCAATCAAAATAAATGGTAATAACTGTTGTGAAAAAAGCGACCATTTTAAAATCGTTTCATCATATTCTACTCTAAACGTTGTAAAGTTATTAACAATGAACACAAAACTAGGCTCCAACTGGAGACGTACCCAAAAGAGAAGACCAAAATACTTGTTATTAAACTAGTATGTACATGCATCGAATACAGGCATTGAATTTATTAAACAGGGCTCGAAACCAAACACGAGCACGCACACAAAATAAACCGCATGAACATAAAAGCTGAACAAACCGATAGTGCAAAATGTATTGAAGACATATCGAGCAAGCAGGTAGCAATTTCAAACAACCCTTTTTATGGAGGTCAGGCTAATTTGTTGGCGGTTAATGTGATAGAAACGGGGGAAGATGAAGAAGTATGGGTGAGGGGGTGGGGGCGATGAGAGGGTGGGAGGAGGGAGATGGATAAAACATTTGTGGAGAACATTCGTGGGTGTGGGTGAGGTAAAAGGTAGAGGTAGGCGAGAGGGGCGGGGGTGGGGGGGAGGGAGAGCGGTGTAACAAAGAAAATTACATGCACGCCTTAAGATGAAAAAATTACCGCTGATATTATAACTAGGGTGTTAAGTAAAGAAAAGTTGGAAACTACAGTTAAGAGAGAGGACATTTCTAGATTGAACAATTAATTTGAATGAATGAACATTGAGGTTTAACGTCTACACCCACCATTGGCGATATGGCAGACGGGGTTAACCATCTCAGGGAAAGAGGGGTAGGGACCTGAATCAACACTGAACCACCAAAGCAATCATACTGCTAAAATGGACAGTGAAAATGGCCACATTTTATATCGCCCACCACGGGATTCGAACCTGGGTCATCGGTGTGCCAGGCGAAAGCTCTACCAATTGAGCTACGGCGGTGGGAATTAATTTACCGACACGTACAGACTGGTCAACACAAAAGAAAAGTAGAAGAAGATGAGCAAAGAATGTATTTCATACAAACACAACGCTCTTCTTTATATTTAAAAAAAAAAAACACACACACAAACAAACAAACACACAAACACAAACCACCAATACAAATAAATTAAAAATAAACAGGCAGGTGCTAAGTTTACAGACAGCTGCGAACTTTGACATGCTCTGTGAGAGAGAGAGGGAGAGAGAGAGAGAGAGAGAGAGAGAGAGAGAGAGAGAGAGAGAGAGAGAGAGAGAGAGAGAGAGAGAGAGAAGAGATGATGAAGAAGAAGAAGAAGAAGAAGAAGAAGAAGAAGAAGAAGAAGAAGAAGAAGAAGAAGAAGAAGAAGAAGCTCCAACATTAACATAATTATCTCATGGAAGGAGTAACGTACAAAGACGGAAATGTTAAAAAGGTAAACAAAAAGCAGAGAGCAAAAACGGCTGCTCCTTTTTTTGACAAAAAATAAAAAAGACACACAAACCATAAAGAAAGACAGCTTTCTACAAACAGAAAGAAGACGCCCTCTGTTGAACTTGTACGTGTATTTACAATGGGCCCAAGGTCTGCTTGAATTTCGTGTTGCCTCTCAGGGTAAATACATCCACAAAATACAATAGGATTTAACACACCCTGGCCTAATACAAGTCATTTTGCCTCTCTGGGTAACTTTAACTGGACCATGTGCCGCGCATGTTTGAATGAATGAAAATTTATTAAACGCAAAAACAATGTTCCAAGCTAGACACGTTAAAAATCAAAGGGTTTGGGGGGGATTTGTGTATTTGGTGAAGAATCAATGTTTGTTCTTTGATGCACTTTACTTCAGAATGCAGCTAGGCTACAGGCAAACATTTACTATCATCATACTATATGGTTGGCGGGAGTTGGGTGTTAGTTGTTTGATGCACCTTACTTCAGAATGCAGCTAGGCTACAAGCAAACATTTACTATCATCATACTATATGGTTGGCGGGAGTTGGGTGTTTGTTGTTTGATGCACCTTACTTCAGAATGCAGCTAGGCTACAAGCAAACATATACTGTCATCATACTATATGGTTTGCGGGAGTTGGGTATTTGTTGTTTGATGCACCTTACTTCAGAATGCAGCTAGGCTACAAGCAAACATTTACTGTCATCATACTATATGGTTGGCGGGAGTTGGGTGTTTGTTGTTTGATGCACCTTACTTCAGAATGCAGCTAGGCTACAAGCAAACATTTACTGTCATCATACTATATGGTTGGCGGGAGTTTGGAAGGGCTGCGGGGAACTGGGCGAACAGTATGATTGGCGTGTACAATTATAAGTCCCGCTATTCATTCCCCGTAACAATTTGATAAATGATAGCAATCCGTATATTTCTCGAGAAATTATCCACGAGCCCTCATGGCGCTCATAGACAATGTACTACAGGACATATTTCCTTTGTGCTTTATAATGTATAACTTGTACAACGTCTCACAAAAGGGTTAACATGACCAAACACGTATTGTACACCATGCCTAAACAGCGTCCATTGTCATCATTCAACTGCTTTATTTCACAAGTCTATCTCCATCTTTCATCATCAAGATAGTGCCACGAAACCTTTCTCAGTCATTCTGTGACAACATCCAACATTTTTGGTGAAAAAAATTGTTCATACCTGTGACTCAATCATAAACGGTACGAAAACAATAGATAATACAAAACATGAAATACATGTCTTCATGAAATGCATCAGTCAAGCTATTTTCCGAATTGTGCTACAAACATATACCCGCAATATATACAGATGAACAAACAAAACAAAACACGAAGTTATCTTTTAAAAGAAAATCAAATCTAACGCAAAATGTTGGAGCACTACAAACCTCCTCCACCCGCCAATCCACATCTTTTAAAACAACAGCAACAACGTAATTTATATATTTATCAATAACTAAATGTTTATTTGAAGTTAAGAACAAAGTCACCAGACTAAGACCGTTGTTAGCACACACACACGTCTTTAACGTAAAACAGGTCTACCATTGCAGCCGCCCCCTCCATACCTACATTTCCCTTCTCCCTCTCTCCCCCCTCCCCCCCCCCCAAAAAAAAAAGAAAGATAGATAGAAATCCTCTGTCAAAGACCCAGTATTTCGCAAAGACCGTAGCTTGACTAACACGCCAAATATGAAGCGACAACATTTCTTCTGAAACGCAATCGTGCGACGGTATGAAATTGTGTGGTCATCGGAGATGTTACGACCTTTTGTAGCAATTTGGATATAATTTGAGGTGAACTATTGCCCTGTGACATTATTTCATGAGCGACAAAACCTCACACTGAATTGTTGCACATTGATGACATGAATTCGGTGCACGTTGCACCCTTAAATGGACAAGTGTCAATATCGTAGCCCAATTAAAATGCCTATCAATCCATGTGACACGTGTGTAACAGTGACGTTCACTTTCATTTACTGAAGGTGTTGCTTTGTCCCTTGTGTCCGAAATCATTTAAACACTTTGCAGTTTACAAATACCTATGTCACAAGTGACGTCATCTTTTAAGCAAAGAAAATACACACTAGGTGATGTCATTTCATTTGTAACCAAAGGACATTGTCTTCCGGTCACCGGTATTTATTTATTTATTCACCAATTCAAAAATATATTTAAATACAAACTGGGCTGTTGTCATTTCTGTCTTTATTTTGGATTTTGAAAGGAAGGGCAGAAGAGGCCTGTTGTTCTACTACCATAAGTTTTACATTGTGACAAACTGAAAGTCAACTCAACGCTTGCATTTTCACTTTATTGGTGTATCTACATTAAAGTTCTACGTTTTAGAAATACGAAACTCCAGTTTTTTTTTTTTTGCTTTAAAGATTTTAATCTGTCATTATCATGTCAAGAACTTTTGCTCTTTGAAGATTACACTAACCTAGTCATAAACTGTACGGAAATAAAATAACACACTGACAGTGTTGGCAAAATGTACACAAACATTGTAAACACCACAAAAAAGAAAAGCTTACCAGGAGCAAATGAAACAAGCCAAAAATCAAATGCGCATGTAACACGTACGAATTAATAGCAATAACCATTAGTATAAAGAGATAAATTACATCTAGAGCGTCATGTCGTTCTATGCGTTCATAAAACAAGTAGCTTACCACAGTTGGGTATATTGTAATTGGTACACCACAAGTTAGTAGTTTCCGCTTTGTATACATACAAAAATGCAAGGTCTGTCATCTGAGGTACTTTTTTTAAGAAACTGTTACGCCAATGTATATGTTCCAGCACAGAGTCACAATACCACAGCACAGCTGCGTTCACTACATTCCTGATGTCACGACTTGTTCGTGATAAACACAACCACAGACGTGGCAGTTTAGAGTATCCACGTCTTGCAAGCTCTCCCACCCCCAAAACATAAAAAGCCCCACACAGGTCCAAACCCAAAAGCTTGCACACACATGGGTTAAAATGCAGTGTGGTCACGTTCAGTCTCGTTTTTAACTGTCGTGTGCCAAGATGCAGATAATGCAACGCAGAAAGCCCAGCACTTATTTGCATCGTCTTTGCCAAGTAAAGATATTCTATCAACTACATTGGCCTGTGAGTGCTAGCACGCAGTGTACGTGTAGCCATACTCCTTGGAACCTTGTTCGTGACTCCTGCTTTGCCGAGCATCTGCATGCACACACTTGTTTAGTGTTGTCAACATATCCGTAAGTCGAACCAGTCAGGGTACAGCGCTGGTTTGCAAAGTGTCGTCGCCACAGTACTAAAAAGAAGACGTCAAAATCTACTTTGGCGTTAGAAATACTCGCAAATGACACCTGTTTGTTTTAAAATGTTTATACCTTCTGCTGAACACCCAGATCGACTTGGATCTAAGCAAGAGGCAAATTCAAGGTCAGCCAAGAACATGACTTTTCTTAACACTGTGTTTGGCAACTCTACTCAAACACAATCTACACATTGATATGGGTAGTCAGGTCTTGCACTACTCATTTTATATTGGATTAGGCCCAAAATACAACATCCCAATGGTTCTTGTACATCCCATTATAATAGCAAATTCCATGCGACCTTTGACTTTCGCGATCATTAGTTCAACTCCGCTGAGATCTTATCAAAAAGCA
>CM072511.1:3915407-3985407 GCA_036898135.1 Oncomelania hupensis | reverse complement strand
AAGAGGGAATAGAGACCTAAATCAACACTGAACCGCCAGAGCAGTCCTACTGCTAAGATGTACCAAACCCTCTATTTTCAGACGCATGTAGCTAATATTTGTAAAACCTGCTTCTACGAAATTCGTAGAATCTCATCCATCCGTCATTTACTTACTGAAGATTCAACTAAGACTCTTCTCTGTGCCTTCGTACTGTCTCGTTTAGATTACTGCAATGCTATTCTTTCAGGCTGTCCTATGTTATTCTAAGCTCCAAAGGGTCCAGAACCATGCTGCTAGGCTTGTCTTTCGCTCTTCTAAATTTGACCACATCTCCCCTCTCCTACACTCTCTCCACTGGCTTCCTGTTCAACAGAGAATTTCTCACAAGACTGCCACACTCTGCTATAAGTCCCTTGATGCTTCTGGCCCACAATATATATCTGACCTACTCCATCTCTACATCCCATCCCGTCAACTTCGCTCTTCTGCAGACTCTCGTATCTTTACGATCCCCACTGTCAGGACAAAAACTTTGGCCAAAGATCTTTCTCTTATCAAGCCCCTGTTACCTGGAACCAGCTCCCCCACTCCATCCGTCATTCACCTTCCCTGCCAACCTTCAAAAAATATCTCAAAACTTATTTATTTCCATCATAGTCTTTAATATTGTTTGTTTGTGAGTATGTTTGGTGTGCTTAAGCTTAGCGCAGTGACTAATTTAATTGATTTTTTGTTTTCTTTATTATATAAGTGATTATGTGTGTGTGCCTGCGTGTGTGTGTTTTGCAGATGGTGGTTATAAGTGAAAAAATTATCTTATTTTCTTGTTTTGTATGTTTTCTTTTGGATTAGTTGTAAATTTTTGACTTTGTAAACGCCTAGGGCTTTGTTTAGATTAGGCGTCAATAGATATAATAATAATAATAATAATAATAATAATAATAATAATAATAATAATAATAATAATAATAATAATAATAATAATAATAATAATAATAATAATAATAATAATGTACAGTGAACAATGGCCATTGCTGTCTTATCTTGCCCAGCACGAGATTACAACCTAATTCATCTGTATTCCAGGCTCTACCTCTGAGCTACTGCAGACGATCTCCTTTTAGCGGCGTTTAATCGATTCCAAATATATTACCCAATAGGTATATAATAGAATAGGTGCTACAGAAGACATCTGGGCATTTCCTATACCCAGCATATCACCAACAACGAAGTCCGATAGTCCATCACAGAAGCCATTGGACAACACGATGACATGCTCACAGTGGTGAAGGAACGGAAACTCCGATGGAATGGCTACGTCACAAGAGTATCAGGCTTTGCAAAAATCATCCTGCAAGGCACGGTGCAAGGAGGCTTAAGAAGAGAAAGTCAGAAAAAGAGGTGGGAGGACACCATTTGAAAATGGATTGGTTTGACACTGAGCGAAGCCATGAGGGTTGCTAAAAAAAAAAAAAAAAGATGGGGTACCTTGGTTAAACGATCGTCTGTGGTGCCCCAACGACCTTTGAGTTACGGGATGGGATAGGATGTTAATACTTATGTAAAGCCTGCCTTTAGGATTTGCACACTTCCCAACTGAAACACTCAGTCAGGCCATCTTGGTGATCAGGAGATAAGGGACACACCATTCCATTCACTGATCCTAAAAAGGAATTTTCCTCTGAAGGTATTTGACTATACAATGTCGCGAACACAACCGATTGCCTGAATCTCCATGTCAAGGTCAGCAAAAGACATGAACAAGCCACGCTAATTGAAGGAAATGAGCCAATCCCCGGGAACTCACCTTCCTGCCCGCTCCATTGTTCCAGAGATTCATGAGGCCCTCCTCACTGTACTTGTTTAGCTCGTTGGAGTCGACGAACTCCTTAGAAAAGCGAGACCCGTAGCGGATGTTGTCGGAGCAGCCGCCCCACTCGAAGGTGCCATCCGTGGGCTGCCGTCGCCGCACACGTCTGTCGCATCCGCACTTGAGTAGTTCCCCCTTCGCGCAGGCTCTGGTGACAGCGTACATGACTCCCGCGCTAGAGATGGCGTAGATATAGGCTGTCTCACGGCTCTCTGAAAATACAAACACGCCTGAAAATCAGTATTGCAACACAGACACCAGTGTTTTTGAATTGTGGAGTTGTTGTTCTTTTTACTACAATACCCTGCTCCTGCCATCTCTTTCTCCTCACCAACATCATCATCATCATCATCATCATCATCATCATCATCATCATCACATTATTTCTTCTTCTTCTTCTTCTTCTTCTTCTTCTTCTTCTTCTTCTTCTTCTTCTTCTTCTTCTTCTTCTTCTTCTTCACCCGATACTCTTCTTCTTCTTCTTCTTCTTCACCCGATACACATTGGTCGAAGGCTACTAGACGCATGCTGTAGTAGTCGCCTCAACAGGCCTCATGCATGCTCTCATGCTTCAGAGCACTGCTTCCTACACTCTTCAGCCCTAGGAGCATTGACCAATCAACTCATGAAAATAGAAAATGTAAGTTTCGTTTCCTCTAGGGGACGAATTAGGTCAAACTGTATTTGTTTCTAGGTCAACTGTCTTTTACGAACCCTTTGAGAATGTTTTTGAACAGTTTGTTGACGCCGGATAGTGTCCTCACTTGGTTTCATACAATTTAAGAATCCAAGAAGGCAAATGGGTTTTTGAGATGGAAAGAGCGGAATGTTGTAGAGAAACTTTCTGTATATATTTACAGTGAAATTGCGCTTTTTCCGTCACTATAGAGCTTGAAGAGTATAGGAAGCAGTGCTCTGAAGCATGTTGCCTGTTGAGGCGACTACTAAAGCATGCTTCTGGTAACCTTCGACCAACGTGTACCGGGTGTCTTCTTCTTCTTCTTCTTCTTCTCTCTCTCTCTCTCTCCCTCTTTCTCCCTCTTTCTCTCCCCCCTCTCTCTTCGCATCCCCCACACCCCTCTTTTTTAAATTAACAATGTCGGGCCAGAGAAACTGGACTGTCAGGAACTTACGCCTACTGTGTATAATAAAGCGTCGGCAGACGAAGCGTTTTATAATTTAATCCAGGCCATATCCACGTAGGAGACGAGGCTAACAAGCAGAAGATAAAGGGGAAATAGGGTATGGGACTATCAGCCGCTTTAGGCAATTAACACACCCAGCAACGCAGGGACGTGTAATAGAAACTTTACCACTGTTTTTCCCAACCACAACACTTCCATTGTGCTTTGGGAGTATTGTCGGTGTGTTGGTTGGTTGGACTGAGATATTGTCAAATTCTGATGTGTACATGATAAATAGACAATAATATTGTTTTAAAACAAACTCAGCAACAACACTTGATATAGCTACTGTAAGGAAGCAGAGCTATTTAAGGTACGTAGACCTAAGTGATTGTATGATCACTTGAAAACAATCCAGTCTTTCCCTTCCCATTATAATATCCATAGCGCACCCTTTTTGGCCCATGCTTTCTTCGCTTACTTATTTAGTAACCTGTGTTTGGGAGGTGAGCATTGGGGGTGGGTGGAGGGTTAAGCTTGTTGGTGTCTTTTGCTTTCCTTTGCGTAATGTTGTGTATTAACCATTAGTCCCATTGAAGACGTGAGAAAAGCGCTTTTAGCGAATTATTGTTTAATTTTGGGATCTAAAAAAAAAGAAAAAAAAGGTATAGGTAGTCCAATAGGCTGTGGCCGTAGGGGAGCGTGATGTTGAAGATCACACTTATCTTGGGCCAGCGTAATGAGGGTGATGCCCATCTCTCTCCCTCGCTGCTTTACCTTCTCCACCCTTAAGAGAGTAGGTACTCAGTCACAGTTGAGTCAAACTGGGGGCGTTGTTATTTGTCGCTTAACGTTTTGCGGTCACCCATCCAAGTGCTAACCGCACTGGGCGGTGCTTAACTTGCGACACAGTAGCGAGTGCTCCAACCACTGCGCTATCCGACACCACCTTTGGGATCTATAAAAGATATTATTATTATTATTATTATTATTATTATATATTTATTTGGTTAATTCATTCGATCACAATCACGCGTTGCTGATGGGACACAGTTTTTCATCGTTATCCGTGCGTGCATCCTCTTCTTCAAAAATCATCTCACACTGCTTCTGCTAAACGGGCTTTGACGAAATTTGGAGCGTGTGTGCGAGGCCTAAGGGCATCCCGCCAGTAAATTTTCATTAAAGCACACAGGAATTTGTTATTATTTTTTTTGTCAAGGTTCTCCTTCTGCTGTATAATGTCCATGTTCTTGAAGTTGAACTTTACGCTTCTTCCACCGAATGGCTTTTCTTACATTTCGGTGTGTAGATCTACGATTTGCCATAGGAGCCTCCTGCAAGTTCCCTTTAAGTCTCTCCTACCTCTACCCCCAACTTTGCCGGATGAAAGACCTCGGAATTATATTATAAACCTTTCACCCTTCATTACATAATGATTCTAATAATCTTAATACGGAGTTCTTTGTGTTGTACATACACTTTTGTTGTTGCTGATAGTGTGTTGGTTTGTTTTTTCTCGTAAGGGTGAAGTTCAAGGACATTGCTGCACAAAACGCGTAATACTTGTCATTTTGAGGACAAAAAAAACACTCTTGACACAAAGCTATGTTTCGTACATGCCTATTTGACATGAAATAAAAGTTCAAGGTCACACTGAGTGGAACGCTTTGGAGTGGTTTGACATATTTGTTTGCGGTTACTGGAAAGCTGCATAAGGGGAGGTCTCAGTGTTGCTATGAGCTGCGCTTCCTTGATGTGCAGAGGACGGAGGCACATTTCCAAGCCGCTGTCCAAAAAGTCACGTCACTAGTCATAAGTCTAAAACGGTTCCATTATCTGAGGTCTGGCCCGATAATTGTCTTTATCCTGCACGCACGTGCAGCAGGTAGAGAGAGCTGGCACTGAATTAGGCTGTCTGCATTCTTCACCTCAGCCAGCTGCACACTTCTCAAACACTCGTAAACTTAGGACCAACTACGTTCTGCATTTTTTTTACCAGGCATTTCCGGCATGCTATTCAAAAAACATTCCCTCAAAAATTCTTTACTCTCTTCAAATTACTAAACATTCGTAACAGTCTCAACAATTATTCATAACCTTCAGCGCAAATCGTTTCCAGGTGCAGTTGAAATTTCGTTTCTCTCAAACGTTTAGTAACGGACATCACTGGTCCAAACTTGACAACAGATTCCCACACGCAGAGCTGTCCAAACACTTGACAAACAAAATTCAGGAATTTGTGCAAAGAGCCGCCTAGCAAGGATCAGTAGCACCAGGCTGTTTTGTAGCCTATTTTCAATTGAGAAGTTGCAGTTAAGATGATGGTGTACAATTGAAGATGACCCCGTCTTTAGACCGAAATATCCCGCCGATAATTCAAAGCACTTGACGTCAATAAATTCCTTGTACGTGAAACACCAAGCTCGTGCGCCAGTTTTCCAGTGGCATTGTTACACATGCCAGACAGTTTTTTTGGGGAGGGGGATGGGGTGGGGGGTGGAACTATCCCTATCTACCCTTTACCTTCCCTCACCCCTAAACTCCTTCCCTCTCCCCCACCATCCCCGTCCTTTTATCCCTTTCTCTAACAATAACCCGATGGTAACAACCATTACGGTGATCTTGCTCCCATTCCGTCAATACCCTCACCCTCATGCCACTCACCTTCGCTACCCTGTAGGAAGCCATTTGTAATTGTGTGGGTAAGGTGTGATGGGCGGAGGATGTACAAAGTCTTTGAGGGTTGGGGGAGGGGAGGTGGGCGGCATACTGTTAAGTAACATCTGATGAATGCGAAGCAAGACGTTCGACACGTAAATCAGTGAGTCACGGAATGTACTTGCTTTGCTTCAGTACCTCCAAATAGAACCGCATCCCAAATCTTTGATAATAAAGACTTGGTGCGTAGGGAGACCAAAGCTTGGTGTACGACACAAATGACGAGGTGTCTCGCTTACAGAGGCGGGACTGGAGTATACTGATAGCATGTTGGATATCATCCTTAGTAGTTGCTGTCCTCCGTAGAAAGAGGGAATGAGAGGACAGATTTATCTCCCCTTCTCTGATGACCATGGTTTGCATGTGTGGATGTGTGTCATAGATACTGATGGTGTGTCATAGATACTGATGGTGTGTCATAGATACTGGTGGTGTGTCATAGATACAGATGGTGTGCCATAGATACTGATGGTGTGCCATAGATACTGATGGTGTGCCATAGATACAGATGGTGTGCCATAGATACAGATGGTGTGTCATAGATACAGATAGTGTGTCATAGATACAGATGGTGTGCCATAGATACAGATGGTGTGCCATAGATACAGATGGTGTGTCATAGATACTGATGGTGTGCCATAGATACTGATGGTGTGCCATAGATACAGATGGTGTGTCATAGATACTGATGGTGTGCCATAGATACTGATGGTGTGCCATAGATACTGATGGTGTGTCATAGATACAGATGATGTGTCATAGATACTGATGGTGTGCCATAGATACTGATGGTGTGCCATAGATACAGATGGTGTGCCATAGATACAGATGGTGTGCCATAGATACAGATGGTGTGCCATAGATACTGATGGTGTGCCATAGATACAGATGGTGTGCCATAGATACAGATGGTGTGTCATAGATACAGATGGCCGTTTCGCGGAGTTCTCAGCTCGTCAGTGTATCGGGTATCCTATCATATCGTATCATATCCTATCCTATCCTATCCCGTAACTCGAAGTCGTTGGGGCACCACAGATGATCGTTTAACCAGCGTATACCATCTTTCTCTTTCGTCAGCAACCCTCACGGCTTCGTTCAGTGTCAAGCCAGTCCATTCTCGAATGTTGTCCTCCCACCTCTTTTTCGGTCACCTTCTTCTCCTGCGTCCTTGCACCGTGCCTTGCAGGATGCTCTTTGCAAGACCTGATGCTCTGATGACGTGGCCATAACAATCAGAGTTTCCGTTTCTTCAACACTGTGAGCATATCATCGTGTTGTCCAATGGCTTTTGTGATGGTCTGTCGGACTTCGTTGTTGGTGATGTGCTGGGTACAAGAAATGGCCAGAGGTTTTTTGTAGCACCTCATCTCCATGCTTTGTACTCTTCGTTGTAGATTTGCTGTGAGGGTCCATATTTCGCAAGCGTATAGGAAGATGGAGATGACAATGGAGCGCAGCAGCCTTACTTTGGAATATCGACTTATGGTCCTGTCTTTCCAAATGGGCTTCAACCTTGTCAGGGTCGCAGTTGTTTGTGCGATCTTGGAGAGGACTTCCTGTCGGGACCCATTGTCTGATACAATGGCTCCTAAATATTTGTAGCTATGCACTGTGTTGAGGAATTGGCCTTGGACTTTGATGTCCATGTTGAGGCCTTTGGTATTGTTGGTCATCATTTTGGTCTTGTATGCACTTATTTCCATTCAATAGGCTCTGGAGGTGGTGTCAAGCCTCTGTACCAGCTGTTCAAGTTCTTGTTCCTCTAAAGCAATCCATCAATGTCATCCGCAAAACGAAGGTTAGAGATTGCTCTACCCCTATACTGACTGTGTCTTCGTGATCTGCAAGGGCATCTGACATGATGCGCTCTAGGAAGATGATGAAGAGTGTTGGAGAGAGTAGGCATCATTGACGCACTCCGATTGTTGTTCTGAACCAGTTTCCGATGGCGCTGTTGTGGAGGACTGCACAGGTAGCCTTGTCAAACAGGCTTTTCATGATTTCAATAATGTTAGGGCTGATGTGGTACACTCTCATGGTTGCCCACACACTCGGTCAACCGCTTTCTTGAAATTTACAAACACATGATATAGATTTTTTTGGTGTTGTAGGTATTTCTCGCAGATTATTCTGAAGTTGAAAATCTGTTCAGTGGTACTTCGCCCTGTCCTGAATCCTGCTTGTTCTTCAGCTATGATTTGTTCAGCTTGGGGTTTCAACCTGTTGAGTATTATTTTGAGGAGGACCTCGCTGGGATGGCTGATGAGGCTGAGGGTGCGGTAATATTCACACTCCTAAAGGTTACCCTTTTTGGGAAGAGTAATGACAAGAGACTGGGTCCATGGTGTAGACCACTCCTCAATCAACACGATTTTGTTACAGATAATGGAGGGCGTCAATCATCGCTTCTCCTCCTGCTTGAACCAATTCCGCTGACTCCCCCCTTCTTTAGTGATTGCACTGCTGCCTCAACTTCTTCTCGGAGAATTGTCAGGATTTCTTTTTCTTCTCTGTTCTGTGAACATGCTGGAACTGATGGGTCTCCGTTTGGTGTGTGCTTGTAAAGGTCAGAGCAGAACTCTGTCCATCTATCGAAGACTTCTTGTTCTTCTGTTTGGCATATGCCAGACTTGCTTTGGATCGTGGAGATCTTGGGTTGTTCAACACTTGTCAGCCGCTTCACGGTCTGGTAGGCCTTCTTGCAATTGTTCTTGTTCAGACTGTTCTCGATTTTCTGGCACTGCTCTTCTATCCAGTTCTCCTTTGCTGTGCGCATACCTTTCCGGATGTCATTGTTGATTTTTCGGTAGGCATCAGCTCCATGTAAGGAGTTCTTTTTTTTAATCTCTCTTCGTTTATCACACAGGTCCAAAAGTTCCGGTGTGATCCACGGTTTCTTTTTTGTGCGGTGCTTGCCAACGATCTCAGTGGTGGCATCTGTCACAGCTGAATTGAAGGTGGTGGTCATGGTATTGACATCTACTTCACCAGCTCCCAAAATGAGCAGTGGTGCACATTTCCCTCCTATTGTGGCTTGGAATATTTTTGCCATCTCACGGTCTTCGAGTTTGTCTAGGTCGAACTTCAGTCTGGTGCACTTCGTTGTGTTTACACTCTTTAAGTGGAGCCGGGAGGACATCACCAAGAGATGAGTGCTCCTGGAAAGTTACGTGTCCTGCCAATGTTGATGCTTGATCTGAAGCGTTTCTTGACCATGCTGTAGTCAATGTGTTTGTGATGCTCCCCGCTGAGATAGATCCGTATCCATTGTGTGGATTTTTTCTCCATCTTTCTCTGTCCTCAGCAACCCTGATGGTTTCGCTCAGTGTCAAACCAGTCCATTCTCGAATGTTGTCCTCCCACCTCTTTTGCGGTCTCCCTCTTCTTCTACCTCCTTGCACTGTGCTTGCAAGATGGTCTTTGCAAGACCTGATGATCTGGTGACGTGGCCATACCATCGGAGTTTACGTTTATTCACCACTGTGAGCAGGTCATCGTGTTGTCCAATGGCTTGTGTGATGGTCTTTCGGACTTCGTCGTTGGTGATGTGCTGGGTATAGGAAATGCCCAGAAGTCTTCTGTGGCACCTCATTTCCATGCTTTGTTATTCTTCGTTGGAGATCTGCTGTGAGGATCCATGTCTCGCAAGCATACAGGAAGATGGAGATGACATAGGAGCGCAGCAGCCTTACCTTGGAATGTAGACTGGTGGTCCTGTCTTCCCAAATTGGCTTCAACCTCGCCAGGGCAGCAGTTGTTTGTGCGATCCTGGAGAGGACTTCCTGTCGGGACCCATTGTCTGATACAATGGCTCCTAAATATTTGAAGCTATGCACTGTGTTGAGGGATTAGCCTTGGACTTTGATGTCCGTGTTGATGCCATTGGTGTTGTTGGTCATCATTTTGGTCTTATATGCACTTATTTCCATTCCATAGGCTCTGGAGGTGGTGTCAAGCCTCTGTTTGATTGATTGTTGCTTTAGGTCCAGCGGACTCCTCCGAGCCAAATCAGGACCGGGTCAAGCCTCTGTACCAGCTGTTCAAGTTCTTGTTCCTCTCCAGCCAATCCATCAATGTCATCCGCAAAACGGAGGTTGGGGATTGCTCTTCCCCCTATGCTGACTGTGCCTTGGTGGTCTGCAAGGGCATCTGACATGATGCGCTCTAGAAAGATGTTGAAGAGTGTTGGAGAGAGTAGGCATCCCTGACGCACACCGATTGTTGTTCTGAACCAGTTTCCGATGGCGCGGTTGTGGAGAACTGCACTGGTAGCCGAACTCCAGCATCTAAATATACATCATTTAGAACACGTCTCTTAATGCACATTAAACATTAAATATACATCATTTAGAACACGTCTCCTAATACACATTAAACATTAAATATACATCATTTAGAACACGTCTCCTAATACACATTAAACATTAAATATACATCATTTAGAACACGTCTCCTAATACACATTAAACATTAAATATACATCATTTAGAACACGTCTCCTAATACACATTAAACATTAAATATACATCATTTAGAACACGTCTCCTAATACACATTAAACATTAAATATACATCATTTAGAACACGTCTCCTAATACACATTAAACATTAAATATACATCATTTAGAACACGTCTCCTAATACACATTAAACATTAAATATACATCATTTAGAACACGTCTCCTAATACACATTAAACATTAAATATACATCATTTAGAACACGTCTCCTAATACTCATTAAAAATTAAATATACATCATTTAGAACACGTCTCCTAATACACATTAAACATTAAATATACATCATTTAGAACACGTCTCCTAATACTCATTAAAAATTAAATATACATCATTTAGAACACGTCTCCTAATACACATTAAACATTAAATATACATCATTTAGAACACGTCTCCTAATACTCATTAAACATTAAATATACATCATTTAGAACACGTCTCCTAATACACATTAAAAATTAAATATACATTAGATTGCTAATGTTGTTAATTGATGTTAACAACAATAATTTGATTTTAATTTTCCAAAAAATATTTTTATCTAATGATGACCTTGTTTATTTATTATTGTTCAATGATGTGAATGTTATAACATTAAGTTGTTGTATTTAATAGTTATTGTTCCATGATTTTAATGTTATTACATTAAGTTATTGTATTTAATATTTATTGTTCCATGAAGTGAATGTTATAACATTAAGTTGTTGTATTTATTATTTATTGTTGCATGATGTGAATGTTATAACATTAAGTTGTTGTATTTAATAGTTATTGTTCCATGATGTTAATGTTATAACATTAAGTTGCTGTATTTAATAGTTATTGTTACAAGCACCAAGGGCAAGATGTTACAAAACGCATCCAGCGCTTACTCTTTTATAACCCTTGTAACATGAAATTGTTATCTTACCTTAGCCTACCATATCTTCTCTTCTCTCTGTCTCTGTCTCTGTCTCTCTCTCTCTCTCTCTCTCTCTCTCTCTCTCTCTCTCTCTGACCTCTTAGTGAATATGGTAAGCTGTAATTTGAGGGACATAAGCGGCCCTCTGTAAGGTTTGATGTAAAGAAGGCCGTCTCATAAACAGTATGAAGGGCATTTTTATATACAAAACGGCGCTCCTTGAACAAGGTTCCAAGAGGCGAGCTCTCGTTAACGGCCCACCACAACTCCCCATCCAAAGAAACCAATCAACAAATAACACGGACACATTCTGTGAGGAGCAACAAATAAAATAATATTATATCTGGCACGCCCTATCGGATGGCGCAGTCGTGTAGTCGTGTAATGGCTTAGGCCCACGCTACAAATGTTTCATGTTAAGCAACGTCGAGCGCGGCTAGTGCTTGGATGTTACCCATGCGGCTAGTGCTTGGATGTTACCCATGCGGCTAGTGCTTGGATGTTACCCATGAACGACACAACGAAGTAACCAAGCGCGCAACATGCCCCAGATCACTCATCAGTGAATGGGTCCCTGGCTCTGTTTAGAACCAGGGGATAAGGTAAGGCTGCGAGGCAGAGCGGATGAACACCTCCCTCATTAAGCCGGCTCCGAGAAAATGGAAGTCCCATACGCCTTTCTTCCAACGACCGAAAGGTAAGGGGAACACTTTTACCGGTTTATCCTTTGTTGGAAATTTGAATGCATTACTTCCTGTATCATGGTATCCGACAAAGTCGTCACAGCCGGAGAATATATTACTCACGAAAAGTGTAAATGCGACGCATGTATTGCGTTGCGCAACCTTAAAGCCGGAGAATTAGTGTAAGTGAAAGTGAACAGACGTATAGAATGAACAACTTACTGTGACCCAATCAATAAGCTTACATCAAGATAGAGAATATGTCCTTAATGGAAAATTAGGACGGATAGCTTTATGTTGGACGCAACAGTTCCAATAGAGCGAAAGGGACATAACTTCTTGAGTAGGATACTCAAGATGAGAGAGAGAGAGAGAGAGAGAGAGAGAGAGAGAGAGAGGGAGAGAGAGAGAGAGAGAGAGTAGGTTTAGGATTACGCATATAGGATGTGTGTTAGGCCGAGAGCAGGGCTAACTTGCGAAATACCAAATATTTCAAATTGTACGGCGAATGGGATGGGGAGCAATAGCAGATTGTTACCAAGACCTCTCTTGAACATTGCAATTTCAGGTTTATTTTGTGAGCCACTGTAAAAGATTCCAGACCGCCGCCTTCTCTCGCCACAGACTCGCGCAGGAAGATGAAGAAAATATGAGCAAATGAACCCGGCTCAAACTGCACTGAACTCAACGATAGGGAGAGTATGTAAGGGGGAGAAATGGACGTGAAGGGTGGAGAATATAGTGGAAGAGGTGATGGAGAAAGGGGCAGAGAGAGAGAGAGAGAGAGAGAGAGAGAGAGAGAGAGAGAGAGAGAGAGAGACAGAGAGAGAGAGAGAGACAGACAGCTGTGTACATCTATCATGGGTAGCTGGTGCTTGTTTACTTACAGATTCGTCATTTCATCTTCATTTATCTGACGTGCTGACAGAGGCTGTGATTGCCAGTCCCTCACTGTCAGCTCTCACAGAACGGGATGCCAAGTTTACCACACAAAACTACGCCGAATGTCAAAAAGATGCGAGCTGGAGAACTTCCTCCTCATCCATATCTTAGCGCCCAAGACCGATAGACTCCGCTAACACGCCTATAAAAACTGTTCCGGCAGACATGGCTAAATTGTGAAAAGACAAATCATGGGATAGGTTTTCCATTTTCACGAGGTTTTTTTTTCTTATAGTCTTCTGCTTCTGCTCTCTCTTCTCCGTCTCTAATCCTCTTCTCCGTCTCTAATCCTCTTCTCCGTCTCTAATCCTCATCTCCGTCTCTAATCCTCTTTTGACTCCACCACCACCTTTTCCCCGGCCCCATACACGTCAGCAAAAAAAAAATGTTTTTTTGAGTGGCAGCTAGGGCGGGTTGCATGATATGCCCCTCAACACACAATAATGAAAAAGCCCCTTTTTTGAAAAAGGTAATTTTCTCTCAGTGTTGACACCCGCTGAGAAGAAAACAATGACGTCTGAATTATGATTGATGATGCAAGACTTGAACCTGAGAGAGAGAGAGAGAGAGAGAGAGAGAGAGAGAGAGAGAGAAGAGGTTTTGCACCGTATTCAATTCCGTACTTGCACCATGGAAGTGTTGAAGAATCCATGGTTGCACCAACACAATAATTAACAATAACTGTCAATCAAACACGTGATCAAATAGGCCCTTTTGTCCCCTGCACCTTCTCCCATTGTGGTCCTGATTCGGCTTTTTGCATCCGCTAGACCCTACACGCAATGACTAACTAACTACTCCGCAATAACTGACCAACTGCTCCCCTTACGATTTTAATATTTCATGGTTTGTTGTACATAATTATTATTGTCTTGGTTACATTTCCCCCACTAATGTGATGTATTTGATTTTAAAAAAAATTCCCCCTCTTCTTTAATGTCCTAAGTATATATTATAATTGCCTTTTTGCGTGTGCTGTATGTGTGTGTGTGTGAATGGCACTATGGATCGTTATGTAGTGTGAGATATTTGCGATATATAAATAATACATTATTTTTATTATTATTATTATTATTATTATTATTATTATTATTATTATTATTATTATTATTATTATTATTATGATTATTAATGTGCATGTTTAGAAAGCCGATCTCGTACACTTCTAGGGCATGCGCAAACCAAGTAGCCGAGCGTCAAGACCACACCCATAGGATCCAGCTCGCTTGGAATCTGACAAGGCACAACTCACACATTTACATACAATCTGATTTACTACGATGATGCACGTCTGAAGGTCAAATACTTAAATATTACTATCGCTTGGCCCGATGTCTAATGTGTCAGCAAACGTCGAACTCGGTCATTTTTGTCCGCGAGCCGTCAAGGAACTTTGGAACTTTGAGAAGGTATTCCTTTCTTAACTGAACATTGTAACAGTGAGAGCCGTCAGTTGGTGTTACGTTGAGACGCGCATGTTGGTGCGTGTGAAATGCGCACGATATTATGTGTGAAGCGCGTGCAATGGTAGGCTTGTGTGTGTGACGCGCGCGATAGATCTGTTCATTTTATTTTGCAACGCATGCAGTAATAGAGTGTATTTATCTTTGATTTGATTTTGCGTTGTTATTAGTAGAGACTTTGTGTAACGTTAGTGTTTTTAGTTGGTCGATATTATTTGAGAATTTTCGAGAATTGGTTGTTTACTATCGATCGAAGCGTATGGATTGTTCTGTTGGTTACCATGGAAGCTTCCATTCCAAATAGGGTTGTGTCACGTGAGAAAGTAATGATGAAATTAATTTTGATTGGTTGTGGTGTTTCATGTAGGATATTCTCGTTTGTTCCCGAGTATGTAGAGACTATATAAGTGCCGCACTGTTTCAAAATAGGTGTGTGTGTTGTTGTTGATAGTGAGTTGGAAAGTAAAAGTTGAGAGTGGAAAAGCCATTGAGCGATTGTATGCAGTAAAGTTGTTGATGTGTGCTGAATAAAAGTGGAAAACTTCATACGTCGACTCCTGACTTGTTGATGAGTGAACAGGCTGCGTGGATAAACGAATCTGAGTTACACACCTATCAGGAATTCAAGCATCGGGGCTGAATCAACTGATAAAAAAACAACTCGAGTGTAACAGTTGGAACACAAGGAATTTTGAGGTTGCGTTTGAAACATTGATGGTCTGGATTTCCCAACACATGATGGAACGGATTGAAGTAGACCCGTCGCAGTCGCCACAGCTGGCGGATGGCGAGCAAACAAAATCAAACAATTGCCCTACCTGCACAGGAAATTGAATACCGATCTGTCCCACGCCTGCGCAGCGAGTCACGTGCAATGCATAGATGACACACTCCGCGCGTTCTGAATACAAACGTGTCAAACTTTGTCAATGGAAATTAGTACTTCACAATGATACGTTTTGCTATAGTAAGTCAAATCCCTGTCACCTTTCAAAACGTCACTCAGTATTAACTTGAACGGGATGGGCCAGTTTTTGTTTTAAGTTTATATATATATATATATATATATATATATATATATATATATATATATATATATATATATATATATATATATATATATATATATATATATATATATATATATATATATATAAACTGTATAGGATAAACAAAATGTATGAAACTATTGAGATGCATTTTATAACAATAATTATAAATATTCCCCTGTAACCTTCAAACGGTATACCAGTGACTAAACGCTAAATAGGAATATTGTTAAAATTATCAACGCACGTTCTTCCCTAATTTTATAGGGAATTTACTTTACCTATAAATTTACACAATTTTAATGTTGCTGATGTCCCATCCCGAAATAAATTATATAAACTAAACATTGAATTACATGACATAGGTCTAATTTGATCTTGTTTTGGCATTTAAGAAATAAAATGAAACTTCTGCATCCTATCCTATCCTATCCTATTCCATTACACGGAGGTCGTAGGGGCACCACAGCTGATCGTTTAACCAGCGTACTCCATCTTTCCTTGTCCTCAGCAACCCTGACTATTTCGCTCAGTGTCAAACCAGTTTATTCTCGAATGTTGTCCTCCCACCTCTTTTTCGGTCTCCTTCTTCTTCTACCTTCTTGCACTGTGCCTTGCAGGATGGTCTTTGCAAGAACTGATGATCTTGTGGCGTGGCCATACCATCGGAGTTTCCGTTTTTTCACCACTGTGAGCAGGCCATCGTGTTGTCCAATGGCTTGTGTGATGTTCTGTCGGACTTCGTCGTTGGTGATGTGCTGGGTATAGGAAATGCCCAAAAGTCTTCTGTAGCACCTCATCTCCATGCTTTGTATTCTTCGTTGTAGATCTACTGTGAGGGCCAATGCTCCACAATTATTATTATTATTATTATTATTATTATTATTATTATTATTATTATTATTATTATTATTATTATTATTATTATTATTATTATTATTATTTATTACATAGCCTGTTTGGTTTAAAAATAATAATAAAATTAAAATAATAATAACTATAACAACCAGGGGTGGTCAAAGGGTATAAGATACAAAACTAAAAGGGAACAAATCGCTCCAGATCTAACATATTTCTGAAGAGATGGGAAACTATAGGTTTACCTGACTAGTAAGGTTGGCAGCAGTACAGAATCCTATCCTATCCTATCCCGTAACTCGGAGGTCGTAGGGGCACCACAGATGATCGTTTAACCATCTTTCCCTGTCCTCAGCAACCCTGACTGTTTCGCTCATTGTCAAACCAGTCCATTCTCGAATGTTGTCCCCCTACATCTTTTTCGGTCTCCCTCTTCTTCTACCTCCTTGCACTGTGCCTTGCAGGATGGCCTTTCCAAGACCTGATGATCTGGTGACGGAGAGTACAGAATGGATTTTTAAAAAATCCAATTCGAAGGCGTTGTTTACTTTTTGCGAAAATGAGAGCAGCTTAAAATCCGCATTGTTATGACATTCATATAATAATAAAGTAGGCCTTTCGTTGGTCACCCAACCCGCTAAAGCTTGAATTTTCCATTTCTGCACTAACCGGGAATGATCTCCCCCGTTTAGCGGCACACCAATACGATCCACCAACCACTAGTTGATATTTTAAGCGCTAGAAAGGTGGGTAGTGGCTGCTAGTAACAGACACAACAAGTACAGGATTTACGGGGTTTCTTCTTCTTTTGTTTTAAATAGCTATATCTGTTGGTTCAGGAATTGAATATCATAGACCCAACGTTGCCAGGCGTGTCGTAAGAGGCGACTAACAGGAGTGATGTCAGCATGGCATCACTGGGCGAAAGTCTTCTACACAGAAGTCACCGGCCAGGACGGAGGAATCTCACGTTACTATGGGTTCAACGTGCTCGGGGCCAAGACGAGCTATCGGCTGAGGCCAACAACCTAGAGAGGATTGGGCCCTGCCAGGTTTTTCTTGCCCAAGATACACCGTATGATGAAAAGAACCACTCACTCCATACCGGATCGATCGTCGCCCGGATCACCAAGCGCCTTCCTTTGGGCACCAGGACGGAGGTGAAATGTATCAGACAATGGGCCCCGACAGGAAGTTCTCTTCAGGATCGCTCTAACAACTGCTGGCCTGACAAGGTTGAAGCCCATTTGGAAAGATAGGACAATCAGTTACATTCCAAGGTAAGGCTGCTGCTCTCCCTTGTCATCTCCATCTTCCTATACCCTTGCGAAACATGGACCCTCACAGCAGATCTACAATGAAGAATATAAAGCATGGAGATGAGGTGCTACAGAAAACTTCTGGGCATTTCCTATACCCAGCATATCACCAACAACGAAGTCCGACAGACTATCACATAAGCGATTGGACAACATGATGACATGCTCACAGTGGTGAAGAAATGGAAACTCCGATGGTATGGCCACGTCTCCAGAGCATCAGGCCTTGCAAAAACTATCCTGCAAGGCACGGTTCAAGTAGGCAGAAGAAGAGGGAGACAGAAAAAGAGGTGGGAGGAAAACATTCGAGAATGGACTGGCTTGACACTGAACGAAGCCATGAGGGCTGCTGAGAACAGAGAAAGATGGAATGGAGTACGCTGGTTAAACGATAAACTGTGGTGCCCAAACGACCTTTGAGTTACGGGATAGGATAAGATAGTGTGTACATGTGTGTGTGTGTGTGTGTGGGTGTGTGTGTGTTGTGTGTGTGCGTATTTTTGAAAGTTCCAAGCTATTTTTTCAGTGAGGGAACATGGTTAATGTTAGAGAAGTCTGTGGAGGTGGCGTGATCAAAGTTAGTCACTTCAAGTCAACAGAAAACCAACCCTGATCGACTGAGCACCGCACGAGAGTGCAGTAAGCCTGAAGTCAAGTCAACGGTACAAAAACTATGGCAGGCTGTGCAGAGTGAAGCGCCATGACAGGTGAAGCGAGCGATAACGAGGTGGTCGGCCCTTTCATCTTCCTACACAGCTAATAATACGTACAGCGAACAACGCTAGGGTCGGGCTGTCCACCACAGGAACAGCTAATAATACGTACAGCGAACAACGCTAGGGTCGGGCTGTCCACCACAGGAACAGCTAATAATACGTACAGCGAACAACGCTAGGGTCGGGCTGTCCACCACAGGAACAGCTAATAATACGTACAGCGAACAACGCTAGGGTCGGGCTGTCCACCACAGGAACAGCTAATAATACGTACAGCGAACAACGCTAGGGTCGGGCTGTCCACCACAGGAACAGCTAATAATACGTACAGCGAACAACGCTAGGGTCGGGCTGTCCACCACAGGAACAGCTAATAATACGTACAGCGAACAACGCTAGGGTCGGGCTGTCCACCACAGGAACAGCTGACCGCCTGCCTTCCGGACAACACCAGTATTTTATCACACTCATACACTTACTCATACATTACACACATGCACACGCACTAATCTACCCAAACCCTTCACCTCTCTCGCTCTTTCTCTCTCTCTCTCTCTCTCTCTCTCTCTCTTCTCTCTTTTCTCTTTGTCCATATGCTTTCTTTCTCTTTCTTTCTCTCGCTCTCTTTCTCCCTGTCCACATGCTATCTCTCTCTTTTCTTTCTCTCGCTCTTTCTCTCTGTCCACATGCTTTCTCTCTTTCTGTCCACATCCTTTGTCTCCCTCTGACTTTGTCTTTTTCTCTCTCCGTCTCTCTCTCTCTCTCTCTCTCTCTCTCTCTCTCTCTCTCTCTCTCTCTCTCTCAGTGCTCGGATCGTGCTCCACAGGTTGACTTGCCACAAGAACATTCACACTTCTGTTGTCTGATTTTTGTATCCACAGATTGTAACAAGAGGACCTGTTTACCCTGCACAACTTGAGCTTTTGCTTGTTTAATCATTGTAGACTTAGTAGGTTACTGTTGGCCTGTAGCAGACGACAGAAGTGATCATGCGTAACACAGTTGTAGCTTGATACACGCACAATTAGTGACATCATCGCAGCCTACGATGGTGTTTCGAATTTTACATCCACTTAGATTTTTTCAGCCAACCAGAACACAACTAAGGTTAGTTAGAACCAGCTTTGGCCGATTCAAGCACCGAGAGAGAACGTCAGTCTAGTTTAAAACGCTGAGGAGTACACAGTACTCTCTGACAGAATCTCTCCTGAGAAGATTAGACAGCAGTACTTGTTGAATATTCGAATTCTTTGATTGATTGATTGATTTATTGTTGCTTTAGGTCCAGCGGACTCTTCCGAGCCAAATCAGGACCGATTCGAATTCAATCAAGTAGCCACGGCCTAACATTGTCAAACAGGTAAATGAACATACTTCTGTTTCATCGTGATGTATTTATATTTTTGTTGAAATTATGTTTGTGAAATTTGCTATGCATAGAATTGAATTGTTAGTCTGATGTTGCGTGACCACGTGGAAGTATCCGACCACGAGGCAAGCATGACCGGCCAACGCCATGTTGTATTATGTACGGAACCACTGTTGGGTAACCTATATGTATGCTTGCAGACCAGTACCCGAGAATGTTTATAATATTATTAATTCTTTATGTGTATAGTTAGCCACGATTTATATTTGTATATGCATAGGAAATTAGAGTGGAGATTCCAGTGGACCACGGACTTAGCAGAATGTTCGTCGCTTATGTATAGAGATGTGGAGCTATCACTGAGGGCTACTTTGGCCTTCAGTGAGACGCTCTGCACAGACCTATTATTCAGGGTTGTGCAGAATTTCGTCTCATATGTTACAGACGAGCAGGCGGTATATCGTGAGCCCAACTCAGCAAAAGACGACACCAAGTCGACGCTTACAGTTGGCTGCCGAGGCATCTCCAGCATTGAACGCAGAAAGCCCAACCGTCGAACCACACAGTCAAAGACTCAACGACAACACAGCGTGTTGTAGAAGCGACCTCAAGGCAGCGCTTCAACTCCACAGTTAAGTGCAACAAGAAACCGTGCACTAAAACTCTGTATAAACAGGACCACAGTAGTCCACTCTTCAAAACCGCTGACCCTTAAGGCAAAAAGTAGCCAGTGCCCTATGATGAAAAAGTAGCTACAAAGACTATCAGCGAGCGAACCATTCGCATTGACAATTGAACTTGTAAGTTAGTTTCGTACTTCGAAGATCGTGTATAGAGTAGAGGAAATAAATGTGTGATTGTTACTGTTATCAAGTGGCTGGACTACATATGATTCATAGCCGTGTGAAAGCTAGTGTGACAGTGATCTTTTACCATTTTTCTATCTATCTCTGTACCCCAGCCTTAGCACAGACCGAGCTAAACAAATAAATGTATTAAGTGAAGTCAAAGGGAGATTACTAGCGATCCCCACCGACTAAGACGAGGAGGTAATAGCAGTCCATTGTGCAGAGCCCAGCAACAATAAAACCCTCGTCACACAGATATCTGGTAATATTTTCAAATAGTCGGGAATAAAAACGAGCGCTAGATGGCAGTCTGTCTGTACATTGGTCAGTTCCACGCCATATGTCAAGAACCACTAAACGGACTTTGACCAAACTTCATAAGTATAAGGAGCATTACCTAGTGACCGGCCAGCTTCCCGTGTACACAGCGTAGCCGAGATGCCAAGGATATAACGTTTCAGCTCCATCACCTCTTGCCACTGGTCATACAATTTCAGTGGTTTCTACAATTCTGATTTTTGCGCCCTTTTTCACCTTTTAGCTACTGAGACGTTTGAGGAATTGGTTACAATGTCCATTACAGTACATGAAACCAGTTGTAAATGGAAAACTACCCTTTTTTCTTGCTTCAAATAATGTTAAGAACTCTTTTCGACACCGCGGATGCAACCAAAAGATGGTGCAAGATAGTGTAAATATGGCGTCTCATTCCGCAAAAAGCGGTGATTAACGAAATTCCAATGGGTGATGTTGCCAAAATGACCGGAGAAGGTGTCGGACCTATGTGGTGATGTCGCTGCTGAAGCGCTCCGATTAGCGTGTACGACAAGAACTAACACTATTGTCATAGTTGGTAGGGTTTGGGTATGAAGACTCAACCTGCGTCACAGATTATGGAGAGATGACGTAAGCCTCGGTCCTCCCTGCTATGTAGCGAACCTTTCGTGCCATCATGTTTGCTTTACCGCAAAGGTCAAGGTTGCTGGAGTCCAATCGTTGCCGAGCTGTTCACTCTATAACTTGAAAACGGCTTTAACTGATGTTGGCGCGGTGTGCTGGTTAAATTAGATCCTGATTTTGGATGCAGTGTAAGTAAGAACAATTCCTTTCCTATTATGAACAAGCTAAAATGGAACTTTCTCCCCACCTGCCAACCGCTATACACTCTGGTTTGATTCCTGAGCCGTGTCTGTCAGTCCGTGATAGTCGGCACCAAGCTGGTGGTGGACAGGAGTGAACTCAGGGTTTAATATCCGGCGGAATCCAATATTGGGTCTCACATGCCTTCCAGCTGTTCGACATCGCCCCTTACAAACAGTCCACACCAAACACTCACACGCGCACGCACACCCACTGGCACGCGTGCGCACAACTATAGGGTACTACTGACTACACATCCTCACCTCTCTCACACACACACACGCACATACATGCACAAATATTTTTTTAAATTAGTTCTCGCGCGCGCAATTAATAGGATGCACATACCTATTAATTAAAGCACACACACAAGGGTATATACACGCGCACACATACACACACACGCACAAACATAGCCTACATACACACGAACTCACAGACTCTCTTTTATGGACTCGCAGTAAAAATTCAGAGAGAGAGAGAGAGAGAGAGAGAGAGAGAGATGGGGGGTGGAGGCTGACAGAATGGAGGTAGTGCGTAGGTGATCTCTACTTACAATATATTTACGTTTCACGACTTCCAAGTGAAAAGAAAAATAACTTGACCTGACTTTCAACCGTCGCTTAATTTGGAACCTTCCAGATTAGGCCTGCAAGCCTCGAGATGCTGCAGTTGCATGTTGTTTTATTTGATTCTAAACGACGCTATAATGCCCCGATAAGAGGAGGGATCATCTTTCGTGAGCGATGCAGAAGCGCAGTCAAAGACGAAGACTTGCGCGAGCCACGGATGCGATAAGTTCAATGGCGGAGCTGGTTCGGTTTTCCAGAGCTTTCCAGTCTTTGCTTTAAAACAAGACTGTGCGCGGTTGAAAGCATTTATTTATTTGGCAGTTTATATGTTTGTTTATCTGCAGCGTTTCTACGCCCGTTTGGGTGCGGCCGTGCTGTGACGTGAGGTTGCCAAAATAAAAGTCACAAATGAAGAATTCACTCGACCTCCAGAATACATTGTACTTTAAGTCAAAATATGTGTGGCGTGCTCACCTCTTCTTTCTTTTCGTTTTCATCATCATCATCATCATCATCATCATCATCATCATCATCATCATCATCATCATCATCATCATCATCATCTTCTTCTTCTTCTTCTTCTTCTTCTTCTTCTTCTTCTTCTCCTTCTCCTTCTCTTCCCCTTCTTCTTCTGGACGAAACTCCTTCCATTTATTCTTCCTTCTTTTGCTCTGTTATTGTGCATCCTTTTTAATATCATCTCAGCAACCTGTTTTCTACCGTTTGATGGTGTTTCTTTCCCATGTACTCTCCTTCTTCTTTCTTTAATGTCCATCTGTCTAATCTCTTATCTTCTATACTCCCCTTTCATGGGCACTCCCACCTCAACCTTTCTCTCTTCCCGCCTAACCCCCCACCTCTCTACCGCCTCCCCGCCCTTCTCTCTCTCTCTCTCTCTCTCTCTCTCTCTCTCTCTCTCTCTCTCTCTCTCCTTTGTTCTCCTTCTTGTCTGTAGCATGAAGGAGAAAGAGAAAGAAACCCCGTCAAAGACAGAAATAGCAAGAACGTGTCAGCCCGTCCCTCCCTCACCTACCCTCTTCCCCTCCTACCCGAATCTATTTCCTTGTCGCCGCGCTCAGAGGGCAGGCTCTTTGATGTGCTTGGGAACGGAAGTCCATTTCGCTTTTTCGCTCTCACGAACCGGGATCTTTCCCGACTTTACTACACAAAAAGGCTTGCCGGGGTAATGCGCCCTTTATTCAGGGTTATGCGCCTTTGTGGTCCTACTTCCGCCGGCAGACGAGCAAAGGGAGGTCAGCGAGGTTTTCTTCTCCTTCTTTCACCCCCATTTTCCCCACCTCATTCACTTTCTCCTCCACCTCCTCCTCCTCCTCCTCCTCCTTCCTCTTCTTCTTCTTCTTCTTCTTCTTCTTCTTCTTCTTCTTCTTCTTCTTCTTCTTCTTCTTCTTCTTCTTCTATCTGTTTTAATTTCTTCATTTCTTTCTTTTTTTGTCTCTCTTCCTTTCCCTAAGAAATGTATATGTCTCAAGTTTATGCGTTTACTCGCCGCCCCTCCCCACCTCCTCCCTCAAACAATGTATTTGGCTAACTTGGTTAAGAGTTAAGGTTGGATTGCTATAACACTATGCCCTGACCTGCACGCTCAAAATTAACATTTTCATTTGCATTTCATCGTTGTTATAAAGCGCTTCTCCAGTTTAAGAGTCGCTCAAGGCGCTGGCCAATACAGGATCTAACTTCAGCCGATCAAGACGCCCACCTGCTCTCTGAGGCGTATCGGCTGGCGCCTCAGACAACTGAGCACAATTCCGAGCGATAGGGATGGGGGAAAGGAGAGACTTAGTTGCTTGCTGAGTATACTTACATAGCTGGCACTCGCCCGCCTAGGACATGAGCGTCAGGATCTTTAAAGTCCGTGTGATGGAACGCGTGCGTGCACAGACTTGACCTCGGTTTACACTCTCATCCGAAGGAGTATAACCCTGTGCAAGATGTCATTCATTGACGACTTTCCAGCTAAATTGGAGCAGCGCCCCTCTTGATCACACACGTTTGATGAACGATTGCGGGGATGGGATGGAATGAGAGAAGGAGGCAGGAAAGATGGGACGAAGAAAGATGGCATGCAGTTTTTTTTCCGGGGCACGGAAAACAATTATCTTTGGGAAGGGTCAATTAGGGTCCATGTAAAGCGTGACCCCTTCTCAATAAAGTGGTGTGGAGGTTCAATTCGTTATACCGAGTCCTTCTCTCTGCTTCATTATGCCTGTGCTGAGTTTTGCCACTAAGACTACCGTGCCGTGGCAAAGTATATACAGCAAGCCCAGCCACGCTACCCTTGAGAAAAATGTAATAAATGTGTTTGTGATAAATTACTGTTCTGTTTTGTGCTTTCATGGCCTACTTGTCTGGAGTTCGCAAAAAACATAATATGGACACCCGATGTTGACAGTGAAGACTGAAGAGGCTTCTGGTGGTGCACTCAACGAGGATGGAAAAATCTCAATTTTGACAGAAATGGACTTGCGTTACTCGGTCTCCACTAAACAGCAGAACGGATTGTTGTAATATAGCGCACTCCCCAGCTTGCAAAACATTGCTAAAGGCGCAGATCAAGCCTGTAGCAAATACCTTGTACAAACTAGGAGTAGCCAACTCCATGTCGCGCAAGACGTCATTAAGCTGGCGCTGACCAAAAAGGGTCAGGATCGGACACACCTCGCCCATGCTGCAAATATGCCTACGCTGAAGACACGCACTTGCCGTACGTTGCGGCACTGTGCAACGGCACGGACCACTCACCGAGCCACCCCAAAGTACGAAACGCATTTAAAACGCATTAGTATTATTTTATTTCCTGAAAAATTCCGTTTCCAATGATTTGTTGGGACTATGATCACAGTCATAAAATTAAGGCTACTTTGAATCACAGGTACAGACACAACAATATGAAGACTTAAGAAGTAATAGGCCTAACTATGGATCGTACACGGTACATTGCAGTACCACCTTCCCCCCCCCCCCCCCGCCACCCCCCAGCCTATCATCCCACAAACGCAGGGAAGCATTATCTATTTCTATAACGTTTACTACGCTGATACATTTCCTGCACTCGTTGTTGTTGTTTGTAGATTATAGTCACACGACACTTTCGCATATAAGTGACTACTGGACCGATTTATACTGACCCAGCGGGCCAGTTGTTGGTAAAGGGGAAAATAATATGATCACACGTTGACCAATCCGGGATTCGAACCAGCGACCTTTCGGTTACTAGCAAGACGCTCTTACCAACTGAGCTACCCGGCCCCTCTCTGCACTCGTATAAAACGCTGGTACATTTATACCAAAATACACTTGCACACTTACACCATATCACACTGGTACATTTAAAGCATAAAAACACAAGCTCGCCCCCACCCCGCCTCGCCCCTAAACCCCCTCTCCCTGTCCATGCTAGCTGGGAGTGTAAACAGGGGATTAACCTTTTCATTCCCATGGGATTAACCCCTCCATTCAGCGACTCCTTGTCAGGACGGTGTCAGAATAGGATAGGCGAAAGACGAGCTGGTCGTCAACTGTCAGGCACGACGTGGATCATAAACTGCTGTCTGCTCTCTCTGACACGTCAAAAAGTAAGGAAACCACACACGCACACACACACACACACACACACACACACACACACACACACACACACACACACACACACAATCACACGTACTCACACACCCACAATCACAAACACAAGTGCGGACAGGCACGCATGCGCGCTTGCGTTCTCAAAATGATAAAGACACATATTAAATGTCTACAAGTGCATCCGCACACCTCCACCATGTCACCACCACACTCTTTCCCTCGTCGTTTTTAGTTTTTCTTTGTTTTGGTTATTTATCCTCCATCTTCCTATACGCTTGCGAAACATGGACCCTCACAGCAGACTTACAACGAAGAATACAAAGCATGGAGATGAGGTGCTACAGAAGACGTCTAGATATTTCCTATACCCAGCACATCACCAACGACGAAGTCCGACAGACCATCACCCAAGCCATTGGACAACACGATGACCTGCTCACAGTGGTGAAAAAAACCGGAAACTCCGATGGTATGGCCACGTCACCAGATCATCAGGTCTTGCAAAGACCATCCTGCAATGCACAGTGCAAGGAGGTAGAAGAAGAGAGAGACCGAAAAAAGAGGTGGGAGGACAACATATCGAGAATGGACTGGTTTGACATTGAGCGAAACAATCAGGGTTGCTAAGGACAGGGAAAGATGGAGTACGCTGGTTAAACGATCATCTGTGGTGCCCTACGACCTCCGAGTTATTGGATAGGATAGGATAGGATAGGTTATTTATCAACAAGGTCTGGGGAACATCTATCTACACAGTGCAGGCCAGTCAATAATCCAGCAGTACTGAGCTTTCGTGAAGAAACGAACGTTTCCATGGCTCCACATTCCACTATTCGGATAACAATGAGACCATCACTGTCTTATTACACTGGTAGTCGTCTCGTGGGAAACCAAACCTCCAGGACTTAACAACAACAACAACAACAACAACAACAACCTAGGAAGTAGTGGGGGTACAACTATCTAGGGAATGCAACCCGATCTACACCCAAGCACACAATATCCCGGTAGGTCTACAGCTCAGGGGGGGGTTGAAAAGTGAGTAGTGTTCACTGTAAGCTGTAGGTCTGTGAAGTCACAAGCTTGGTTGTCAAAGGCTGACGTGTGCGGGGCTTAGCGTGTCGCTTTACGTTGCTTTATGAGGGATCACATGATCAGACATGTGCTATCCCCCCTTCAGTGCAGTCACTTGACACCGGCTTGCAAGGTATGAACAGTATTGGACACTCGTTCGCACACTGGCTTCGCAGGTACACTCTTAATTGCACAAATTCTCAAAAAACAAGTGAACAAAGGTTTAAGGCTGTAAAACACAGCAGATTAAAAATACACGCATCTCTCCAAAACGCCTCGCCAGATGCCATCTCACCAAAGTCAGATAATACATTTTTCTTTATTTTTTTAAAAATCTTAAGTAATAAATTTTGTTGTATCTTTTGTATAATGAGAGAGAACGACTCTTAGGCATTTTAGTTTTGTTTTACCTTGACAACAGGTTTTAAGACACTCAAACGCTCAATGGAGTCGTTGGTTGTGTTTATATGTATCTCTTTTCCCCTGCCGTTAGACCTCACCATAGACCCTAATCCATACACAAAAGGGCAAAGTTCAAGACGATGATTACACAAACACAACAACGTTTTCACCACCGCCACCATCACCAGCACAACCACAACCATCACCACCACAATCATCGTCATCATCATCATCAATATCATCATCATCATCATCATCATCATCATCATCATCATCATCATCAATATCATCCATAATCATCATCATCATCATCATCATCATCCTCATCATCATCATCATCATCATCATCGTCATCATCATCATCAGGATCTACTCACGCAGGTTGAGGATCTTGCCGAAGACGCTGGTGGTGTTGAAGGTGGAGCAGTTCCAACGGCTGTCCTGAAACTGGTGCTGACACTCTTCTATGCCCATGGAGGCCCCGTCGCTGATGACGTGGATCAGTGCCTTGTCCAGGGCGCACAGCTCGCGCTGCCTGGGGCCCAGGAAGTCCAGGTCAGAGCAGGTCAGCACGTCCTTGGGCCGTGACGCCCCGCGACTGCGAGCTGGCAGGTTGCCCTGCAGCTTGGAGCCCCGCTGACCGCCAGGACTGTGGTTGAGCTCGTCCACGATGGGCTGGTAGGAACTGGCCACTCCCAAGTACCTGCACACAGCCACACAACGCTTTTCTGTACACAGCAATTGGAAAGGAGTTTTCCAGTGTACAAATGTATTTCATTTGGACAAATAAAATCGTGTGTCTTATGCAACGCTTTTCTGCGCACATCTGTCTTTCCGTCAGAGAAAGAGAGAGACAGACAGAAAGAGACAAAGGCAGACAGAAAGACAAAGAGAACTTTCTCCACCTTCAGCAATACACTTCAGCCACAAAAGTGAGTAAGATTAGCCGTGATGGACTTTAATGCAAATCTTCCGTCATTTACTGCGCCGTCCCTGACACTTCTTGTAATTTTCATGACCTACAATACTCCACAACACACACACACACACACACACACATATATATATATATATACACATATCACACACACCAACACGTACACACAACAACTCGCACACACACACACACACACCACGTTGTGCATTAACTGAGCCTATAATTTGGACAATGCTGTACAATATACGGTCAATTGTCTCAAAATCTGTTTGAAACTATTGACTGACAGAAATGTGGCGTTTTTTCCTAACAATAATAAGTGTATTTACATAGCGCTCTTTCCTAATGCCATCAGTTCAAAGCGCAGTCCTCTTACTTAACGTTAACATCAACATACATACGAAAAGAAGTGAAACAAAAAACGAGACAATAATAAATTATGCAAAGACATAATACAAACCTCATAAAAGATATTTACAAATAAAATATTAAAGACGAGGGAGGGAGGGGGAGGAGAAGAGCAGCTAAGGAGTGAGGGGGGTGGGGGCGTGTGGTGTGACGGTGGTGGTCTGAATCACAAAAGAAGGAATGATGATGGTGATGGGAGGCGAGATCAGACATTTTTAAGGAAGAGATGAGTTTTCAAGTTGGACTTGAAAGTGGCTATGTTCGGACAGCTGCGAAGAGAGAGAGAGAGAGAGAGAGAGAGAGAGAGAGAGAGAGAGAGAGAGAGAGAGAGAGAGAGAGAGAGAGAGAGAGAGAGAGAGAGAGAGAGAGAGAGAAAGTTCCAAGTTGAAGGACCAAATACTGACAAGGATCCACAGTCTGCAGAGGAGAGTTTGTAGCGGGGTATTTGTAACGAGGAGAGATAGCCCATTTTATAATGACGGCAGCGACGACGACGACAACAACAACGATGACGACGGTGATAATGATGATGATGAGGATGACGATGATGAAGACGACTACGACGATGATGATGATGAAGACGACTACGACGATGATGATGATGATGACGATGATGACGTGTGGGAGAAAGAGAAGCAGAAGGGCTGGCACACTGCATTCGAACACTACACTGAGTCAACCGTCAGTGGTGCACTGTAGCAAACGGCACGGTAGAAGCTGAAGGATTAAAATAATCTGTAATCGCTCAATCCGATCCCACTCGGTATAACAGGTGCTGGGGGGTCGAGGGGGGGGGGGGAGGTACCCTTTCAGCGCCCCAAACGGTTCCAGTCTGCCTTTAGAAGTGGTGATCACTGTACGCCATTGACAAGCCTGGATTCCGCATCCTTCACCCACAGTTACCTCCCTGCTTTCACCGCCATCCGCACGGGCTTTTGCGCGTCTCGTGCGCGCGCAGGCATTACCCGCACAAAAGTCAGTCTTATCCACAAAACCTTCCAGCGTATCTGCAGACCTCTGTTTGTGGGCGAGAAGTAAACGTCTTCTACCATCAACTGAAAGCCACAGCGGAATCCCTTCATACAGTATCAACGTCACTCACTACTTCCAGGTTACAACGCGTTGCCCACACAGGCTGAACACTATTTGGAACCGTTTTAAAATTAAAATGTGCAGCAAAGCTATACTGACGTGCTCATTGGATATCCACTTTGTTTTTTTTTAAAGAAAGACGCTGACCTTCCAAGGCTTAATCATGGATTAATTTGTATGTAACTGCATCGTAAGCTGGGCAAGACAAAACAGGCAATTGATATTTGTTTTGGTATTAAAATAAAATTTTTAAAATTTTCAATATTTAAAATTAAAACTAAAAACACGTTCAGAATAAAATTTCATTTTCGTGAAATATTTAGAGTTGAGATGAAAAAGTTATGATAACTTATTTTCAGCGGGTCGGCTATTATATATCTGCATGTTGCCGACCATGTGGATCTATAATAATAATAATAATAATAATAATAATAATAATAATAATAATAATAATAATAATAATAATAATAATAATGGATGTTATATTAACACTTTTCCAGCTCAAGAGCTGCTCAAGGCGCTGGCCGATACAGGATCTCAATCAAGCCTCCCGAGGTGCGCACTTGCAGCCTTTGTGCGCATAGTCTGACGCACAGTCGGACAAATTGCCACAATCTTGCTCGACCGGGGATGAGAGCAGGGCCGAATGCTGGCTGGGCATAATTGTGTAGCCCGTACTCTCCCGTTCAGGACATGAGCGTCAGGATCTTTTAAAGTTGGTGCGATGGAAGTCACGTAGGCATTGACACGACCTCGGTTTATACTCTCACCTGAATGAGAAAACAGGAGGAAGCGGGTGTCGTCGATGATGATGATAATTACGATGAGGATGATGACTAGTCGCAAATATAGTAATGTTTTTCTAACCAATAATCGTTAACTAGAGCCTCCGGCCGCAGTGCAGTAATTTATATAAGAGCTTGATTGTGCCCTGTCCGCCTTTTAACCAAGCTATTGCGTCGTCTCTTTCTCTCTGCACTCTTTGATACAACCCCCAACTCTTTGATACAACCTCCAACTCTTTGATACAACCCCTTATCTTGAAATCTGGCAATATCCACCAACACCATTCTAACGACCCCCGACTGGTCTTTAAACGACTCCTTTAACCACAATATCACAATATCCGATATCACCAGGCTGCAGGGAGTGGACTTTACAGGCGGACCACAATAGGTGGGAATGTGATTCACAAAGAGAGAAAGTGAGAGAGAGAGGGGGGGAGGGAGCGAGAGAGAGAAATAAAGAAATAAAGAAAGAAAAGAGAGAGAGAGAGAGAGAGAGAGAGAGAGAGAGAGAGAGAGAGACAAGGACAATTATTTTTGCACCATCCGGGAAGTGGAGAGCGTTTGTGTCCCTTGCGCTTCCTTTGTGATCCTAGATCCCACTTGATTCTTTTGGGAGGAACAGAGAGATGTTCCCTTTGATTCCCACCACACTACCCAGCCCCTACCCCTCCTCCTTAACCAAGATATTAGCACTCTCTCGGCGTAAGAAGTCAGAGAATCTGGTACGTAGGAGTTCTCTCCCTCTACTTCTTCTTTCCTCGCTTCCACCCCCCCCTCCCCCCTCCGATTTTGACCCGTGGAGGTCGTCCGCGTTCACAGCTAATCTTGTTTTGAAATCAAGAAAGGGCAGTCACTGTAAATCACAGTGATGATTGAGGAGCGGTGTTTAATGGCAAAAAGATGGACCCCATTGTGTGGTGTACAATTTCATTGACAGAGAGAGAGAGAGAGAGAGAGAGAGAGAGAGAGAGAGAGAGAGAGAGAGAGATCCGATCACAAATAATAATAATAATAATAATAATAATAATAATAATAATAATAATAATAATAATAATAATAATAATAATAATAACAATAATAATAATAATAATAATAGTTTCGTTAAGTCCTCTTACACGCTCAGTGAATTTCTCAAGGCGCTGATAATGGAGAATCAGGATGCACAAAATAGCTCGCCCAAGTCGGGATCAAATCCCTTTGGCTCAAGCCGCGCGTAGAAAGGCTTTGAGCCGCCAGCCTCAGAGACCACCCACGCTAGCTACCAAACTAATCACAATACTTTCTGTAGCGCAATTCCCCAAACCCTTCGGGCTGAAAACGGTGCGGGACTGCCATGTCTAGAGGCGAGGATCGACAAGCCGTGTTGGAGGCTTTGCAAGTGACACAACTGACTGCCGACTCCGGCCCCTGCCCATTGCTCAATACACCACTCAGCTTTCCCGTGCTGTCTCCTAAGTTGTATCAATACGCTCACACCAACACAATCACCTAAGTCCAAATCTGATATGACAAAGATAGACTTTAAACTCATAATGTGGGAGCCCCGGGCGGCTTGAGTTACATCCAGCACCTTGAGCAGCTCTTGAGCTGGAAAAGGACTTCATAAAAACGATAAAATGAATACAATCAAATAAAAACAGTCAGAAGATACAAAGACGTGAAATGACTTCTGCCTCCTCTATGATATACTTTGAAACCAACAATTTCCTCCCTAAAAAAAGCAAGTGCTGAACCATAACGGGTGCAGAGTTCCCTCGCGGGCACATTCACGCACACACACACAAACACATCACCAGTGACCGTACCCATTTCAAAAATGGAAAATAATGACACTAAAATTCAAAGTAAATACATTTTTACAAAGCACACAATAAAAAAAAAAATATTATTTTTATTATTATTATTTATTTTATTAATTACTATTATTTTTATTATTGGTAGTAGTAGTAGTAGTAGTAGTAGTAGTAGTAGTAGTAGTAGTAGTAGTAGAAGTAGTAGTATCATCATCATCATTCTATTTTTTAAGGTGACGTCATTATTATTACCTCACTCGATTTGCATAAGTTTGGTTTTACATTGGAGGCCAGGTTAAAATCTAAGTATGTACAAAACTTGAACAAAATCCCCTCCAGTAATTTAGGAGAAAATAGGGTTAGAAAAAAACACCCAACAAATTATGACGTCACTCAAAATAACATAGTTTTGTTTAAGGCTCAAAGCATCTGTACACTGTAATCACTTAAGAAATAATAAAAAAATTTGATTTTAAGAAATGACGTCACGATGATTACTTTACTCGATTTGCATAAGTTTGATTTTACCTTCGAGGCACAGGTGAAGCCTAAGTAGCCTACATACCTAACTTGAACCAAATCCCTCTAGTATTTTGGGAGAAAATAGGATTAGAAAAAATATGCACATTTTTGTCAACTGGTTGGGTCCACTATTTCCTAAATATGTTCCAAGTTTAACACAAATCCGTCCATTAGTTTCAGAGAAAAGTGCGCTAATATCACCTCCGGACGGACGGACGCCTACGCCGGACATCGGACGGACGGACAAAGCCAAAAGCAATAGCTCCTGAGCCTACAGCTCGGGAACTAACAAACAACAACCTAGTCTGTTTGACCCGTTTGGCTCAAGGTGGCAAATGTATTGCTTGAAGCTCGAAGGACTGTTTTCATGTCACCTTGATTTTGGAAAACGAACATTGTTATGCACGGTTTCAATCAATCAATATTTCATTTATTGTCTATTCACGCATTCAGGTGATACTAGACATTAATTAATAATCCTTCCTATCCTATCCTGACCCGTAACCCGAAGGTCGTAGGGGCACCACAGACGATCGTTTAACCAGCATACTCCATCTTTCTCTGTCCTCAGCAGCCCTGATGGCTTCGCTCAGAGTCAAACAAGTCCATTCTCGAATGTTGTTCTGCCACCTTTTTTTCGGTCTCCCTCTTCTTCTACCTCCTTGCACTGTGCCTTGCAGAATGGTCTTTGCAAGGCCTGATGATCTGGTGACGTGGCCATACCATCGGAGTTTCCGTTTATTCACCACTGTGAGCAGGTCATCGTGTTGTCCAATGGCTTGTGTGATGGTCTGTCGGACTTCGTCGTTGGTGATGTGTTGGGTATAGGAAATGCCCAGAAGTCTTCTGTAGCACCTCATCTCCATGCTTTGTATTCTTCGTTGGAGATCTGCTGTGAGGGTTCATGCTTCGCAAGCATATAGGAAGATGGAGATGACAAGGGAGCGCAGCAGTCTTACTTTGGAATGTAGACTGATTCATTAATAACAACAACAATATAAATCAATTAATAACTAAGAAACCTTATAACAAAATGGAATGAAAGGGGAAGAAGGATTTAACACCAAACTATAAATGTCTACCAATAGGAGTCATTGCAATAATTTTCACAACTGCTGTTATATATCTGTGAATGATGTAATACATCATCTATAGAATGTCCATATTCAGTCAAATGATGTCCTTGGTTTTCATACATTGCATGTAAAACTGGACATTCAAATAAAATATGGTAAACTGATATATTTTTGCCACACATACACTGTATATCTGCGGAATATTTAGTATTTCATGAGTTCATTCTTAACTTGTATATTAATTTTAACAACTGTCGTGAACAGTTCGGTATAGTAACCTTTTTAATGCTAGTATCTTGACATACTATTTTTTCTAATAAGGAATACATTTCATGACAACACATACTCAAATTGTTGACAGAAATGGAATCTAATGATCTTAGCGCTCCCTCTTTGGCTAACGTGTTACACACTTCATTCCAATGAATTCCACAATGTGCTGGAACCCAACAGAAATCAACAACTATACCTCTAGAGAATATACAATGGATCATATGTTTAATTTCATATATGAATTCATTTCTTACTTTGGAATTACCCTGTTTTAAAGCATACAAAACCGCTTATGCACGGTTTGTTGTTCAATGCATAGGGCAGTCAGATCAGAGTTATTAGCAACAAAGCCGCACGTATTCCATGGTCTGGCGGTATTGTCACTATAATGTCTAAACAAAAGCACCAGGCTAAGGTCAGAACAGAAGCTGGCAGTGTCAGTATCTTCCCTTTGTCAATGTTTGTCAACATATCATTTTATACTTTGCAAATTAAGCAAAGGCATACATGTTTAATAATAATAATAATAATAATAATAATAATAATAATAATAATAATAATAATAATAATAATAATTATAATAACAACAACAAATACAACAACAACAATAATAATAATAATAATAATAATAATAATAATAATAATAATAATAATAATAATAATAATAATAAGTAAATAAATTTAATAATAATAATATTAATAATAATAATAATAATAATAATAATAATAATAATAATAATAATAATAATAATAATAATAATAATAATAATAATAATAATTGTAAAAAAAATAAATAAAATAAAATAAAAATAATAATAAGGGTATTTATTATATAGCGCTTTTTCCTAAAAGACATCAGTTCAAAGCGCAGTTCTTACGCATTTATACTTAACTTTAACATCGAAACACATACGAAAAGAAGTGAAACAAAAACGAGACAGTAATAAATTATGCAATGACATCATACAAACATGAAAAAGAATATTTACAAGTAAACTATAAAAGACGAGGGAGGGAGGGGAGGGAGGGGAAGGAGGAGAGCAGCTAAGGAGTGAGGGGGCTGGGGGTGTGACGGTGGTGGTCTGAATCAGGAAAGAAGGAATGATGATGGTGATGGGAGCCGAAATCAGACATTTTTAAGGAAGAGATGAGTGTTCAATTTGGATTTGAACGTGGCTATGTTCGGAGACGTTTCAACGTATGTTAATTCTAAAACACATTCTCTCACACATAGTAAAACTGCTGTCATTTATGCCAAACCAGAGCTGGATTTGGTAGGCTTACAGACGGAGATGACAACATGCCGACATTGAAAATACCGACTTCTGTAGGATGATGATGATGATGATGATGATGATGATGATGATGATGATGATGATGATGATGATGATGATGATGATGATGATGATAATGATGATGATGAAGATAATGATGAAGATGATGAAGATGATGATAATGATGATGATGATGACGATGATGATGATGATGACGATGATGCTTGGGGTAATCTTTAAATAGCAACACTGCTCCCGCATTGTTCATACGCGGTAACTACGGCTATTACAACCTACAAAACAGTGTCGGAGTTAGCAAAGAATATTGGCGCTAAGCTCCCGCATTGTTCATACGCGGTAACTACGGCTATTACAACCTACAAAACAGTGTCGGAGTTAGCAAAGAATATTGGCGCTAAGCAAGTAGCAATAGACGCCAGGGCTGGTGTGATGCCATTGCGGTTTCCTCCTGCTCCTCACTACCCGCACTGAGCATGTCATAAATAGGTAGATAATAACGACTTAGAATAACACCACCGGGATTGCAGAATAAAAAAAGTCAGCCACGCTGAATCAATGAAGCACGATATGCGAGTAAGTGTTGAAATGCCGTACACTGAGCGAGCGTGTGTGTGTGGGTGGGGAGAGGTGTTTGGGGGTGGTGCGTGCGTGTGTGTGCGTGTGTGTGTATGTGTGTTGTGTGTGTGTATCGCTTGAATTTGGTATGGTTAGAGAGAGGGACCCTTAAACTTCATATGCCCCAGTGGACTTACGACAGTATTGTGACTATGCTAGCGAGAGGCTGTTAAAGATAGCATTTCTTGCTTTCGCGATTTAAGGGGTATATGGGCACTTGGCTAACCGTGTGTGGTCTGGGCTGCTTAAATTCACCTACAAGATTGTAACTTGCCAGGGTGGTTTGAAAATTAGCCTGAAGAGGTAGCGGTGATAAGAAAACGGCTGTGACCAACAACTTTACCATTTATTAGTCAAATCATACGGGTTGGAAGCCGGGTTTGGTATGAAGGGTCTGCGCACCGAAAATAGTGAACAAGAAGATGAAGATGAAGAAGAAGAAGAAGAAGAAGAAGAAGAAGAAGAAGAAGAAGAAGAAGAAGAAGAGGAAGAAGAAGAAGAAGAAGAAGAAGAAGAAGAAGAAGAAGAAGAAGAAGAAGAAGAAGAAAGAAAGAAAAAAAAAGGAGAAGAAGAAGAAGAAGTTATTTTATATAATAAGACTGTTAAATAGCGCATTTGTCCAGCTCAAGAGCTGCTCAAGGCGCTGTCCAATACAGTGTCTAACTCAAGGCGACCGAAATGCCCACTTGTTGCCTTCGTGCGCATTGTCGGACGCACAGACAACTGAGCACAATCCTGGGCGACCGCAGATGGGGAGAAAGGACATGGAGCGTGTTGGGTGTATGTGTGAAGCTGTTACGTTTGAGACGCGCGCGATAGATCCGAACGTTTTGTTTTGCAACGCATGCAATAACGTTGTGTATTTACCTTTGATTTAATTTTGCGTTGCTGTTAGAAGAAGCTTTGTATAATGTTGATAATTTTCGTTGGTCAATATTATTGGAGAATTTTTCTAGAATTACTTGTTTACTATCGATCGAAGCATGTAGATAAATCTAGTGGTAGCTAAGAGATTCTTCTAACCTAAAAAAAGTTATATATGACGTAAGACAGTGCATAGTTCCGGTGACGAATTTTATTCTGATTGGCTGTAATTGCGTCACGCTGGAATGTTCGAACTTTGTTTAGAATATAGAGAGACTATATAAGTGGCGCAATGTTTAAAAGGGAGTAAAAAGTGAAAAAGCGATTGAGCGATTTTGTACGCAGTTGTTGATGTATTCTGAATAAAGTTAGAAAACTTGGTACGACGACTCCTGCCTTGTTGCTGAGTGAGCAGGTTGCGTGGATTAACGAATCTGAGTTACACTTATCAAGATTCAAGCTTCGGGGCTAAATCAACCAGTGATAAAACCACAACAGTGTAACAGAAGCCATGAGCGTCAGGATCTTTGAAGTTAATGGATGCGAGTGTGCACAGACTAGACCTCTGTTTATTATTATTATTATTATTATTATTATTATTATTATTATTATTATTATTATTATTATTATTATTGAGGATTTTTATAGCGCACTTATCGCGCCGTACTTGACCAGACTCTAGGCGCTGGCCGATACAGAATCTAACTCAAACAGCCCGAGACGCCCACCCGCAGCCTTTGGGCGCATGGTCTGACAACTGAGCACTATCCTGGCCAGCCAGGGATGGGGTAGAAGGACCAAGTGCATGCTGGGTGTGTTTTTGTTACCGGCATTCACCCGTCTAGGACATGAGCGTCAGGATCTTTAAAGTCCGTTATGATGGAATGTATGCGACACATAGACCAGACCTCGGTTTATACTCATCCGAAGGAGTAGGAAACGGGAGTAAAGTGTCTTTCCCAGGGACACAACACAATGGCCCGGACAGGGCTCGAACCCGGGACCTTCAGATCCGCAAGCCAAAGCACTACCATTAGACCACCGTGCTTCCAATATATATATAGGCTATACTCTCATCCGAAGGAGTAGAAGCGCAGTGTCAGAGAATAATTTATTATTATTATTATTATTATTATTATTATTATTATTATTATTATTATTATTATTATTATTATCATCATCATCATCATCATCATCATCATCATCATCATCATCATCATCATCATCATCATCATCATCATCATCATCATCATCATCGTCGTCATCATCATCATCATCATCATCATCATCATCATCATCATCATCATCATCATTTTTTTAAACTCCAGGCCGTTAAAGGGTTCGAACCACTGTCTGTACATGCCGCAATGTTATTGCCTGACATCGAAGTACACTGCGTACACCACTGAGCTTAACGCACCCCCAAAATTAGAAGAAGAAGAGAAAATTAAGAAGAATATGAGGAGGAACCCAGGGTGAAGAAAATAACAGGAAAGAAAACCAAACCAAACAAAACAAAAAAACTAGACAGACCGAAAGAGGATGACCACGGATGTGGACAGGAATGAAATAGAAATAATTGAACTGTAGTCATCGATCCATAGTTGTACAAAGCGACGGAAAGACTGCTGCCCAGTGCAATGTCTAACACCCAAATCTCCTTTCTCCATCACTCAGTACATGCGCGTCCACTATCCACACCTAGTCCCTAACTTGTCCCGCAATCTCACGCGCGTAGACTATTTAACATTCAACATTAAATATCGCTCTGGTGTTTAAAAGAAAACTATTAGTATTAAATTATTTCATCTGCAAGGAATCGGAGCTTTGTTTAAATTTTTTAAATCATTTTTTTAAAAGTGGATTTTTGTACAAGAGGAAGCGATAGCTGCAAACAGCAAAGTACATGCTATAGCATGGACGTAAAACTCCCGATCGTTCATGCATAGTTTAAAAGGCTCACAAAAAAGGGAGGTAATTTATTTTTATCACCTGGGTAATCTTCATGCCATTAACACTATGAATGTCACAAAATAGGCGAAGAGGAGAGAGAGGGCGGCGGTATCGGTGGCTTATCTACGCGATCATCCGTCATCTTTAATGAGAGGTTTTCCACTGTACCAGGATCCACTCTCTCGCTTCCTCCACATCAAACTATTGTCCTGCCAACTTTATTTCTTCATCGTCTTCGTCGTTGTACATGTAGTCTTGCTTCTTTCTTTCTTTCTTTCTTTCTTTCTTTCTTTCTTTCTTTCTTTCTTTCTTTCTTTCTTTCTTTCTTTCTTTCCTTTTTTCTTTCTTTCTTCTTCTTCTTTGCTAGTGTGTTATGTGGTTAGTGCACAATCTTCTTCTTGTTCTTCTTCTTCTTCCTTGCTAGTATGTTATGTGCTGAATACACAAACTTGCTTTCCAGAACTTGTGCAAAAACCAAACTAGTTAGTATTTGGGGGAAGCCGTCGAACGAACAGAAACGAAACAATCCAAGACAATCACCCCCGTCCACTAAGTTGTGAATGGGTACCTGGCTCTCATGATACCCGGGGATGGGGATGATATAGGAGCGAAGGGCAAGTGACTTCCACCGCGAGTATAAAGGTGCCCACAATATGGTAACAATCAGATCCAAGTGCTATGCAAAACCCTTTACGTTCCTTTTGCAACAAGCTCCATTCAAAGTTGCCGGAGCTCCAGGTCGCACCATCAGGCATGTCACAGTCACGGAGGTGGGAAGAGTCGTGTGACGTATCTCCTTAGCTCTTACCGATTTAAAAAAAAGCCCATATAAGCTTGCACGCACATGTAGGTTTTAAACAATTGTTGCAACTTTATGTTTAAAGGCCTGCCAATGTTGCATGCTGCGTGCATGCTTGGTACAATGGCAGTCTTTACCTTTCATAGGCTACTATATGTTACCTGTCGGGAACAATCCTCTTCTTGGTGGTGCTATATTCCACTCCTATAAATCTTGCATTTAACATTGAATTTTTGAAAGGAAAAGCTGTCTGTTTTTACAGCCTACTTAGCATGTCTGTTTTGCGTGAGCGGTTCAGGGTGGTTGAATTGGCGGAGACGTGACGTGACATTCATTGTGGCGGATGCGCGAAAAAGGAGATTCCAGACAGATCCGGTGTAGCCTCGTGCATGCACGTGTTAACGGCTCATCACCATGAGCTGTTCTTTGAGCTGGTAAGTTTCGCAGTGTACAGGTAATGATGACGTGGGTGTGTGGCTGGGTGATCTGGCAGTGAAACTCCTCAGCACAGATTAATGTGCTTGCACTATCGTCGGAGGAGAAAACTTTCCCGTACCAATTGTTTCAGGCACGCAGCAGGACCTTCCCTCCCTACCTCCACTCCTCCCCCCTCCCTCCCCACACGCCCTATATTTCCCTTTCCATCACACTCTCTTCCACCCCCTTCCCCTGCATTCCATCCCAAGAAAATGTTTATTTACGCGCAGTCATATAAGTCGTCGTCTTCTTCTTCTTCTTCTTCTTCTACTTCGTCGTCGTACTTCTTCTTCTTCTTCTTCTCCTTCTTTTTCTTCTTTTTCTTCTTTTCTTCTGCCCTATAACACATCAACATAATTCTTCAACATCTTGTCCATCGCAATCTTCACTTTTTTTTTTTTTTTATCCCTCTGCCTTTCGCCTTTTCATTCATCTTCTTCCTCTCTCTCTTTCTCCTTTTCTCTTCTTCTTCCACCAATCTTGTATTTTTCTTCTATATATATCCCTGCTTCTTCTCCAAGCTTACCATGCACTTATCTTTCTTGTTCTTTTACCTCCACCTCCCCTGCACCCTCATTTTTCTTGTTCTTAGTGTTCTTGTTCTTCCTCGTCTTCTTCTTCTTTTGCTTTTCTTTGTCTCCTTCTGCTGCTACTTCTTCATATTCAGCTTGTTCTTCTTGTTCTTGTTATTGTATTCTTCTTCTACTTCTTTCTGTCCCTTTGTCAGTCTTCCCCCACCCCTACCCCTCTCCCTTCATCTCTCCATATTCCTGTTGGAGGGTTGTCAATCGCCGGTTAACACGTGGTATCCGACACCCTGTGTTTAGCCGCCATCTGAGCCCCCAACAGAGGAGGGAGGTGTGACTGCTGAGATGTGATCACTGCTATGGAAATGACGAACGAGGCAGCTCGCACAATAGGCGCCCAGCTCCGGGCACGGCCTGATGGATCTACAGACATCTAACAGCACGGCACTGAGCATTTCACTGTCGGTAGTTAACAGTGTATGTAAGAGGTGGGCGAACAGGCCGGCGAAAACACGAGAGAGAGAGAGAGAGAGAGAGAGAGAGAGAGAGAGAGAGAGAGAGAGAGAGAGAGAGAGAGAGAGAGAGACAGAGAGACAGAGAGACAAGGAGAGACAGAGAAAGAGGTGGGGTGGGGTGGAGCGGGAGGAGCGGGGTGGAAGAGCGGAAAAGCTTGGAATTCAATGACGAGGCCCCAGCCTGCAAGTGAATGAATGACCATTGAAGTGTAACGTCTACGCCCTCCATTGGCGATATGGCAGACAGTGATAACCATCCCAGGAAGGAAAGGGTAGAAACCTAAATCAACACTGATCCACCACAGCAATCACATTGCCAAGACGGGCAGTGAAAATGGCCACTGTTTATCTTGTCCACCACGGGATTCAAGAGCCAGACAACAACGGAGAGAGAGAGAGAGAGAGAGAGAGAGAGAGAGAGAGAGAGAGACAGAGAGAGACAGAGAGACAGAGAGACAGAGAGAGAGAGACGGAGAAAGATTGAGAGAAAGATTGAGAGAAAGACAGAGAAAAAGAGAGACAGAGAGAAAGAGACAGAGAGAAAGAGAGACAGAGAGAGACAGAGAGAAAGAGAGAGAAAAAGAGAGAGAGACAGAGAGAAAGAGAGACAGGGACAGAGAGAGAAAGAGAGAGGGAGAGAGACAGACAGACAGAGACATAATAATAATAATAATAATAATAATAATAATAATAATAATAATAATAATAATAATAATAATAATAATAATAATAATAATAATAATAATAAAAGAAAACCAGATGGAGCGCTGGGAAGTCTGTCACTCTCTAACCACCATTCAGTACTGTATTCTAACCAACAGCGAGAAAGCGACATTGAAAACAAATCTGACATTCTGAGGATCAGAGACAAAAGAAAGAGAAGAGCCTTTTTTTGTTAGATGTTGTTGGTGGCCGCCGTCAAACTGGATGCCGTGAAACTGCCCCAGGGTCTGCTGGGAGAAGCAGCAAACACGCCAATAACGAGCACCCTTAATTACCACAGGGGTCATCAACCTTAACCGTCCCAACAGCTCTGATGAGTTTGCTGTCCATTACTGATCCTGTGCTTTGGCCAGTGTCAAAACCGCAATTAAGATACAAAACCCCTTCAATGACTACAGCAGAATCCCGTCAAACGTCGCGCTCACCAGACCCTTGCTGTGGCAGCCATTGAAAAGCAGAACATTTTTTTGTTGTAGTTGTTGTTGCTGATGGTTGGATAAGACTGGTTAAGAGAGTATGTGGTATCAGTATAATGACCGTTTTGTATAGTGCAAACTCATTTTGTCCCAAAGGTGCGCTCGAGCAAAGATATAATAAACTCTTTGGCTCGAGGCAAAAGTTTGAACACGTGACCGGACACCAGATTCGCAGTGGTAGTTAGTTAAGCGTATTAACATAAAGACATATAATCTTTTGAGTTTGCGTAGCCGTTCTAAACCTACTGCGGCTGCTACTGCAGATACTATCACTGCTGCTGCTACTATCACTACTGCTGCTACTATCACTACTGCTGCTACTATCACTACTGCTGCTACTACTACTACTGCTACTATCACTACTGTTGCTACTACTACTGCTGCTACTATCACTACTGTTGCTACTATCACTACTGCTACTATCACTACTGTTGCTACTATCACTACTGTTGCTACTATCACTACTGTTGCTACTACTACTGCTGCTGCTACTGCAACTAGTATTGCTGTTGCTACTACTACTGCTGCTGCAACTACTACTTTTACTACTACTACTACTACTACTACTACTACTAAGAAGAAGAAGAAGAAGAAGAAGAAGAAGAAGAAGAAGAAGAAGAAGAAGAAGAAGAAGAAGAAGAACAACAACAACAACAAGACCAACAACAACAACAACACGATCAAGAACTAAAAAAATAACAACTCAAATGCAAAAAGAAAACAATCAATTAATAAAATACGCAAGTAAATAAAGAACAATGTTGACACTTTTTTCCTAAGCCGGTTTTGACACCAGTAACTCTTTCTCTTTGGTTTAAGCAACATATCTTAACGAGGCAAGCAAAGAAAACATGGACGACATATAAAGGGCACACAAAAGCAAAGCTGAAACAAGTTCTATCCTTTGACCAATTATAACAACTAAATATCTGTAGCGAGAAAAAACACGAGCGAAAACAAACTATATTAATTAAAAATCCAAAAGATGAAATACGAATATATTGTAAGAGACGATGAAGTATGACACAATTTAGGGGTGGGTGGGAGGGGGGGGGAGAGGGAAGTCATAAATAACAAGATGGATAAGCTAAACACCTAACGAGAAAACTCATACAATTGATTGAATTGATTGAATTAATTGATTTAATTGATTTTTTTCCTTTATTATAGAAGTGATTATGTGTGCGTGCGTGTGTGTGTCTGTGTGTGTGTGTTTTGCAGAAGGTGGTTATCAGTGAAAAAATTATCTTCTTTTCTTGTTTTGTATGTTTTCTTTTTGATTAGTTGTAAATTTTTGACTTTGTAAACGCCTAGGGCTTTGTTTAGATTAGGCGTCAATAGCAATAATAATAATAATAATAATAATAATAATAATAATAATAATAATAATAATAATAATAATAATAATAATAATAATAATACAAGCCCCAAGAATAAATTTGACAGAAAATCAAAGCTGTTAGATAAATACATTTTCAAGAAATTCTTTCTTCTTGATGAAAAGATCAGAAAATGTTTAAAAATTGGATATACTCCTGTCTATTATAAGCTGCTTGATATTATCCGAAGTCCACTTTACGGAGGAACAGTCTGCGTGACAGCGAAGGGTACTGTGGCCAACAGGAGGCTGGGTTCAATATCACTCGTAGCCTTAAGGCACAGACCAGGACCTCGGACGTTGATTGAAAAAACCCTCTACCATTCAATTTCCTTTTAAAGGGCTTCGACAACAGAAATTTCAGCGTCACAGATAATTTTGAAATCTACATTGGTTGTTGCTCCACCGGGAATATAAACTGAAGCCAAACAACCTTCTTTTTAAAACGCTTCAAGTCATTGTCTACTGCTGGCAAAAACCACTATACGCTAAAAAAATTGGCATTGTTATGACATTAAACAATGATAACATGGGCTTTGTTATGAAATTAAACAATGATAACGTGGGCTTTGTTATGATATTAAACAATGATAACGTGGGCTTTGTTATGACATGAAACAATGATAACGTGGGCTTTGTTATGACATTAAACAATGATAACGTGTGCTTTGTTATGACATGAAACAATGATAACGTGGGCTTTATTATGACATTAAACAATGATAACGTGTGCTTTGTTATGACATTAAACAATGATAACGTGGGCTTTGTTATGATATTAAACAATGATAACGTGGGCTTTGTTATGACATTAAACAATGATAACGTGGGCATTTAGTTATGACATTAAACAATGATAACGTGTGCTTTGTTATGACATTAAACAATGATAACGTGGGCTTTGTTATGCCATTAAACAATGATAATGTGGGCTTTGTTATGACATTAAACCATGATAACGTGTGCGTTTTTATAAAATTAAACAATGATAACGTGGGCTTTGTGATGACATTAAACAATGATAACGTGGGCTTTGTTATGACATTAAATAATGATCACATGGGTTTTGTTATGACATTAAATAATGATATAGTGAGATTTCAAAAATCACAAAATAATGTTAGGTAGGTTGGGTTTGGGCGCGCCACAGGCTGCGACTACGCCTTCCCCAGGGTAGGCGGCCCAGGGTTTCCCGATAGAAAGGGATAATAAACTGCAACAACAACAACAACAACAACAATTCTCGTTGCTCAAATCCACCGTTTAAAGTTTGACTTTTCCATTTCCGTTCTAAAAGGGGGTTGTTTCCCCTGTTTGTAACGGTACGGCTGTGTGACCGTTAACCCTATTTGAGCGGCTCGAAGAGTGTGTCTTTGGTGTGTGGGGTAGGGCAGAGTCTATTTCATCAACCTGCAAGGAAAACTCTTACTAACAATTGTTTCCACAGGTTCAGTCCCTTATCTGCTTTGGGTAGCTGTTGTCTGTTTAGCTCTGGAGTGTTGGCTGGCTAAGCCAACGGATGTTACTATTAATAGCCACACAAAACAATACCCAATTTATTCATGTCAACAATAACTATACTTTAGGGAAAAGTTATTTTGTTAGTTTTAAGCTTATTTTGTCAGTAGGGTAACACTCACCGTGCATGTGAAAAGGATCTATCAAAGGGCATGGCCAAAGTGCCTACGATGTTTGATATAAAATTGATTAAATGTGTTTGTTTCCGCGCCTGTTAATAGCCTCAAGGTTGATTATAACAATAACACCGTGGCAAATGTTGGCACAATTGTCTATTTACATGTAGATGACAAGAAAGAGACGCCTAACATTGTATTATCACTGGTCTGTTTGAACAACGATTATCCATTATATAATCTTTGTAACAAACGCAATTTATATATGTTTGTATGAATAGACGGTATGACGTCACTAGCGTAAGTGAGGAGTGCGCATGTCTAAAATAAATTATTGGAGTGAGTTGAATTTATTCAGAGATGACATACTAGTTGAAGGACGAGGACGTGCTTGTTGGAGATCCAAGAAATCGGGATTTTTCTATGGAATAATCTAGCGAAGGATGTTAGCTGTATCTTGAATACAAGTATTTATTATTGTCAGTTATTTTTAATAAGCTGTGAAGCTATTGTGAAGAAAATGGAAAGTATTGTTGTTTTTTTTTAATGAATTTTGTGGTTGGGTTGCAGAAGAATCCATTGTTTGAGGGAAATTCGGTAAATGGTGTAAATACCGTATTTATTCATGTAATTATTATATGGTGATACCGTTTATAATTATGATGCCATGTTGTATGTAGTCATATGTGGTGATATGGGGCTGAAATAGAAATGCATTTCAGTTGTATAATTTATACTAATGATGAATAAATGTGCAGTAAATCTATATATATAAATTGCTTAGCCGGAAGTCCTTCTTCGCCTCTACTGTAAAGTTTGTCCGGTATGGACGCTGATCTGGGCAGGTGCTGGGCGCTGCGGATCGGCCTGCTGTGCGCTCAAAACCCGCGAAATCGTTATAGCCTACATTTCCCTACCGAACGTTTAACCGTTTCTGAAATAAATAAATAAACAAAATGTCCACAAACTGCAATAGCCTCATTCCGCTCGAGGTTTCGATTCAACCCGTGTCAAGAACGTGCGTTCCGTAATACCGCAAATTTTGTTTTATTTCCATTCAAAACACTTTTGCACTCATGTCACCAATCTTACAAAATTTTGTGTTTAACTAATTAAATTCGATTAATTAAAAATCGAATCGAGGTTTCAGCATGTTTTCTCATATAGACCAAAAAATTGATGGTCTTTATACGAAGCCTTGGTAGATCACTTAGTAAGATATTCGCCTACAGTGCAGGTGACCCAAGTTCAAATCTCCCACGGGCCATACTTTTTTATGTTATTTTTTTGTATACTACAATATGGATATTTTTTCTTTTTAATTTAGGCTTTTTTCTTTTAACTTATTTATTATTATTATTATTATTATTATTATTATTATTATTATTATTATTATTATTATTATTATTATTATTATTACTATTATTATTATTATTATTATTATTATTATTATTATTATTATTATTATTATTATTATGATTTATAAACTAATAATAATAATAATAATAATAATAATTATTATTATTATTATTAATATTATTATTATTATTATTATTATTATTATTATTATTATAATATCTTATATCAAATTTTATTTTAAAACCTTGGTGTTTTTGATGATTTCTATTTGTATTATTCTATATTCAATATTATTATTATTATTATTATTATTATTATTATTATTATTATTATTATTATTATTACCAAGGATCGGGATGGGGTGGTACGTGTAGGTAAAATGGGGCTACGGGTAGGTTTAAAGGGGCATGGGTAGGCATAACGGGGATACGGGTATATATAAGGAGGTATGGTGATGGTCAATTCCTTTCATCCATACCTGCGAAACGATCAACGGGGAAGTATTAAGGAGGGTACAGGTATGTTACAAGGGGGGTATGGAAGGTATCAAGGGGGTATGGGGAGGTATCAAGTGGGTTCGGGGAGGTATCAAGGGGGTATGGTGAGGCATCATGGGGGGACGGGGAGATATCAGGGGGGAGGGGGGGTATGATGAGGTATCAAGGGGGATATGGGGAGGTATCATCGTCCAAATGAAACTCGCAGACAAAAGTTGTCTCTCTGTCTACATTTTAAACAGCAACCTGTGTACCCTGGCTGGCCAGGGTACAAAAACCACTAGTCTGTTATAAATTCATAGTGAGCTGTGATTATAAAGTTTGGCTCATAGTCCATTGTGATGTAGGCTACACAGTGTGACTATAATGTTTTGAAGTGGCTATAGGTATTGTCATAAGAATTGTGAAAATGGTGACTGTATCAGTGAGGAGGCATAGGAAAGATATTCTACGAAAAGGAAAGGATCTTCAAGCACTCTGCAATGTAATAACGTGTCAGAGACGCATATAGACCACGTTATTAGATCACTGGAAGGCTGGCTTTGAATCTAGGTCACGAAAGTGTGCACGAGTGGGAGTGACTAAATTGAAAAAATAGCGCACTTCCGGTCTCATATTCTGCATGGTAGCCTAATACGACTTCACGAACTTGGAGGCTGCACTGAGATTAGAATCTTTATCAAGGTTTGAACACAAATATGATCAGGTAACTGAGAGATATACTTTTTACGACCAAACGGTCACACAAGCTGTGGTTTAAAGATTTGTGATTTAAAAAGATACAGATCTGGGGTTTAAAAATCATATTATGTATAGTATTTATTGCCTTTGATTCCCAAAGCAAAACAAAAAAAATGCATCCTTAATAGAACCCATATTACAATCCCTACAAAATCTTTCTTTCCTTATTACACCTTCCCGCCTTCCTAATTCTATTTGTAACTTATGATCTGAACAACGAAATTTTATCAAAGTATGAAAATAAATATTATCAGGTACCAGAGATAATTACGACCAAACGGTCACACAAGCTGCGGTTTAAAGATTTGCGCTTTAAAAAGATACAGATCTGGGGTTTAAAAATCATATTATGTACAGTATTTATTGTCTTTGAATCCCAAAACAAAAACGAGAAAAAAAATCTTCCCGGCGGGGAATTGAAACCCGGTCTCCCGCGTGACAGGCGGGGATACTGACCACTATACTACCGAGAAACTATGATTTTTACTCATAGGCTCTGGATGTGGTGTCAAGCCTCTGTACAAGCTGTTCAAGTTCTTGTTCCTCTCCAGCCAATCCATCAATGTCATTCGCAAAACAGAGGTTGGAGATTCTCTACCCCCTATGCTGGCTGTGCCTTCGTGATCTGCAAGGGCATCTGTCATGATGCGCTCTAGGAAGATGTTGAAGAGTGTTTTGAACATCCAAAAATAAAGTGAAATTCATCCCCAATAATGATCTAATTCCGTGATTCAATGAATACTTTATGCAATACAGTCTTTGACAGTCTTTTTGGTTAACAATGACAAGAAGTACTTGCAAAACATATATTTTGTATACTACCCTTTTTACCCCTTCACATCCTTCATGATCATCACACAAAAATAAACAGAAACTAATGAAATTCGTCCAAGTTAAACTGAGAAGCCATTGCAAACCAAAAAACGGAAGCGAAGCGTCTTTTCAACTCGAATTGTGACGAATCACATCGCTTCGCGAGCAGAGAATTGAAGAGTCGCTCGCAAAGCCAGCCTTCCAGAGTGATCTAACTCCGTGTATAGACTCTTTAAACCTAAGAACATAAATTTACAACTGTATAAATGTTGCACACAGCGGCCGGTTCGGAGTAGCAACCTTCCTGGTATGTGGCTGGTGGTGATGACCCTGTGACGTCTGTCTACAAAACCGGATGTGGTCTTTGTCATCGCCAGCTATCTCTACTTCGACCAACCATCACTGGCGAAGAGGTGCGGCAAGGTAGGCGAAGAAAGTCTTCAGACCTGAGCTACGGGATCACCTACAGTGTTCCCCAAGGGTAGCTATTGGTTCCTAGTGTCGGCTGTGTATACCATGTCTAGTGAATGTCTGCGAGGACAGTGAGTAAAACCATAATTATTTAATGTTGTGAGACCAGCAACGAACTTTTAGTGTGTCATTAACGACAGTGAATATTTATATAAAGGTGTAGAGGCAAGTGACGTCTCAAGAAAGAGACAATGACCTCCTTATAAGCCACTGATTATTAATTGCAACTTTGTATTTGTTTTATGTATAAGAAATGTGTGATTTAATGTGATTATATGTATAAATAAGAAATAGTAAAACAGAAGGGCAAAGAGAGATAACTGTGTAGGCTTTGTCCTTGTTTGTAAGCACGTGTGCGGTGATGGATGAAAATCTAGAGTAAACAGAGACAGAACGTGCATCCTTAAACTGAAAGTCAGATAAACACACGCACACACTCATCTCATTAGTTTATTTAGAGATAAGTATATAAATATTTAATTTAACTCAAATCCGCGCGTTACAATCTTTTCATGCGACAACAATGTCATTTCCAAAGAAAATCGTTGTCACAAAAGAAAATAATCAACTATATTTGATAGCCAGGACCTTTAAAAAGAAACCCTCTTCCTAGACTGTTTCGCTCTATGTCCCTTTTATTTTCCTTGCAGGGTATTTGCAGTTTTCCAGTCTTATAAATAAACAATGTACTGAAGATAGTTAATTACAGTTCATTGGTCTTTTCCCAAAAGGGAGACGAACAACAGGAACAGGACGAAGAAAACTAATAGTGACTGCGAATGCTTATGGGGAGGAGAGGGAGGAAAAAAGAAAGAAAGGAAACGAGGAAGGAAGGAGAAGATGATGATGATGATGATGATGAAGATAAGAATGATGATAATGACGATGACGATGATGATGGAGGAGAAGATGATGTGATGGAGGAGGAGAAGAGAAGGAAGTAGAAGAAGAAAAAATGATGATGATGATAATGACGACGAAGAAGAAGAAGAAGGTGATGATGCTGATGATGGAGGAGGAGAAGAGGATGATGATGAAGGGGCAGAAGAGGACGAGAAGAAAAGATGATGATGGTGATGATGATGATGATGATGATGATGATGATGATGATGATGATGATGATGATGACGGCGATGACGACATCGACGACGACGACGGCGACGACGACGACGACGACGACGACGACGACGACGATGATGATGATGATGATGATGATGATGATGATGATGATGATGATGATGATGATGATGATGATGACGGCGATGACGACATCGACGACGACGACGGCGACGACGACGACGACGACGACGACGACGACGACGATGATGATGATGATGATGATGATGATGATGATGATGATGATGATGATGATGATGATGATGATGATGATGATGATAGTACAAATCTACAATCTTTAAATCTAGTCGAGGCTAGAAGCCAGTGTAGGAATATTTCTGCTGAAAAAGTCTGGTTAACCGTCTTGATTGCTAGGGAGATTTTGTTGCAATACAAACAGCACACGGCCATGAAAGCGCACTCAGAAAACCTGCCGCGCTGTGGACCTTTCTAGTTAGCGGGGATGCGGTGCATGGAGTCAGCACACTTCAGGTTTAGGCTAGTGATTAAGTCTGATGACAATGTAATAAAATCGCTGTTGACAGCCTGCTCCGTGTTGACCTGTTCCCCAGTCCTTTTGGCATCGTGCATCATGGAGCACAGAGTTATAACCCCGGAGTCTGTAGAATTCATTGTTAGGCTATCTTTAAGGCTTGGTATCCATAGGGCAGAAACGACAGCGAAGCGAGGCACACCGAAAGGAAACCGTACATATATCTCACTGTTTTTGTGTTCCGTTTGCTTGTAACTATTCGTACCCTAAAGGGGTTCGCTTCTCTGCCTTTACCGCCATGTGGATTCACGCTCTTTGTCCGATAAAACTGCAACCAAATGGCTCTTTCTCTAGTTCCAGGCAAAATAAGCAGGGATTCTGCCAAGCTAGTGTTTAGCCTGATGACATTTTTATTAAATCACCCTTCAGAATGAGCCCGGTGTAGATCTCGCTTCAGTCCTTAGGGCACTATGCAAGGAATCTATAAGTAAGTGTATGCGTGTGTGCGTGCGTGTGTGGGTGTGTGAGTGTGTGGGTGTGGGTATGGGCGTGTGTGTGTGGGTGTATGTGTGTGTAGGTGTGTGTGTGTGTAGTTCTTTGATGATGTACATGTACTGAACTCTCTTCCCCGACTAAACATGTGACGGTAAACATTTCAATGGGACATATGGGGTGCCCGGTGTCTCAGTGGACAGTGAGCTGGTGTCCTATCCCGAAGGTCGCAGGTTCCATTCCCGCAATGGGCGAACTTATGTGACTTAGTTACGCGGCTATTCAGCTCACCGATGGTTTTGTCAGGGTACTCCGGTTTCCACTCTCTCTTCAATAATGGTATTGGATGCAGCCAATTAAAAAATTTCACCCCCCCCCCAAAAAAAAAAAATCGATTTCCTTTATGTCTTCTAATTGCAATCTCCCTGCCTTTACACCACATGTCTGAGTGATAGATGTGTGTTTGCTGTGTGTGACAGTGGGTAAAACATGTGAGCGTGTATGTTGGTACAGATCGCCGCGCTTTGAGACTAAGTAGTAATTTGGAGGAAAGCGCGTATATAGCATCAGGTATTACAGTATTCTATATCAATGTTATTGATTCTATTGTATTCTATTGCATCCCTAGATTTTTGCCTATTCCTCATTCTTCTTGGAGACCTCCACACTTCCTAAGTTCTCAACGGTATATTCCTCTTCGTTCTTCTTCTCTTTGCCCATCTTTTCTTCTTCATTCTTCTTTTCCTTATTCTTTCTCCTACCCCCACCCCCCCCCCCCCTTTTTTGTGTTTGTTTTGTTATTCTTTTTACACTTTTCCCGCATCTTTTGTTCTTCTTTGTTCTTTTCCGTCTTCTCTTCCAACATCTCTTCTTCGTCTTTCTTTTTTCTTCTTCTTCTTCTTCTTCTTCTTCTTCTTCTTCTTCTTCTTCTTCTTCTTCTTCTTCTTCTTCTTCTTCTTCTTCTTCTTCTTCTCTTCCCATATCTCTTCTTCTTTTTCTTCTACTTCTTCTTCTTTCTCCAACAGTCTTCTTCTTGTTCTTCTTCTTGTTCTTCTTCTTCTTCTTCTTCTTGTTCTTCTTCTTCTTCTTCTTCTTCTTCTTCTTCTTCTTCTTCTTCTTCTTCTTCTTCTTCTTCTTCTTCTTTCTTCTCCTTCTTCTTTCCATACAATCATCCTGTTGGCCTATCTTGACCACAGGGTGTGTTCTGTGTTGTCTTAGCCTGCCACCAGTCAAGGCACAAGCAGCGTGGTGCGCCGTGGGAGTGGTGTCACGTGCTGCCCCTATCGCTTACACCGCTCTGCTTCATTACAGTCCCGGCCACCGGTAGTGGGAAATGTGGCCAGTCGTTACAAACACTCACACCAGCACTATGACATCTCCCCAACAGCAACGTTCCTCAAAACTCATCGTCCTCACCTTGCCCTGTAGCTCGGTGGGTAGAGAGCTAGTGTCCTTTGCCGGAAGTGGCGGGCTCCGACCCCGCGTGCAAAGAAACTTACGTGGCTTTTCCCCACTCAATCCCTCCCCCACCCCCACCCCGCAAGTCCTCTGTGTACATAAATTGTTTTAATTGTAAAAATGTAAAATGTTATATAATTAATTATTTTGCATGTTCGTGTATATTATTTTAACCATGTCCATGTGACCTTAATGGGTTTTTTTTCTGGAATAAACTTGCCTTGCCTTGCCTGCCAGACTTTTCAGGACACTGAAGGGTTTCTCCTGGTACTCAGGTGTCCTCCTCCCTTCAATAAGGGTATTGGATGAAGTCTATCTAACATTTCAACAATAAAAATTGAATTCCGGATCTTTAATATCGATCTTTTTATATCAACGCGCTTTGAGTTCGACTGAAGAAAAAGAGCGCAATGCAGTCCTGTATTATTATTATACATTTTATTATTATTATTATTATTAGTAGTAGTAGTAGTAGTAGTAGTAGTAGTAGTAGTAGTAGTAGTAGTAGTAGTAGTAGTATCATTATGATGATGATGATGATGATGATGATGATATGATGTTGGTGGTGATGATGATGGTGATGATGATGATGATGATGATGATGATGATGATGATGATGATGATGATGATGATGATGATGATGATGATGATATATTATTACCCCCTTATTTATCTATTTATTTATGTATTATGCAATCGTTCTTAAATAGCGATTTTCCGGCTGAAGGGCAGCTCAAGGCGATGGCATATACAATCTGAGACGCACCTTAACCATATGAGGGACGATCGAGCGGAGATGTAGCCTATCGCTGCCTTCATTCTGGCTACAGTGTTACTGTCTTCGCCGTGTAAACCTATGTCAACTAGGGCCTTAACCGCAGTTCACCATTAATTGAAAGCAAAATTATATCACATACACTAAGGTGCGCGGTTTGTGAGAGAAGACGGATTAAAATTAAGACTTTTAAAAAGAGCGATTTCCCGTAAATCAGACCCTCAAAGTGCGTACCTAATGCCCTGAGAAAGGTAATTTTAAGATGGTAAAAACTGAGTAAAACAACAAATACTTAGGTAAATACAGTAGAGAAAGGCATCTATGTGCAACAATAACCAAAGGAGGGTCACGTAAGTAAATGTCCAATATCACCTACATGTGTAAACAGACATTACATTAAATATTGATTGATTGATTGATTGTATGCACTTTTACAGTTTACAATTAGCCTGCGTTGCGACAGTATTTCACAGAAAAATCCAATCACAGCGACCATGTTTCATAGCAGGGAGCTCTGCTTTTATGAATATGGTTAAGGGCAAAACTGAGTGCGGCTTACACAAATCAGGAGACAGAACAGGTGGTCCATTATTCAGCTGATGGTTTCATTGACCACCAACAAAGCTGTGATGGGATTCCGTGCATTGTGTGCGAGGACAAAGGTTACGTGCACTCAACGCGTGACAAAACCATCGCGGACATGGGAAAGGTTGAAAGAAGAGAAAGAGACAGAGGAGAAGGGAACGATGAGGCGAGAAGACGGAGGAAAGAAGAAGAAGAAGAAGAAGAAGAAGAAGAAGAAGAAGAAGAAGAAGAAGAAGAAGAAGAAGAAGAAGAAGAAGAAGAAGAACAACAACAACAACAACAACAACAACAACAATAACAACAGCAACAACAACAACAACAACAAGAGGGAAAAAGAAGAAGAAGAAGAAGAAGAAGAAGAAGAAGAAGAAGAAGAAGAAGAAGAAGAAGAAGAAGAAGAAGAAGAAGAAGACCAAGAAGAAGAACAAGAAGAACAAGAAGAACAAGAAGAAGAACAAGAAGAAGAACAAGGAGGAAACAAACCACACCAATTACAACAAAACAAAGGGGAGGAAGAAGAGAAAAAGGTAATCATCATCATCATAATCATCATAATCATCATAAACATCACCATCACCATCATCAACAACAACATCAAAAAAATCAAAGTATGACCATCTGCTTCTTAAAAAAAAAAAAGTCGCACATTCAGCGCTGATCAATTGCATACTGCAAGACAGCAGAGCGGACGATGACCATAAGGTTTTGTCTGTGCACAACGACGATAGATGCACAGTGAACAAAGTATTCTTTCAAACAGCTGCTCAAAGCGAAGACCGATATTAGCCCAAGACGCCAGCTTGCTGCATCCTGTGCACTGTCTAAAGGCTTGATCACTGAGCCCGACCTGTGTAGGCCTACATGCTTGTCACCTGTAGGTTCGAACTTTTGAATCTTCGTTAATGCTTGACTAAGGCGACAAGGGCGGACGAGCAAACCTTTTTTTTTAGCAACACGGGGGAATCTGGTACACCGTATAATATGAGTTGTCGCCCTTTATGTTTTTTTAAAACAATACGAACGAGTTGTTTTAACGTGCCCGCGACGAGGGAGGAATATACTGAAACACCTTATGAAACAGACATAGGCAGAATCACCTTTACAGAAAAGTCGATTCCTTTGAAGGACATCTCCCCTTCATCACGGGGAATGGAACCAGGGTCGCTTGAACGCCAGGATGACAAACTAACCGCTGAGCTACGATGCCGGTAACCCGTTGTGTGCAGGGAACAGGAGCCTGGAGGTAAAACAGGTAAGCTAGAACAGCTTGTAGTGATAACATCCACTTGCCCTTTCTTCTTTTTACTACTGACGTGAACTGGCCGGGACATACGTGTAAAACAAGGTGAGTGAACAAAACCACGGCTGTCCTAACTAGCCCAATGAGAAGCTAAGCCCCACAACTATCTTCCAATTACAGCGCAACACGCCCGCAGGGGAGAGAAGGCGGGCTTGCCAAGGAAGATAACCTTTTTCTAGTATTCCTTCTGACCTTGCTGCTGGAATCTTGTTCAGCGTGAATGGAGTATTTCAGCGTGGTTTTTTTTTTGGTATCTATCTCTAATTCCTCCCTCCCCCACACTGTTTTTCCTTTGCCTAGCCACGCGTGTTGTGGAGATAACACAGGCGTAACCACTGTCGGCGCACAAACTGGTTTATACGCAACTAAAACTGACTATCGATAGCTGGCTACTTTATACGCAACTAAAAGTGACTCGCGGGACGTGCTTTACGGGGGAGGCCCTGTTCGGTTTGAGCTAACGGCGGAACTAATTTTACGAGTGTTTGCGTGTTGGGCTCATTAATTGCTGGGCCGTACGTAAAACACACGCAGCGGATGCCCCCCAACGAGAACGTCTGAGCATAAATCACTGATCACCAAGAGAAAAAAAAGGCAAGAACTTCCAGTAAATTAAGACAAAGAGTGTGAACAGCAGGGGAACAAGAGTTCATTCAGTTCACTACAGTCATGTGAGGTCTTATATTTTAATTTTCAATAGTACTAATTAAAAAAACAAACAAGGATATCAAACACTAGCATTCACACAAAAGCAGTCGGGGACCGAACATTACGATTTGCTCTAGCGGCAACATTTGGCTCAAATCACTTTGCCACTCTCAGTGTATGCATACATACACATATACCTGCATACAACAACCTTCCGACACTAGGGTAGTTAAATCAATGATAGGTTAACACAAGCTCTATGCCCTCAGCTGTATCCTCTAAGCTCTATGCCCTAAGCTCTAACCTCTTAGCTCTATGCTCTATGTCCTAAGCTGTATCCTATAAACTCTATGCTATATGCCCTACGCTCTAACCTCTAAGCTCTATGAACTAAGCTGTATCATCTAAGCTCTATGCTCTATGCCCTAAGCTGTATCCTCTAAGCTCTATACTATATACCCTAAGCTCTAACCTCTAAGTGCTAAGCTGTATCCTCTAAGCTCTATGTCCTAAGCTGTATCCTCTAAACTATATGCTCTAAGCTGTGTCCTCTAAGCTCTATGCCCTAAGCTGTATCCTCTAAGCTCTAAGTCCTAAGCTGTATCATCTATGCTCTATGCCATAAGCTGTACCATCTATGCTCTATGCTCTAAGCTGTATCCTCTAAGCTCTATGCCCTAAGCTGTGTCCTCTCAGCTCTATGCCCTAAGCTGTATCCTCTAAGCTATATGCCCTAAGCTGTATCCTCTATGCTCTATGCCCTAAGCTGTATCCTCTAAGCTATATGCCCTAAGCTGTATCCTCTATGCTCTAAGCTCTATGATAAACATGTTGGCACGTAAGGCAGGCCACAAAGCAAGGAAATGTTCATATGAAGTTCGGTCAAAATCCGTTCAGTGCTTCTTGGAATATTGCGTTCAACCGACCGACCGACCGTAAGACATTTAGCTTGTTGTGATTCCGGGCTATTTTACGGTATTTTCAGGTATAGTAATAATAATAATAATAAATGTAGATTTATATAGCGCCGCATCACAGCCACAAGTGGCTGTGCTCTCCGCGCTTGACACATTCATACACAGTTTATGCTACACAACAACAGTAGGTATATAAAGTCTGAATAAATTCACTAAAATGTACAACATAATGTTAAAAACATTCAATAAAAATATTACATTGAAAACATAAAAAGGCAACTAAAACTATTATTAACTTGTAAAAGGCAACCAACACTTATAACAATTATAACAATTATAAAAAGCGAACACCATTAAAAAGCGAACACCATTGCCCGTTCATGGAGCGCCACGACATGTGTGCATACTAGACTGATGATGAGATTATTTCATGTGTGTTATTGAGAAGGAGCTATAGAAGGTGTTTATGGAAAAGATATGTTTTGAGTTGTCGTTTAAACGCTTGTTGTGTTTGCGCATGGCGGATATTGTGTGGAAGAGAATTCCATTGCGTGGATGCACATAAGGTATTATAAAGATATCAGACTACAAAACTTGTGGAGTCTGCTTTAACATTACAATAATGTTCAATAATTTATTTATAATAAATGAGAATAAAGCAATGTTCAAATGTCATAGTTCCTTGTAGTAGTAGTAGTAGTAGTAGTAGTAGTAGTAGTAGTAGTAGTAGCTGCAGTAGAAGTAGTAGTAGTAGCAGCAGCAGTAGTAGTAGTAATAATAATAATATTAATAATACTAATAATTATACTACTACTACTACTACTACTAAAAAGAAAAAATAATAATAATTAAAAAAATTAATAATAATATTAATACAGGATGCAATCACGCGCTTTTTTTTCAATGAAAATCCACACGCGGCGATCTAAGAGATCGCCATAATAGGAGTAATATATCTATATCTGCTCTGACCTTTACAACCATACACCAAATGGAGACCCATCAGTTCTAGCGTGTCCCGAGAACAGAGAAGAAGAAGAAGAAATCCTCCCAATTCTCCGGGAAGAAGTTGAGGCAGCAGTGCAATCGCGGAAGAAAGAGAAGTCAGCGGGAGTGGACAACATACCCGCGGAACTGCTACAAGCAGGAGGAGAAGCGATGATTGATGCCCTCACCATTCTCTGTAACAAGATCTGGCAGAGTGGTGAGTGGCCTACACCATGGACCCAGTCGCTTGTCATCACTCTTCCCAAAAAAAGATAACCTTCAGGATGTGAAAATTACCGCACCATCAGCCTCATCAGCCATCCCAGCAAGGTCCTCCAGAAAATAAGACTCAACAGGTTGAAAATCCAAGCTGAACAAATCATAGCTGAAGAACGAGCAGGATTCAGGGCAGGGCGAAGTACCACTGAACAGATTTTCAACCTCAGAATAATATGTGAGAAATACCTACAGCACCAACAACATCTATATCATGTGTTCATAGACTTCAAGAAGGCGTTTGACCGAGTCTGGGATGCAGCTCTATGGGCAACAATGAAAGTGTACAACATCAGTCCTAAAATTATTGAAGTCATCAAAAGCCTATATGACAAGGCTACCAGTGCAGTCCTCCATAACAGCGTCATCGGGAACTGGTTCAGAACAACAATCGGTGTGCGTCAAGGATGCCTACTCTCTCCAACACTCTTCAACATCTTCCTAGAGCGCATCATGTCAGAAGCCCTTGCAGATCACGAAGGCACAGTCAGCATAGGGGGTAGAGCAATCTCCAATCTTCGTTTTGCGGATGACATTGATGGATTGGCTGAAGAGAAACAAGAACTTGAGCAGATGGTACAGATGCTTGACACCATCTCCAGAGCTTATGGAATGGAAATAAGTGCAGAGAAGACCAAAATGATGACCAACAACACCAATGGCATCAACACGGACATCAAAGTCCAAGGCCAATCCCTCAACACAGTGCATAGCTTCAAATATTTAGGAGCCATTGTATCAGACAATGGGTCCCGACAGGAAGTCCTCTGCAGGATCGCACAAACAACTGCTGCCCTGACAAGGTTGAAGTCCATTTGGAGAGACAGGACCATCAGTCTACATTCCAAAGTAAGACTGCTGCGCTCCCTTGTCACCTCCATCTTCCTATATGCTTGCGAAGCATGGACCCTCACAGCAGATCTACAACAAAGAATACAAAGCATGGAGATGAGGTGCTACAGAAGACTTCTGGGCATTTCCTATACCCAACACATCACCAACGACGAAGTCCGACAAACCATCACACAAGCCATTGGACAACACGATGACCTGCTCACAGTGGTGAGGAAACGGAAACTCCGATGGCATGGCCACGTCACCAGATCATCAGGCCTTGCAAAGACCATTCTGCAAGGCACAATGCAAGGAGGTAGAAGAAGAGGGAGACCGAAAAAGAGGTGGGAGGACAACATACGAGGATGGACTGGTTTGATACTGAGCGAAGCCATCAGGGCTGCTGAGGACAGCGAAAAATGGAGTATGCTGGTTAAACGATCATCTGTGGTGCCCCTACGACCTCCGGGTTACGGGACAGGATAGGATAGGATAGGAAACTGTAAATATTTCGTAACATAATGTGCCATTGGGCTGACTTTCCAACACGTCAAGGGCAAAGTTCGCGACTTTCTTCACTTCATCCAAACACTGTTTTGGTTTTATAGACCAATTGTGATGACACTGATGATAGCCCTGATGTCACTGGCCTCGTGGCACATTTACAAACAAACTCAAGCAGGATTGGGAAAAAACGAGTTTGAAACCTGAAGTGAGATCAGAGAATACCGCGAAAGCGAGAGGAAGACTGCAAGAGAAAAACAAAAGAATGAAAAAAGGAAAGAATGAAGGCGAAGACACAGGATTTGACGATGCCAATACTTTAAATAGTTTATTCCCTTGCTTGGGTTCTGACAGGCTTAGACACAAACACAGGTACAGGCACCAACAAGAAAATTTGTAAAAGTCAGAGAGAAAGAGAGGCAGAGAGAGAGAGAGAGAGAGAGTGAGGGAAAGAGAGTGGGAGAGAGAGAAAGAGAGAGAGAGAGAGACAGAGAGAGGCAGACAGGACAGACAGACGCAAACTAATAAAGAGACACAGAGGGAGAGAGGCCGAGAGAGAGAGCGAGTGAGAGAGAGAGGGAGAGAGAGAAATGTGCTGCTATTGCTACTGCTGCTTATGATGATGATGACGACGACGTCGCCGATGATGTTGATAATGATGGTGATGATGATGATATGATGTTGGTGATGATGATGGTGATGATGATGATGATGATGATGATGATGACGATGATGATGATGATGATGATGATGATGATGATGATGATGACGGTGATGATGATGATGATGATGAAGATGATGATGATGATGATGATGATGATGATGATGATGATGATGATGATGATGATGATGATGATGATGATGATGATGATGATGATGACGATGATGATGATGGACAGGCCGAAAAGTTAGATGGGAAAATGGAAAAGGCAGAATTAAAAGAGAAAAAGGAAAAAAAAAACGCTTGAAAAATAAACATAACAAACTGAACCAACAAAAAGAGAAAGTGCGTAGCAGAGTGAGAAACACAGCGAGAGAGAGAGAGAGAGAGAGAGAGAGAGAGAGAGAGAGAGAGAGAGAGAGAGAGAGAGAGAGATGGAGAAAGAAAGAGGGAGGGAGAGAAAGGGGGAGAGAGAGGAAGAAAGAGAGGGAGGTCCGGAGAGAGAGAAAAAAAGAGAGTGAAAGCGGGAGGGAGGGAGAGAGGGGGAAGGAGGATGGAGATAGGTAGGAAGAGAGTGGGAGGGAGGGAGAGAAAGAGGGAGGGAGGGAGAAAGAGAGGGAGGGAGAAAGAGATGGAGGGAGAGAGTGAGATGGAGAGAGAGGGAAGGAGGGATGGAGAGAGAGAGATGGAGACAGAAAGAGAGAGAGGGAGAGAGAGGAGGGAAGAGAAAGAGAGAGAAAATAAATAAAAGGAGAGAAATAAGAAAAGCATAATTTGCTAAGCAATTAAAGAGAAAAAAAGAAGACACCGAAAGCAACAAGAAAATAAAGAAAGTACTCCCACACACACCCCAAAAATATTAAAATAAAATATAAATATAAATAAAAGGAAGAAAACAAAAATGGAAAGAACAAAATATAATTAATTAAATCCATAACTTTAAGTTCAACTTCAATAATAATAATAATAATAATAATAATAATAATAATAATAATAATAATAATAATAATAGTAGTAGTAGTAGTAGTAGTAGTAGTAGTAGTAGTAGTAGTAGTAGTAGTAGTAATAATAATAATAATAATAATAATAATAATAATAATAATAATAATAATAATAATAATAATAATAATAACATGATGATGATGATGATGATGATGATGATGATGATGATGATGATGATGATGATGATGATGATGATGATGATGATGATGATGATGCGTCGTCATCATATTCATCATCATCACCGTCATGGTCGTCTTCGACATCGACATCATCATCAGCAGCAGCATCGTCATCGTCGTCGTCCTCGACATCTTCATCATAATCATCCGCATTTTCTTCTTCTTCTTCACCGTAATACAAAGGGTTACACAGCGCGCATATCTGGCTGTACGTCGCGAATCAGGGCGCAGAAACATGGAGAGGAAAAAAACCTTGGCTGTGCTGAAGGGGGACGTTCTCTTTGAAGCTAAGCGGTTCCTTATTTCAAACACGTGCCACTGTCAAGCTCGACAGTACCACACGCAAAGTAGGTTTTGGGGTCAACCTGAACAGTTTCTATCAGATTTAATGACAATTAAAATTACCGGTGTGTTGAAGCTACTTACAAACTGCGATTCTCTTTAATAAAAATGTCACCGCAGCGAAAGTGGGCACAGTTGCGTGTTTACACAACCACAAAGAGACTCCTACAATGTAAAGCTTAAAGATTGGTTGGAGCTACGATTGACCATGATGTTATCTTTTAATGTGATGTCAATACAATTGCCCAGGCGAACTCATCGTCTCCAAAAACTAAAATAAACTTTCCTTGATTATGCTGGCCTTTTCAATAGTGCGTGTAGGGAGGCAGAAAACAGGATTTTGAAAGCGAAAGCTTTGGCCAGCGATAAAGCACAGTGTGCATGATGATGGCCTAACCCGCTGCTTATGATAAGTGTCACCATTCTTCACCTGTCGTCACATGACCCCTGTGTCACCACACACCGTCTATGTTCAGCGAGATGAGAAACTCCACCAGACATTGCCACAAAACAACGTAGGACATATAATAGCGTAGGAATTTTGTCAGACAAGCTACCATCAAGAAACTTCATCATTGTTGAATCTTAATAACTTATATGAGTCCATTTTAGTTTTTAGTAAATTTCAAAGTCCTGTCATTGGTATAATGATGTTAGACTAGACTTATAAGAAAGGCTAAATATTTATTATTACTAAAAAGGTGTTTGGTTCTATTGTTTGACTACCGAGTCCTAAAATGTCAGCTGGGGTGCAGTCTTCGGGGGGTTGTGAGTGTGGCGGCATAGGCCAAACCTGCCTTAACAGACAGAAAGTCAAACTCAGAAAAATAATTCATTTCGTATTTACCCTACTAATATTATGTTGTCTAAAATGAAAGTCAGGGACAATAACAAGTGCTCTTATTGTAATGATACTGTAGATTTTATTGAACATTTTTTTCTTTTATTGTCCAGTCATAAGGCAATTCTGGCTAGAAATTGAAAATTACATTGGATTTCATTATAAGGTTAATATAAAACTTAGTGTTTCAGATGCACTGTTTGGGATTTTGAATGGGGATAATATAAACAAAAATGTACTTGAAAAAAAATAATCATATAATTCTAATAGCAAAAATGTGTATTAGTATATTCAAAAAGACACAGTCTTTTTTCTTACCTAAGGTTATTTTTGAAAAACAAATGTTGGCAAGAGTTTTGTAACATGGTTTAATCATATTGCTGGTTTTTGTTTTGTTTTTAATTGTTTAAATTTTTTTGCTTTGTTTAATTTTAATTTATTTAATTAACAGACATAACATGTATCCACATAAAGAAACATTGGAAAAAAAAAGAACCAATGAAGAAGACCTAAAATAACCTGATTGAAAAAAGGGGGAAATTTGGTCTGCATGCAACTGAGGATCAAAACAAAAAAACTCAGAAAAATAACAGAAATTAAGAACTGTGACCCCCTTTGTAAACTACACTCCAAGCAAACAGGAACGACACTGTTCCTGCAATGTAGAAAGATCTCCCAATCTCTGCATCAATGATCTGTGGTGAAAAAACAGGTTGATTGTTTAACAGCAGTTAAAACACAGGAAATCTCTCCACTAAAGAACTAATCTTCAAACAGAAAAGTCTTTAGACTTCGCATCTTAAGTCGCTTCGCTGTGCTGATCCATGCATCAGAACCCTTGCTGGTGGGATCGCGCGTGGTGTTGTGTGTGTTGTGTGTGTGTGTGTGGGGGGGGGGGAAGGGGTATATAAAAGAGATAATATTAATACAAATGTCTCATTTGTTCTATTGCAATGGGGAGGTGAAGAGGGGACATAGGTTACATCGATAAATACGGACAAATAAGTACACTGTACAGTAAAAAATATCAACCACGATCGCGAGAATGTCAACGTTTGGTCAATATATTGTCATGGTGATCTAAGCGACACACACACACACACACACACACACACACACACACACACACACGCACACAATTTTTTTTATCACAACCCAAACCCTTAACTTTAAAATGTTACAATGATCTCAACAACAGTTGGTCAGTTACGCCACCCCAACCCTCAGTCTCCTGTCCCACACATTTCTACAGCCGATCATTACACTGGTTGACACGCACACACACACACACACACACACTCTCTCTCTCTCTCTCTCTCTCTCTGTTTGTCTGTCTCTCTCTCTCTCTGTCCTTCCCTTTGTCTTTCTCTCTTCCTCATTGTTGCCATCTCTCAATGCCTCTCCCTCCTCCTCCCCTCTCTCTCCCTTCTCCCTCCTCCTCTCTCTCCCCTCTCTCCCTCCTCCTCTCTCTCTCCCTTCTCCTCTCTCTCTCCCTTCTCCTCTCTCTCTCACTTCTCCTTCCTCCTCTCTTTCTCCCTTCTCCCTCCTCCTCCTCTCTCTTCTCCCTTCTCTCCTTTCTCCCTCTTCCTCTCTCTCTTCTCCCTCCTTCTCTCTCTCTTCTCCCTCCTTCTCTGTCTCTTCTCCCTCCTTCTCTCTCTTCTCCCTCCTCTCTCTTTTCTCCCTCCTTCTCTCTCTCTCTTCTCCCTCCTTCTCTGTCTCTTTTCCCTCCTCCTCTCTCTCTCCCTTCTCCCTCCTACCCTCTCCCTTCTCCCTCCTCCTCTCTCTCTCCCTTCTCCCTCCTACTCTCTCTCTCCCTCCTCCTCTCTCTCTCCCTTCTCCCTCCTACTCTCTCCCTTCTCCCTCCTACTCTCTCTCTCCCTTCTCCCTCCTACTCTCTCCCTTCTCCCTCCTCCTCTCTCTCTCCCTTCTCCTGTCTACTCTTTCCCTTTCTCCCTCCTACTTTCTCCCTTCTCCCTCCTCCTCTCTCTCTCCCTTCTCCCTCCTCTTTCTATTTCTAAAACCGACCAAAAGAATGGCAAGTGTAGTTTACTGTGTTTTTGTACGAAGCACCTTAGCGCAATAAAGCAAGTAGTCGTTCCCAAACGTCTTAGTGTCAGCGTCAATTGCAATTTGTCAGTGAAAACCACAATTAAAACAGCTATTCCTTTTCTCCTGTCAAAACTAACAAAAACGAAACAAGGAAATAAAGCCAACGACTTAATAAACAAACAGAAACTCGGAAGAAAGACTGAATGAATAAATAAAAATGTTGAAAGGCATAGCCTAAGCAGCCCAGACAGAGGGGCTTTCAGGGAGCAAGAACACACGCAGAATGAACTCCCATGCACACTTGATAACTTGATAAATATTTACAATACAACTTTAGTGCTCTCCCAAACTTCATTATTAATCTTTCAATCTCGTCTATAGCTTCTCCATCATCATCATCATCATCATCATCATCATCATCATCATCATCATCATCATCATCATCATCATCATCATCAACATCATCATCATCATCTTTCTTATGTCTATCGTCCTCCTATCATCATTTCAAACTCAGGTCTTGTTTTACTGAGCCTCTCTCTCTTTCATTTCTTCCAATGTTATACTCTCTCATTTTTGTCTTCACTCCTACCTCACTCCTGTTACTTCTGTATCATTACCCTCCTCCTTCTCCTGCCACGGTAGCTTACCTCTGTACATCTGTTTAACTTTCCAATTAATACTTCCGCCTTTCACCCCTTCCTTTACACCTTCCACCTGTACACCTGCAGCTTGTGGGGCAGACGATCCGTTCCTTGCAGCTTGTGGGGCAGTCGATCCGTTCCCCCTAGTGACGTGAATCTACTTCGTCGTTTGCAAACATCCTGTGAAACCCATGTTACCAGAAGTAGTCGGAGCTTTCTCAAAGAGCTAATCTGCTACGTTAAGCCCACTGGCATAGCTTCTCAAACTAATTATTCTTTATTTCATCGTTCTTTGATAAAGCTTTTACAGCTTAAGAGCTGCTCAACGCGCTGACGTGACCCATAAATGATTGTACACAACTTGGCTTAACGTCACTTGCAAACAAGGGAATACAGGACTACTTATTCACAAGTTGAAACTGCAAAGCCATTCACGCATATTACGAGAAGCGTAACTTTAACCTAATTACTAAGTGTGAATCCTACGCCTGTAGCTGGAGGGACGACCAAAGTTTGTGGAACTGGCAGACCAGATATTACAGCACCCGCCTGAACCGTACGGAATCTCTCAGCCACCCAAAACCAAGGACTTGAGCACACAACTTATTTCGTTATTATTTTGGCTAAAAAGCCCCCTGGGCGTATAGCCTTTCGTTGTATAGATTGTTAAAATCATGTGTCTTGAAATAAAACTCTAAAACTCTAAAAAAAAACTCGTCCATCCTTCCTTTCCCACCCCTCCCCCCCCTCCACACCTCACGTCCATCCGCTTCTGCTCCATCTTGTATGCCCTTTCTTCCCCACCCATCCTTATCCTTCCTCTTCTCCCTCTCCTCTTCCTTCACCCCCCCCCCCCTCCCACCGTACTCCTATTCTAGGGTGGACAGGAAGAAATAGGGAGGTTCAAGATTCAAGATAATTTATTGGCAAGTGAATAATACACAATGAATGCATTTTGGTCAATGCTGCAGCGCCACTCACAGGTAGAGTTTGGGCGCGCCACTGGCTGCGACTACGCCTTCCCCGGGGGAGGCGGCCCAGAGTTTCCCGATAAAAAGGGATAATAAACTGCAGCAAACACACATATAAAACATAGTGAACACGTGAACAAGTTGACAGCAAATCACAATAAAGGATAAGAAGATAAAGTCATAAAACAGATGAACTGTACAAAAGGGCAAATATATATTTGCTAGTCAACACACACACACACACACACACCCACACCAACACACACACACACACACACACACTGCTGAATCCTAGCCATCCAGTTTTCACACACAGGTTAAGTTAAAAGGGAGAGAAGCGGGTCCTTCCCTCACAAAGATGACCCTGAAAAAAGGGAGGTCATTAGCGTCTCCATACCCTGTTACGCGGAGAAATTATTAGCTGTTGCCAAAAAATACTTGCTTGCACTTAGTTGAGACTACAATGAATCTGATCGAGCGGCAGCTTTCGCCTTTGCCAACTCCCACCTTCACCACCCCACCCCCCCCCCCTTCCTCCCTGCCAAACCATGCGGGTACCGGTTTTATTTTTATAAATAGTATCCCCACTTTCTGGAAATTTAGTGCTTTAAATTCCCACTGTCGCTGTCTTTCTCATTTTTTCTTTTTCATTCCTACTCTGTTCTGTCAATCTATTGTACTATATTCTTCTTCGCTAGACCAGTCACCAACCTGTTTTCTTGAAAATCTTCCAAAACTCCTCATTTGTGTATGAGGTCAGTTGTGTCAGCTTGGGAATATTGGAAGCTTTCTGCCAAATGGTCACTAGGGCTTCCTATAATATTATTTTTTAGCAATTTAGGCATCTTATATGCATCTGTTTCTATATTTTATAATGATCGTTTGTATTCTATTTTGTTTTTGTAAACGGGGGTTCGATAAATTAGAGTATAGCCTCAGCGTCCCTGCGTGGGATGCCTTTATTGTAAAGTGACCGGCTGGTGGAGTGCCTTTGTTGCCACTAGGGTTGTTTCAGCAAATCTTTTATACGGATCAGGGGTGTGTCCTCTTTCAGCCAAGTTGTGGTCCTGATTTTCTGGTCCTGATTTGGGTCTCAGCAGTCCGCTGGACCCTGTAAGCAATGAATAACTAACTTTCGCCTTTGCGCAATAAAACATTAAAGGGAGCAAATAATATTTTCCTATTGTCAACAAGTGCAGGGTTTAACAATCTTCCAGTCCAATCCCGTGTCCACTTTAATAGCGCATATTTCCATCACGTTAACTAATGCTAGAGGCGTTAAGGCATGGTTTTCTCAGGTAAAAGACCTCTCAGCATCTTAGTCCACTGTTTGCGCCCCAGGCCAGGTTGTATCTACTGTCTGCAAACCGTCTGAGCACCTCACAACCTTTTCAAGCTACCAGTTGTATTCCTTTTCTCTTGTAGTAAGCAACGAGGAGATTGTGGATGAAGGAATGTAAGGGAGAGAACTATGGTGACTGTGAAAGCCAAGAGAAGACAACCGCATGTCAGACGTCTGTCGCTATCTAGTCCCCTGTTCCACGTCGCTCTTATACCGTCATTAAACATTTGATGACCTCATAAAGTCTGCAGTGTCATTCCACTTTGCGTGAGCTTGTTCTTTTATGAGGACACGTCGCCCATTGCGTACAGGAAACATCCCCGCAATTAACAGCTACTAAACATGTACAACAAAACCATTACAAAATTATATTACGTTATAATTTAGCTTCTTTTTGACTTAGCATATCCACTGACCTACTTCTCTTCCACCTGGTAGAATTCGTGATTCATTCTCAGCTCTATTATTATTTTAACTCCTACAATTTCCATTTTCCATTACTTCCATGAACACAGCCTATTGGTCAAACGTTGGACAACATTTTTGTGTAATCAAAAATCTTCTTTACAACCACGAACGTTTTTTCAAACATTTTACTGGTCAATGTTATTAATGTTATTTTATTATATTAACTGTTTAATCTCATTATACCATGTGTACTTTTAAATGTTATTCATGATTTCTTCTTCTTCTTCTTCTTCTTCTTCTTCTTCTTCTTCTTCTTCTTCTTCTTCTTCTTCGTCTTCTTCTTCTTCTCCTCCTTCTTCTTCTACTTCTACTTCTTCTTCTAATTCTTCTTCTTCTTCTTCTTCTTCTTCTTCTTCTTCTTCTTCTTCTTCTTCTTCTTCTTCTTCTTCTTTCTCTCTTCTTCTGTTTGTGGGGAAATGTGCCTTAAAAACGTGACTTATTATGAATAATAATTGCTCTTATCATCCTTCCTTCTTTACAACTAGTACTATTGGTGGGCTGGTGCAGAAGGTCCCAACCAAAACGCTTTCGTACAGAAAGGCAACGCCTAAAATGAATATGAGTTTTCCCCCCATGCACGTCCATGAAGGATATAATATTCACGAACCGTGATGCAACAAAAGGCTTCACCGTGAAGAAGAGGGCAACGTATTAAGGAGATTTTTAAAAAAAAAAAAAGGATAATAATATAACTGCATTCACCGGATAGTTTTGATCCTGAATCGAGGAAGTGGATCGTGGTGAGTCGTGGTTGGAACAGGTTTGAGGGAAGTGAAGAATATTTGATTGAAGTGCTGTACAGGATGCTATATTGTTGGCGGTCGTTAGGTTGCGGAGAGAAGCGAAGACTATATTAATGGTTTTTCTCAGTTGTTGAGCAGCGCGGTGTTTTGATCGTGAAAGGCGAGAGCAGACGGTCTCGTTGAAAAGCGGAGGACTATCATGATATTAATTTTTAAAGGCGGGACATGAAGCTGGTTGAGGGCCACACTAAAAGGTGAAGTGCATGCGTGTGATGGTGTGTGAGGGGTGCGTGTGAGGCGTGTATGTGTGAGGGGTGGTGTGGTTGGGGGCGGTGGTGGAGGCTATGTCTAAAAGCAATGAAGATTGCAGCGTTTTGACCCTGTGGGGGTCGGGTGGTGAAGGGTGGAGGAGAAAGAGCAATGAAGAAAGGAATATTGCCCTAGTGCAGCGTGTCGTTGAGCGGGCATTGGGCACTGGCGGGTCTTTGTGGCGCTGAGAGACGGAGGGTGCGTTTAGGCTGGGGGCGTTAATTGGCAAACAGCGCCTTGAGAGCCCCTCAACAACGACTTGAAAGCGAGCCTGCGTTTGCTCGCCAAACAGCACAACGTCTTTGAAGTCCAGGCGACATGGCGGTTATTGGATCATCGCGAACATCTTTTCCCCAAGACCTGGCGTTCGTCCTCACTGTCTCTCTGCCTCGTCACAGGCTGTCCCCGTACCTCTCTGTCATCACATGCAGCACGCATCTCTTCATGCTCTTTCCCTTTTCCACTTTTCTTGTGCCTTTCGTAATCTTTCTTCTTCTTCTTCTTCTTCTTCTTCTTCTTCTTCTTCTTCTTCTTCTTCTTCTTCTTCTTCTTCTTCTTCTTCTTCTTCTTCTCTTCTTTCTTCTTTTTTTTTCTTCTTCTTCTTCTTCTTCTTCTTCTTCTTCTTCTTCTTCTTCTTCTTCTTCTTCTTCTTCTTCTTCTTCTCACCTTGCTATATCAGAAAAGTATTTTATTCGGTTCGAGTGTCTCATGGCGAACATTGCACCTAGTTACGATTTTACTGGAATAACGTATTATTACACAGATTGGATCACTTGCGTGCCCTTTGGCCACTAGTGGACTGAATGTATATTTGAAACATTAGGGATCTTTCGAAAGCGGGTGAAAGTGAAAGTGAATGTGAATCGGGACTACTTATTGTT
>CM072511.1:3900407-3912907 GCA_036898135.1 Oncomelania hupensis | reverse complement strand
ACCTTTAGTTCTAGTGTTTGATGTTGATGATTTTGTTTTGCTTCTTTAAATGTTTGTTTTCGCCCATCAGATACTTTGATTTGGTGGTTTTTATTTTTCGTGCAAAACTGAACCACGGTTTGTAATGGCTGACATCCCATCGAAACAAGGCAAAGAACTTACGACAAAGCACATAAAAAAATGTCTTGAATGTAAATCGGGCTAAAAACGCTGTCTTACGGGAGGGTAAGCGTCGTAGTGGGAGAGGTAGGAGAAGAAGATAAGTAGAGGAGTGAAGAGGAGAGAAAAGGAGGAGACAAACGCAGCCCCCTCCCTCCCCCCTCCAGGAAAAGCTCTGTACCGCAACTTATCACCTGCTCTAAAAAGTGTTTGAGTGATTTGTTTTGCTTACAAAATTAAATGTTTGACTGCAATCTGACATCAGGATCTACGATTTTGGCTGGAAAAAAATGGAGGAGGAAAAAAAAGAAAAACGAAGAAGAAGGGAAGGAAAAAAAACGGAAGAAGGGGAGAGGAAGAAGGGAGAAGAAGAGGAGAAGAAAGAGAGAAGAGAAGAAGAAGAGAGGGGAAGAGAGGAGGAAGAAGGAAGAAGGTAGCCGCAACAATCAAAAACTTTAGCCCTTGATTTCAAGAGAATTAAGGTGCGATACCAATCACTAAACGACAAGGAGAAGAGGAGGAGGAAAGGGCGAGAGGGAGGAGGAGAAGGAGGAAGAAGAAGAAGAAGAGAAGAAGAAGAAGAGGAGAGAAGAAGAGAAGAAGAAGAAGAAGAAGAAAGAAGAGAAGAAGAAGAAGAAGAAGAAGAAGAAGAAGAAAGAAGAAGAGAAAAGAAGAGAAGAAGAAGAAAAAAGAAAATTACTTAAAAATTGATTTCAAGAGATTTTTGGTTTGAAGTGAAAAAGTGTAACTAAGTAGAACAAGGAGAAGAGGAGAAGGAGAAGAGGGGAGGAGGAAACGAGAGAAGAAGAAGAAGGAAGAGGAGGAGAAGAAAAGAAGGAGGAGGAGAAACGAAGAAAAGAAGAGAAGGAAGAATAATAGAAGAGAAGAAGAAGAGAAAGAAGAAGGAAGGAGGAGAAGAAGAAGAAAAAGAGAAGAAGAGGGGGAGGAGGAGGAGGAGAAGAAAAGAAGAGAGAGAAGAAGAAGAAGTGGGAGGAGGAGAAGGAAAAAGAAAGAAAGAGAAGAGAAAGAAAACATTAGAAAAAAAAGAAAGTGAAAAAAGAAAAGAAAGGTAGAGGAGAAGGAGGGAGAAGGAGTAAAGGAAAAAAAGAGAAGGGGAAGAAAAAAGAAGAAAGAAAGAAGAAGGAGAGAAGAAGACAGAAGAAGAAGAAGAAGAGAAAAGAAGAAGAAGAAGAAGAAGAAGAAGAAGAAGAAGAAGAAGAAGAAGAAGAAGAAGAAGAAGAAGAAGAAGAAGAAAAGAGGAGAGGAGAAGAAGGAAGAAGAAGAAGAGGAGGAGGAGGAGGGAGGAGGAGGAGGAGAAGAAGAAGAAGAAGAAGAAGAAGAAGAAGAAGAAGAAGAAGAAGAAGAAGAAGAAGAAGAAGAATCTCAATTTACGAAGCACAAATGTGGTTTTGTAGGCAACAGTAGCCAGTGAAGCCCTGTTCGAAATAAAATAGTGTTGTGTTAGCGCAGTACTGTGTGGCAACGGGGCCGGGTAGCTCAGTTGGTAAGAGCGTCTTGCTAGTAACCGAAAGGTCGCTGGTTGGAATCCCGGATTGGTGAACGTGTGATCAAATTATTTTCCCCTTTACCAACAACTGGCCCGCTGGTGTCAGTATAAATCGGTCCAGTAGTCACCTATATGCGAAAGTGTCGTGTGACTATAATCTACAAACTACTACTACTACTACTGCAGTACTGTAATGAACTAAGTTTACACCCCCAATAGAAATAGGGCCTATCCCAAGTCTTTATTCATTTATTTGTTCTTCACTCATTCAGTCAGCTCTGAACTGAGGTGCGAGGTATGAATGACGCCAGGGAAGGCAGCAGACCGCCCTGAGTGAAGACAGACCGACGGGAAAAGGCAACAAGATTGAGTTGATGTAACATAAACACACCACCCACCGGCCTAAGCTCGGGACCCAGGCGTTCACAATGCGACATACACACATACCCACACGCACTGCATTAGCTCCACAATGGCATGGACAGAACACACGACCACGCAAGCGGGCGTAGGGGCCGGGGCGGTTCGCTCGCCGCACATTCACCCGGGCGTTCGTACTCTAACAGGCAGGCAGACAAGCAGACATACACACAGGCAGACGCAGACAGACACATAGAAATACACAGACAGACACAAAGACAGACACAGGAAGACACATACGCACACACCTTTTCTTAATCTAGTGTCTTCTGTATTGCTTGTGATGGCAAAGTGCGTGAGAGTATAAACCGAGGTAAGGTCTGTGCACGCACGCATTCCATGGCACGGGCTTATCGCTCTTGTCCTAGACGGGTGAGTGCCGGCTACACAGATACACCCAGCCAGCACTAGGGCCTTTCTCCCCTATCCCTGGTCGCCCAGCATTGTGCTCAGTCGTCTATGCCCATATAGCCTCGGGAGGCTTGAGCTAGCCCCCTGTATCGGCCAGCGCCTTGAGCAGCTCTGGAACTGGAAAAGCGCAAAATAAGAACGATAAAATACTAAAATCCACACTTCGTTTCTCCATCACCTTCAAAACTGTCTGCCCATGCTTTCATGACTTACTTGTCTGAATCTCGCAATGCCCGATGTTCAACAATCACGCTGAAGAGGGGCCTTTGTCGTGGTTTGCATAAAGAGGTACAAGTGCCACCTAACTGCATCACAACCATACACTTACTTCCTCGTGGCATTACACAGCCGATTACTTTCAAGCGACGCGATGTTCTTCAGAAATGTGCAACTCCCAATCTATCTGAAGAAGGAAAGTGGGAAAGTGGGAAAGGGAGATACAAAAAACCACGATAGTTTTCTAAAAATAAAAAAATAAAAAACAGGAGGAAGGAAGGCTACGAATGCAGATTAAAGTGTGAAATTCGTCAAGGTCCCATGGCTGTGCGGCCTGGGGAGCCCCGGTAGGCTGGATGCGTACGCTACACAATGTTGTGTCTCAAGCGTTCTCAGGTAACTCTCTTCTTCCAGGCTGTCAATCTTAATCAGACTTTCTCACCTGGATCTGTCAGTTTCTGCCTCCGCTGCCTGCTCAGGTGTCCCTTTCTCTCTCTCTCTCTCTCTCTCTCTCTCTCTCTCTCTCTCTCTCTCTCTCTCTCTCTCTCTCTCTCTCTCTCTCTCTCTCTCTCTCTCTCTCTCTCAAACACACACTCTTTCGCTCGCTGTCTCTCGCTTTCAAAGTGCAACTACTTGACAGCGCAGGAAGATGTAAATTTATTACAGTAGTTTTAACGAGACTGCAGTCGTTAGCTACAACTTGTTACGCCTCAGGGGTGGTATTCATGACCGTTGGTTAAGGCTTAACCAATGTTGGTAAAATTAACGACGTTGGTTAAGCTGGAAATTTTAAATTCATGAGGCCTTAGCAGAGTTAACGACGGTTGCTAACCATGGTTATTTTAACGGAGGGGGCACCACCCGATAACCAATGGAACACTGGTTAAAAATGGCGGCTATCGTTTGGTGGCAACTTCGACAGAGACGAGCTCCGAGGAGAGAGAGAGTATTTCGCGACAGAAGTAATCCACTTGACAAATTTGATGATGTGGAACTGGTATCAAAATTTCGTTTTCGTCGGCATGATATCATCACGTTAACGAACGCGGTAGACAGACTGAAACTGTGTGATCGGCAAGGCGTTTTGTCACCACTTTTACATGTGTGTCTCACTCTTTGTTTTTATGCCTCTGGCACCTTTAATAATCTGTCATATTAATAAAACGGGTTAATATTATTATTATTAAAATATTGTTGTTGGATTTTGACTGGTGATGTGTAGGCTTATTGTGTATCTGTATAGTTTATACTCGTAGGGTAATGCAACCCTACGAAATAAAGACAACATTTCAAGTTCCAAACTACCCAGAAACGGCAGAAATTGACACCTCAGTCTAAAAACAAAATGTAGGCCTAACATTACAAACTACAAAGTGATCAAAAGTGATTTCTCTCCTTTCACCCCAACAAAAAGCTCGCTCTCCTTGCTCACTATGATATCCAGCATGCTGTCGGTAGGCTTGCTAATCACGCCACCATTGCCAGACTGTAATCGTGCGGCTGCACGATTCCGATGGGTTATAGGCCTATTTTGTTGACGAAAGAAGGAAAACAGCTGCTTGAATTATGCCCCCTTACGGATATTCCCGCACAGCCCAAAAATAGCCTTGGTTAAGTAACAATGCGTGGACACTCGCTTATGAATAGCGATCTGCTAAACGATGGTTAACGATACCATTGTTGGTTACAAAACCAATGTTGGTAACGTTAACCATCGCCTATAATTTAACTGGCCATGAATTCCACCCCAGGACGTTTGACAGTGTGCATCATGCAGCAAGTTCGCGTCTTGGGCTGCTTGAGGGACCTCTTGTTTTCGCTCAGTCTCTTGAGTAACCCTTTGAACTGGTAAGGGTGCTATATAAAGCTGGTAAGGGGTGCTATATAAAGCTGGTAAGGGTGCTATATGAAGTAAAGCTGGTAAGGGTGCTATATAAAGCTGGTAAGGGTACTATATAAAGCTGGTAAGGGTGCGATATAAAGCTGGTAAGGGTGCGATATAAAGCTGGTAAGGGTGCGATATAAAGCTGGTAAGGGTGCTATATAAAGCTGGTGGGGTTGCTATATAAAGCTGGTAAGGGTGCTATATAGGGCTGGTAAGGGTGGTGCTATATGAAGCTGGTAAGGGTGCTATATAAAGCTGGTAAGGGTGCTATATAAAGCTGGTAAGGGTGCTATTTAGAGCTGGTAAGGGTGGTGCTATATGAAGCTGGTAAGGGTGGTGCTATATAAAGCTGGTAAGCTGGTAAAGCTGGTAAAGCTGGTAAGGGTGCTATACAGAGCTGGTAAAGCTGGTAAGGGTGCTATATAGAGCTGGTAAAGCTGGTAAGGGTGCTATATAAAGTACCATTTCATTTTCCTGTACGGTCTTCACTGAAAATGAAATCAGCATAACAAATTTGCTTAAACCCACCTTTCCCTAACACCAGGCAAATCTCACCGAACCCCTTTCTAAAAGTCAAAATGTATTTTAGAAGTCAGAGTTATCGTTGAAGATTTCGGACATACTGCAAAGGAAAAGGTATCTGAAGGAATCACTTTATATATTAAGATTTTGTGTCTACTTTTGAAAACATTCAATGCATCCTCGACAAGAATATATGAAAATCAGAACTAACCAAAAAACACACAAATGTAAATTCCAGGAAAAACTACTGTACCATCCAGTAAGTTCATCTGTTTATTTTTAAACAGATTTGTCTGTTTGTCTGTTCGTTCGTTCGTTTGTTTGTTTGTTTTAAAATGTATTTTAAGTGTATTTTAAGTGTAAAACGTTTTAGCAGCCGACTCAACTCAACTTTTATCAAACTTCCGATAATTCCTGCGATTGTCAGTCAGACCCGTTCAATGCCAAAAACAAAGAGCAGCCGCCTGAAAAGCCGGAAATCCTGTCTTAGCCGGAAGGATAAGGGAAGAGCGGATTTCCTGATAAAGGTCGCTATCGCTGAGATGTAAAAGAGGGATGAGGACAGACTCAAGCACCTTTTATCACAGCCCAGAGGCTGTAGCACTGCCACACTACTGTTGGGCTGTAGCTCAGTAGCTAGAAGGCTCGCACGACGTACAGGAGACAGGGGTTCCATTCTCCATGCTGACGACAAATTGTTCTCTTATAGAGTCGACTTTCAGTGAAAACTCTTTAAACGATGTTTCACTTTTTTGTTGTCGCTTTAGATACAGGTTAAAGAACGCAGTCATTCTGTGAAAGAGTACAGCCGACAGTTTAAAATACAGGTTTATACACAAATCTGTCAAAGTCGCTCAGTGGACCTGGACGTTTGACAGTGCGCTTGATACAGCAAGTTGGCGTCCTGAGCGTCTTAAGATATATCCAAATTTTGGCCAGCACCTTGAGCAATTCTTTGGTATGGTAACTGTGCTATGGAAAACTATTACTGTCACCGAATGTGACAATAACTGGATTGAACCAGTCACAATCTGTTTCCAACCAGCTCGATTGGTTGATCACATTAAAAGATCATTGAGTGCGGGTGCCTGTGGAAGGAGATGTGTATGTGTGTGTGGGTGGGGGAGGGGAGTGTGGGGGTTGCCATAATATAGTTTGTTTATGTCAACAACATGATTAACAGAAAGCCTCAACGGCGTCCAATCAGTTAAATACTGTTATTGAAACGATCTTGTGTGTAAAATCCTTGCGCGACAAGATGTAATACCACCAGATACATCGGATACATTCTCATGCTGGGAAACTCCAAAGAATACAAAGATTTATTACCGTCGCATACCTACTCAAAATGATGATATAAACTTATACATAAAAGGGACAATATTATTATCTTTATGTAACCGCAAGTCATCTTATACTAACCGCATATTATCTTCGTTATACTATCTTAAAATAACAATATCAATACCTTTGAAGTGTGAAAGAAGAACTATTGGTGATTTAAGGTCACCCCATAGATCCATCCATACATTTATAATAAGGTTTAGGATACAACGATAGATCCATCCATACCTTTATAATAAGGTTTAGGATACAGCCAATCTAATGTTAAAATGAAGATTTCATGCCATATCACACCACCATTCAAAAACCCCAACTTTCAGAGTTCCACTCTTTGACGAGTGTGCACTACGGTCTGAAAAACTATGGCTCAATTGTATTTGTCAGCCATCAAGACCCGACAACTGTTTCTACTCTGGGAGCGTCTTCAGTGGTCACGGGGCTGGTGAGACACAGAAAACTGGGCTTATATGTGCCACCACAACACTATCTCTGAAACGGTGCCTGCCAAAGTTTCCCCTAGTGTGCTGCTACACGGCAGAGGATGAAGAGTAACCACGCTGGACCTGGAAAAAGGTGGGTAGTGACGAATGGTGGTGTGGAGGTTCGGAAGCTCTGCTAATACCTTTAGGTGAAAGCAGTCATAATATCTGAAAGATATCAAACCCTTCAATGGATTACGAGTGTTGACAGGCTGTGCAATCTCAAAAGCCACGTTATCTACTCTCTACGGACCTCTGCAAGCCCCGATCGCAATCCGCTGTTCTTGGTGTCCCTTACAGATAACATAATAACGCAAATACCCTTTGCAGATAACTTAACCAATAACAAACTCCACAATTCTAACAATAGTGGTTGAAAATGGGTCATTAATGTAATCGAAACTAGGATCTAGTTAGATTTGATCAAGAAAGCGACAGTTCAAGGATTTTTATTGGTTGAACTGACCACATAACACAACAAAGAGTAGCGGAAGAGAGGAAGAAGGAGAACAAAGACATGAACAAAAACAAGAAGAACAAGGTAGAAAAAGAAGGACAGAACAAGAAGAATAAGAAAAACAAGAGGAATAGATTAAAAAAAAAGAAAAAGAAAGAAAGAGAAAACGTGGCATGTAGAAAGCTGAGTGAACGAACAAGTTCAGGAGAGAGAGAGAGAGAGAGAGAGAGAGAGAGAGAGAGAGAGAGAGAGAGAGAGAGAGAGAGAGAGAGAGAGAGAGAGAGAGAGAGAGAGAGAGAGAGAGAGAGAGAGAGAGAGAGAGAGAGAGAGAGAAAGAGGGAAAGAGAGGGTGAGGCATGGAAAGACTGAGAAAAACTTTTTTTTTTAAATACCGTGAAATAGACACACAGGGGAAGAAGAAGAAGAAAATTAATTTCTATGCAAATGTCCTCGACCGAAGAATCTTTCTCAAGTTCTGTATATAAACAACTTCAACGCAGAATTGCAACATACACTCTTTCGCCGCTGACTACTCCTTGTAAAACTTGAAGGCCGAGTCGAGTGCGATTATCAACAAGGTTCAGCTTAGTTCTGAGGCCGACAAAGGGTGAGACTATCCTCCGCAGCACTTGAAACGTCTCCACTTGTGTGTGAGTGATAGCGGCCTTCATGGCCGGCCTGAGGATGTAAGCTTGTTGCAAGATGCGCAGATGCACAATTCGCTCCCTTTGAGATATTTACGTCTGCTGCCTCTTGACAATGACAGGATGTACTCCTTCATTTCTCATGGAATTGCTCATCTTCCTTGCCGTACTCGTCATCATTTCTGTGTTGTTATTGAATATTTCTTTACTTCATTTCATTTTGTCTATTCTTCTCCTTTGTTATTCACCTCCTTCCTCTTCTTCCTCATCATCCCTTCCTAATTCTTGTTCTCCCCATTCTCAGCCTCCTCCTCCTCCTCCTCCTCCATCTCTTCTTCTGCTTCTTCTTCCATCAAATACCTAATTGTTATTTTTTTTAATTTCTCCTCCCCCGTCTTCGTGCATTTGTTCTTAATGGCTTTTGGCGTGGTTTTAATCATTACGGGAAAAGGTGAAGGGGAAATGGGTTCTTCGGCATTGTAGAGAGTTCTACGTTAGCATTCCTACCATATCTACATCACTTATATCTTCTTAAACATTGGCAATTCATTCCCATGACGATCTCCAGTAGATGCAACAAGACACACCAAAGTAGAATACGCTAAAAACCAGTAGCAGAGGTCTGCATTTTCGTGCCAGTAAATCATTTCCCGCCTCTTGATGAAAAATGACATTTATAACTGCTGCGTCTGTCCCCGCCCCTATGTATTATGGTAATGCGAGCTGCGGGACAACACGCGCTTTACGCAAAAACACTGGCATGATGAACGTTGCCTGATTACGGCACAGACGTCTATTAGTAGCGTGGACCCTTAAGGATGGGGCCCACGGTAGCGCGCAACACCTTAACGCAACAAGCCAAATGTACACGATGATCTTGTAGTAAAGAAAACACGTTGCCTTACAGGTAAAGCATTAGACAGTGTTACACTGTATTTATCATTTGTCGATTCAGCCCCGATGTTTGAATCTTGATGAGTGTAACCCGAATTCGTTTATCCACGCAGCCTGTTCTCTCAGCAATAAGGTAGGAGTCGTCGTACAAAGTTTCCCAACTTTGTTTAGCAAACATCAACAACTGCATACTTTCCGAAAATCTCTAACGAAATCATCCTACAAGCATGGCATGGCATGTGATAGATTAAGGTCCCCGAACACAGAGCGTATAGGGGACTATATCTCGCAGACAGTGCATTACTTATATAGCCTCTCTGCTATCGAGAAAAAATTCGAACATTCCAGCATGACGCAATAACACCCATTCAAAATAAAACTCGTCACCGGAATTATGCAATGCCTTACGTCATAGAACCTTCTTTAGGTTAGAAGAATCGCTTAGCTATTACCAGACCTATCTGGAAACTTCGGTCGATAATAAACAAGTAATTCCAGAAAATTCTCAACAATACAGTATATCTTCCGGCGAAAATTATCAACATTATACAACGCTTCTTCTAGCAACAACGCAAAATGAAATGAAAGGTAAATACACGCTATCATTGCATGCTTCGCAAAAAAAAAAAGATCGGATCTATCGTGTGCGTCTCAATCGTAACAAATAGTCTTGCTGGATGGAGCTGGAATCAACAAACATGTATTAGAAGATGAAGTTTTAACGATGTATTCCCCGGTAGCGCCGCATCTTAAGCGAAAGGCAAACTGTAGCGGCGTACCTTTAAAGTGAACACACAAGTGTGCGTACACGAACAGCGCTCAATAGCTTGTCTCGCTTGATGAAACAGGGATTGGATTTAACGAAGGCATATTGGATAGAATCTCATTAGATCGTCGTCTGTGAGTACGAGGGGCAAAGTGTAGCTGTCTGTCTTGTAATATAGCTAAACAGTTGGGCCATAGCTTATAGGATAGTTGCCAACAATGAATTTGCTTCATCATGGTTTGCAAAATATCATTTGTGGCGTGCTCTTGCTCGCTCACGTGCACACACACACACACATACATACACACACACACATACACCACGAAATAACCGCCCCTCCATAGAAATAACTACCCTCCATAGAAATAACTACTCCTCTGTGAAAACTCCACTTCCATAGAAATAACTACCCATCCATCGAAATAACTACCTCTCGTTATAAATAACTACCTCTTAATAGAAACATCAACCCCTCCATAGAATTAACTACCACTCCATAAAAATAAATACTTTTCCAAAAAAATAACTACCTGTCAAAAGAAACACCCCCATAGAAGTAAGCACCCTCCATAGAAATAACTACCCTCTATACATACGCTATACATACAAATAACTACCCCTCCATTGAAATAACTATCTCTCCATAGGAAATAACTACCCTTCAAAGGCTGGGCTAGGGCCGTTCGGTAGATGTGTAGGTAAAAGCAAAAAGGAAGAGGTAGGGTTTGGACACGGTAATTAAGGTACATATGACAGTCCATACTTCTCTCTTGGGAAGCACAAACCACATCGGACAGACCTGAAAAATGACCCTGGTTATCACGCGCACTATCAACGGCTGGTGTGAATGCTTGCATACCCTGTTTTATTGTTTATGCTTGTTCTAAAGATATTTCCTATGTTAAGAGCGGTGAGCCCAGCCCTGAGCTGGGGTATCGCGCTATATAAGCCTACTTCATATTTATTATTATTATTATCAACGAGGGGCCGGGTAGCTCAGTTGGTAGAGCGTCTTACTAGTAACCGAAAGGTACCTGTTCGAATCCCGGATTGGCCAATGTGTGACCATATTATTTTCCCCTTACCATCAACTGGTTTAGGTGTCAGAATAATGTGACCAGTAGTCGCCTATACGCTTCGGTGTCGTGTGACTATAATCTACAGTTACGATTTTATTATTATTATTATTATTATTATTATTATTATTATTATTATTATTATTATTATTATTATTATTATTATTATTATTATTATTATTATTATTATTATTATTAAACTCCCTACCTCTGTTGCTGCCACACATTTTGTTCAGAGACTGAGGGAGAGGGCGTAAGAGGGAGAGAGAAAATCTCATCTATTTAATAAGTACCTTTTCTGAGTCCCTCACCTTTGGTTGCCTGCTACCCTCTCCCTCATACGAGTTTTACTTAAAACTGTTATGTTTTTAAGTATGCATTCATTTGTCCCATGCATTTTATCTGTTTGATGCTTGCTTTTACCTTCCTACTTATTTGTGCATGTGTGTGTGTGTGGGTGTGGGTGTGTGTGTGTGTGTGCGTGTGTTCATTATCTGTCACATTTTATTGTATTTATTACTATTATTTTTAAACCTCTGAGTATTTTAAATTGTTATCCAATTCATTGTTATTGTGATTATTCATTATTCATTACGCTTGTGTATTGTTATGTTTATGTGCATTGTGTGTTTTTTATGTTTTATGCGCTTTGAGCAGAAATGTTGTCTGATATGTGCGCTTTATAAATAAAATTATTATTATTATAGAAAGAGGAGAGAGTGATACAAGGGAGAAGTGGGGGTTATGGAGGAGACAGAGAGAGAGAAAGAGAGAGAGGAGGGAGGAAGAAAGAGAGAGAGAGAGTATGGAGAACAAAAAGCTGGTGTGTCTAAAGGGGAATGATTTTTGCTAGTTACTTCCCTTTCAATCTCTAATAACATACGGTAACGCACACGCGCGTACACACACATATTCACACATTTTGACAATTTATTCAGAATTGTCCACATAGCATTACTAAACAAAGCATCGTGTTCTGACTGTAATAAGACCATACAAACCAACAGGCGCAGGAACAAAATAAACTCGCAACGACGCACACAAACTACACACAACATTCAAACTGCCACAATGGACACGCAGTAAACAATTTCTCTTTGTTGGATATGAAATATGGACAAATGGATGATTACCTAAACAGTATGGACAGTTCTGTGGCAATTTATTCGATAAGATGAAAAAGAAAAAGAACCCCTCACAGGGAGCCTGCCGAAAAATCAACAATGACATCCGAAAAGGCATGCGCACAGCAAAGGAGAACTGGATAGAAGATCAATGCCAGGAAATAGAGACAACAAAATTAAATTGCTTTTATTTCAGTGAATGACTCTCTCTCAATCTCTCTGCCTCTCTCTCCTCCTCCTTTACACAAACACACACACACACACCTACACACACACACACACACACACCTGCACCAACAACGGCACTGACATGTGTATGACACGCACATATTCACACTTTTCTGCTATCCTATGCACCAACGGGAATCCCCTCTATGAAACATACTTCCGGTTTTTTTCTCCGCGTGTTTTAGTGAGTTATTTCCAAATATTCAAGAATAATAACATCTGTCACTGGCCACCAGTATCGTACCCTCACATTTTTTTATCGCCAGTGGCGCGCCTAAACCCTACCTACCTAACATTATTTGTGAATTTTTGAAAAATATTCGGAAAAACATAACGCCCAGATGCTGGCTCGAACCCACACCTGTCAG
>CM072511.1:3857907-3895407 GCA_036898135.1 Oncomelania hupensis | reverse complement strand
TGAGGTTATAGTTTGATACAGCAGTGAGGTTATAGTTTGATAGCAGTTAGGTTATAGTTTGATACAGCAGTGAGGTTATAGTTTGATACAGCAGTGAGGTTATAGTTTGATAGCAGTGAGGTTATAGTTTGATACAGCAGTGAGGTTATAGTTTGATACAGCAGTGAGGTTATAGTTTGATACAGCAGTGAGGTTATAGTTTGATAGCAGTGAGGTTATAGTTTGATACAGCAGTGAAGTTATAGTTTGATACAGCAGTGAGGTTATAGTTTGATACAGCAGTGAGGTTATAGTTTGATAGCAGTGAGGTTATAGTTTGATAGCAGTGAAGTTATAGTTTGATACAGCAGTGAAGTTATAGTTTGATACAGCAGTGAGGTTATAGTTTGATAGCAGTGAGGTTATAGTTTGATACAGCAGTGAGGTTATAGTTTGATATAGCAGTGATGTTATAGTTTGATATAGCAGTGATGTTATAGTTTGATACAGCAGTGAGGTTATAGTTTGATATAGCAGTGAGGTTATAGTTTGATATAGCAGTGAGGTTATAGTTTGATACAGCAGTGAGGTTATAGTTTGATATAGCAGTGATGTTATAGTTTGATACAGCAGTGAGGTTATAGTTTGATACAGCAGTGAAGTTATAGTTTGATACAGCAGTGAGGTTATAGTTTGATACAGCAGTGAGGTTATAGTTTGATACAGCAGTGATTTTATAGTTTGATAGCAGTGAGGTTATAGTTTGATACAGCAGTGAAGTTATAGTTTGATACAGCAGTGAAGTTATAGTTTGATAGAGCAGTGAGGTTATAGTTTGATACAGCAGTGATGTTATAGTTTGATACAGCAGTGAGGTTATAGTTTGATACAGCAGTGATGTTATAGTTTGATACAGCAGTGATGTTATAGTTTGATACAGCAGTGAGGTTATAGTTTGATATAGCAGTGATTTTATAGTTTTATACAGCAGTGATGTTATAGTTTGATACAGCAGTGAGGTTATAGTTTGATACAGCAGTGATGTTATAGTTTGATACAGCAGTGATGTTATAGTTTGATACAGCAGTGATGTTATAGTTTGATACAGCAGTGATGTTATAGTTTGATACAGCAGTGATGTTATAGTTTGATACAGCAGTGATGTTATAGTTTGATACAGCAGTGATGTTATAGTTTGATACAGCAGTGATGTTATAGTTTGATATAGCAGTGAGGTTATAGTTTGATACAGCAGTGAGGTTATAGTTTGATACAGCAGTGAGGTTATAGTTTGATAGCAGTGAGGTTATAGTTTGATACAGCAGTGAGGTTATAGTTTGATACAGCAGTGAGGTTATAGTTTGATAGCAGTGAGGTTATAGTTTGATACAGCAGTGATGTTATAGTTTGATACAGCAGTGAGGTTATAGTTTGATAGCAGTGAGGTTATAGTTTGATACAGCAGTGAGGTTATAGTTTGATAGCAGTGAGGTTATAGTTTGATTCAGCAGTGAGGTTATAGTTTGATACAGCAGTGAGGTTATAGTTTGATACAGCAGTGATACAGCTTGTTTTAGCAATGAGGGTAGTCAGTGACGGTACAAGGAGGGTGGATGGTAGCAAAGACACCCCAATACACTAACCACCCAGTTGTTCGCGTCAGCACGGCCTTCTGATGGCACAGACATAGGAAACAGGCATTTGGATATCAATCTCTTCTTTAAGACGTTCGGTTTCATTGAAAGAAAAAACAAACTGCGTGATAAAGCTCGAAGAAGGCATAATATCATCATGGTTTGCGCTCCTGTTACACGAAAACGAGCCCGGTTACAACATGGTAAAGACCGACTAGTGCTTGGATGGAGCTAGCAAAAGTGCAATAAAGAATGAAGCAGCGCAAAACGATCACCCAGTCCCACCAAGCTGTGAAGTGGTGCCGGGTTATTTTTAGGACCGATGAAGATACAGGAGCGATGGAAAAGCACGACCCTCATGAAGCTGGCCATAAAAAAAAGCTCCCTAATTTATCTCTTGTCCATGACCGACAGTTTACGGAATGAGAAATAGGGGTAGTGTGATAACGCTTTGCTCCACCAACGCCTGACGCACGTTTCTTCAATTAATATGATTTTCTCCACAAATACCATGCTGCGCGTTTTGAATTGCCAACTATTCAACAGACTCCATGCCTGTTGTTCCGTGTATGGGCACTCCTCAACAACACTCAATCCTCGTTCAATTTCACGAAGCACGTAAAAGTCTCTTCAGCCATCTCTGGAGAACACACGGGGCTGGGGAAAGAGGGGCGGCTCCGAGCCTGACGATTGTTCCTCTGAGACCACTGCCACAATCGCGAAGTAACCCACTCTCAAACTTCGCATGTCGTCTGGACGACGCGGTGCCTGAGACACAGACAAGAAGACAGACACACATACATAGACACCCATACACGCACTCTCTCAGACACACACACACGCACACACCCCCCCCCACACACACACACACACATAAACACACACACACACACTCATTTAATATTATATAGTTTTAATGTACTGCAATGTCTCTTATGTTATTTCATTCCGTTCTTGCTGTATATTGTGTACCTCCTACCCCTCTCTACTCCTCCCTTGTCTGGCCATATTGCCCGGTGGGGGCCAGGAGCCTAGTTCAATAAGTTGTTCTTTTGATGTATGTGTAATATAAAAAAGGACAGAGTTAAAAACAATTCACAGATTAGGGATGGCGAGCAGATGCACTGGTCCTGATTTGGCTCGGAAGAGTCCGCTGGACCTAAAGCAATAACCATGTAATGTAATGTAATGAGCAGATGCAGAGGAAAATCAGCGTACTGTCCTAGGTTTCACACAGTGTCTCCAGAACAGAAGTCTACTGTTTTCATGGCCAATGACTGCCTGAAGACAATCTTAGAGATCCTTTGACCAAGGAGTCCTGAGACAATTCTTCTTTTTCTTCTTCATTCAGGCCGTCTGGGAGATTCAACTGTTCTTGTCACGAATGCTTGAATTCAGACGAAAAAAACACGTTTGCACTCATTGACTGCTCAGGGTTCTTTGAGGAATTTTTAACAAGCAAGACAGTAGCAGAGTCACGATTGCGTAGCAGTGTAACAACAACAACAACAACAACAACAACAACAACAACAACAACAACGATATGTCAAATATGTTTTATTATGCGTCAGTTTTGTTCGCAAACAAATCTTATTTTGCACATTGTGTGTACTATGTTGGCGTCATAATGGAATTTCTTCATATTGAGATAATAACGTATTTGTTATCGTCACAACACCAGCAACAACAACAACAACACCAGCAACAACAACAGCAACAACAACAGCAACAACTACACTTTCGCGCACAGAGAAAAACACACATCTATCTGTGGGTGTATTCATTGAGCAATAAAGTGTCTTGTGTGTGTGTGTGTGTGTGTACGTGCGCGCGTCTGTGGGCGTGTTTGTATGTGCGCCTGTGAGTGTGCGTGTGTGTGGTTGTGTATGTTTGTAAGTATATATGTATGTATGTATGTGTAAATGGGTGTGTATACATGTATGTATGTATGTATGTATATATGTATGTTTGTGTGTGTGTTTTTTTTAGAGAGAGTAAGAGAGAAAGAAAGAGAAAGAAACAGAGTGAGAGACTGTTCTCCCTGACTCCTGATTCCTGTGGGGTCTTGGGCCGTATTAGAACAGACTGTCGGAATGAGTCAAAGTTGATTACTGCGCATGCGCGTCTAAACCGGAAGACTTAGCGCGAAGCAAAACAAACAATAAGCCCGAAATAATTAGCTTCCGAAATATGCTACACGGTATCAGTACACACAGAAGAAGAACGAAGAGAAGGAGAAGAAAATTGAGGAGGAAGAGGAGAAGGACGAGGAGGAGGAGGAGGGAAAAGCAGTGATGAGGAAACTGTAAGCTGTATAAATAGTTCCATGAAATATCCTACCCAAAAAGGCCGAAGCAAGATACGTAAGGAGATTCTGAAGAAAGGAAAGGAGGAGAAGGAGGAGGAGGAGAAGACCTAATGCACAATACACAACAATCCGTCACAACTAAACTCCAAAATATGTCACAACAAAATATGACTCAAACGCCCCGAAACAACAATTGTTAGATGAAGGAGCACAGCAACAAGAAGAAGGAGAACAACAACAACAGCAGCAGAAGCAGCAACAAGCTGATGATGGTCGCATTCATGATGATGAGGATGAAAGAGGACATGAACAACGACGACGACGATGACGATGACGATGATGATGATGATGATGATGATGATGATGATGATGATGATGATGATGATGATGATGATGATGATGACGACGACGATGATGATGACGACAAACACAGAAGAAGAGAAGGTGAAGCTGTAAGTAAATATGAAGGAAGGAAAGAAGCAGCCCCCCCCCCCCTCCAAACCCCCCAAAAGACGTCTGTGGCTTCAGATGCCAAAAGATATGTTGACGGTTTGGGTGATAATATTTGTGGACCGAAGGTGCGGCACAGGGTGTGCGGCACAGGTATGTACACAGCACCAACCCTGTTGTTGCCAATTTTTATTTCAGGTTTCGAACGGGCAAGTCAACTTCACTCTTTACAACACAGACAATTTGGGCTACATCTAACATGCGAGGGGTGTCGGATAGTGCAGTGGTTGGAGCACTCGCTACTGTGTCGAAAGTGAAGCACCGTCCGGTGCGGTTAGCACTTGGATGGGTGACCGCTAGTGAAGCGACAAACAACAACGCCCCCAGTTGACTCAACTGTGATTGAGTACCTACTCTCTTGAGGGTGGGGAAGGTAAAGCAGCGAGGGAGAGAGTTGGGCATCACCCTCATTACGCTGGCCCAAGATAAGTGTGATCTCCAACATCACGCTCCCCTACGGCCACAAGGCTATGGGACTACCTTTACCTTTACCTTTACCTAACATGCGAGACGGGCACAGAGCTTAATTTAACCATAAGATGTGCTGTTGTTTGTTGGTGTTGTTTTTGTTTTTTTATTTTAAAAAATAATGCATTTGCAGTTTAGATTATTTTTGCCTGCGTGTGTAAGTCAGTAAAAGGATTTGTTCTAGTACAGCCCACTTTCTAAGACAAAGATGCTCAGGGCGTTTGGTTTAAACTCGCACCTACGTCCAGCTTGCGTACTGGCGTAACTTCATCAAGTCTTTTGGGTACTCTTTACAGTACTCTTCTTTCAAGAGTTTCCAGAACTGTTGTCTCGCTATGTTGGTGCTAAATGTGATCTGCTTTCGATCTTTGGGGACTTTAATTTCCACTACGATGACGACAGTGACAGCCAAGTGAGTCGTCTCAAGACTCTCCTCAGTGACCACAGCTTGACCCAGCTGGTGAGCCAGCCCACGCACCGCCTTGGTCACGTGCTGGACTGGGTGATCGTGCGCAGCGACGACAGCCTGTTGTCCTTACAGTCGCTGTCGGACAGCGCGGGCCTCTCCGATCACCACGTCATCGCCTGCAGCCTCGCCATCGCCCGACCACCGCCCTCCACCCGCCTGGTGACGTCGCGGAACCTGCGCGCTGTGCAGCCGGACATTCTACAAGCCGACGTCGCTGCCCTAGCCGCGTCGCTGGAGAGTCTTCGCGCTGACCCTGATGTTAGCGCTGAGACCCTGGTCGATAGCTACAACACTGGCCTGAGGGCGGTCCTGGATCAACGCGCTCCGTCCGTTACGAGGCGGGTGAGGGATCGTTCTTCGGCACCTTGACTGTCTGCTGCGGTGCGGGAGGCCCGCCGTAGAAAGAGGCGTGCTGAGCGTACTTGGAGAAAGACTCACCTCACCGTCCACCGCCAGATCTTCGTGCAAGAAAGAAAGTCTGCCAAGTCCTGCCTACTGGCCGCTAAGTGTCAGTTCTACCAGGGCAAGATTGAGACGGCTGCATCCACCAAGCAGCTGTTCGCTGTGTCTAGCGAGTTGCTGGGCAAACCCTCCACTTAACCCCTGCCCTCAGACATCCCTAAGGAAGAGCTTCCACAGCGTTTTTGCGATTTCTTCTCTAGCATAATCAAAGCTCTGAGAGATGAGCTGGACTCCCACGTTGTTGAGCCAGCTTCTTTTGAAGAGTATAGCGGTCCTCTGCTTGACCCCATCCCAACTCCCTTGACGAAACAGTGTTTGGTAGAACTTGTTCCTATTATCACCTCAGTGGTTAACTCGTCTCTGGTCAGTGGCATAGTGCCACCTCAGTTCAAACAAGCTGTGATCACCCCCATTCTCAAGAAGCCTGGGCTTGACCCGAACGTGTTAAAACACTATAGACCGGTGTCGAACCTGCCTTTCATGGCGAAGGTCTTAGAGAAAGTGGTTCTAGCCCAACTGATCGATCATCTGCAAGCAAACAATCTGTTAGAAGTGTATGAGAGTGCATACAGAAAGGATCACAGCGTGGAGACAGCCGTGCTGAATGTTCTGGATGGCCTAATAGTGAGTTCAGATCAGAAGCGAGTTTCTCTCATGGCGCTTCTTGACCTCAGCGCGGCTTTCGACACGCTGGATCATTCTGTACTGCTTCAAAGACTTATAAAATCATTTGGCCTACGTGGTGTTGTTCATGACTGGTTTGTGTCGTATGTGCAGGATCGCTTGCAGTCAGTTCTGATTCATGGTGTTTTGTCATCACCCGACTCACTTGTATTTGGTGTCCCTCAGGGTTCTGTGTTGGGGCCTGTGTTATTTATATTATATTCTCAGCCACTTTCAGACGTCATCACAGACCATGAATGTAATTTCCATAAATATGCAGACGATACTGAACTTTCCAAGAGTTCTCAGCCATCAGACTTTAAGACAGTGCAGTCAGACATTCAAACTTGCATCCATGATGTTCTTTCCTGAATGGATAGCAATAAGCTCAAATTGAACACTGAAAAAACTGAAATCATGCCTGTAGGCAAAGCCTCGTGTCTCAGGCAGGTCGGCAGCGACTCCCTAGTTGTAAATGGCAGCAGCATTCCGTACCAAGACTCCGTGCGCTATCTTGGAGTGAAAATCGACCAAACTTTGTCAATGCAAGATCAAATTGGTACTATTTGTCGTGCTACTTTTCTCGAGATGAGGCGCATTGCCTCTATTCGACCGTTTTTAACCGAGTCAGCGTGTGCAGCTCTTGTTAATGCTTTTGTGACATAACGGCTTGACTTCTGCAATTCTGTTCTGGTTGGTCTTCCAGCTGAACAGATAAATCGCCTTCAACGCGTACAAAACAACGCAGCGCGTCTTATTTTGAAACGGAAGAAAAGGGATCACACCACTCCCTTACTCTGCAAGCTTCACTGGCTGCCGGTGAAGTTTCGCATTCAATTCCAGGTCTGCGTTTTGGCTTTTCGGCACACTACCATCCTACCTAGCCAATGCACTACGTTCTTCGTCTGAACGTCTTTTGACAGCGCCACGCCAAAATATGAAAACTTTCGGAGAACGTGCATTTTCTTTTGCTGCGCCTACTCTCTGGAATTCGCTGCCGGCAAACATGAGAGGCGTACCTGACTTGGTGACGTTCAAATCGCAACTGAAAACGTATCTGTTCAAGCTTGCATTCAAATAATAAGTATTATTATTGTTGTTTTTATTTTATTGTAATATTATATGTGTTGTAATGACAGGATGTACAATGGATGAATGCGAGTGGGTGCGCAATGAGTCACAATGTGAGATTTGCGCGATATAAGTACCATTTATTATTATTATTATGATCCACAAAACACAACGTTTAGTTCGCCTAGCAGAAATGGGAGCACGGAATGTCTTGTGTTTGTATGTTGAATTATATACTATCAGCCTATTGTGTAAACCAAGTGTCAAAGGAATCAGTGGCTCCATTGTAGTGTTATGTCTCGCTATTGATGGTTATTATCTTCATCAGATAACAGTCGGCAACATGAGAGAAGGCAGTCCATAATGCCCAATTCAGCGTGCAAGGCAGACAGCGAACTGCTTAGCTATGCCAGCGACGTAAACATGAGCAATACTTTGTGAACGGCAATACCAAAGTGCAAATCAAGATTTTTTTTTAAAGAGAGGAAATGGGTAATTTGTTTTGATATAGCGCGCTGAGCAGTTAAACGAACTGTGTGTAGAATAGCTGTAGAAATCTCCCGTCTCTAGATTTAGAACGCAACTAACCAGTCGCGCGAATTCAACATTGCTTGGAGCATATAACAGTAAGTTCTTTAACAGACCTTACTGGTAAAACATATTAACATTTCACAATAAACTATTCAATACATCCACACAACGCATCACATTCACTGCCACATGTTCCCTTGTACCCTGAGGATGTCTCTACGACAATAGGGTATTGGATTGGATAGTCTTGTGCTGACTCCGCCTGAAAGGTCGTTCAACATCAAGATGGACATCTCCCGTAACTATAATGCGATTTATACGGTCAAAATAAAAGTATCGAGACCAGGGGGTGCGTACACAGTTGGACATGACATTCTATAGTAAACATCAACGCTTAGGAATAATCACATAAGCTGACTGGGAATAGACCTAAAAGATCGTACAAAGGTCGTGATGAGGTAAAACGGCCTTGAAGAAATATGGAAATACAGCACATCTTTGCTGCCCTGCGGGGAGAAAATTCCCTCAGGGGGCTACGTTGCAGAAAAGGTAACAAGATTTGCAGGCAAAGCCGCTCTGCGAAGGATGGAAAACTGTTTCGCTTGACCAGAAAGGCAAATCAGGGTGGCGTAACAACATTAGCTTGGCAGGTTACGGATGGCTGACGGTTGAACGGTCCATTTTCCACCCGTTTAAGTCGGGATCACGGTCAGCGCCGGTTCTAACTGATACTGGACAGTAGCGGGCTTTTTCACCTTGCATAAGTCACTATACCTTTGACCACCACTCACTAATATTACAGTACTTCTAGTATTAGTACCATCGTGCTTTTACAGTCTTATTACACAACGGTGTTTAAGATTTTCGCGATTTTTGGTCCGAAGTGAAGATAAGTGTTAAAGATTTCCCTTTTGCCAGTGCCAGCTTTGTGACAGTCCTATCGAAACAACCACTTTCAATAATTGCAGTATACATTTGACAAAAAGCTAATATTTTGTGTATTAGAAGTCCATGCAGTGAGTATACCGGCTTCCCCCCCCCCCCACCCCTACCCCCCCCAAAAAAAAAACAAAAAAAAACCACATTTACACTAGGTAGTACGATCATAGATGAGTTTATTAATAAACTTTATTGAAGCGAAAGGTCTCCGATAAGCCTATATAAAACAAAAAAAAAGTAATTGGCGTCTCCGATACCGTCACGGGGCTTCACTAGTAAAGGGGCTCGATATACCGTCATTGAGCGACCCTTCAGACTACAGGCACATAATTTCCTTCCCATTGAAATGTGTAGAATATTGTAGTAAAAAAACAACTAAGATAACCGGGTAAATTTAAAAGAAAGAAAGAAAGTTTGGTGGTCACGTTACGCTGAGTGTAATGGGCTCTATGCACAAAGGCGTGGCGGTCACGTGCTGTGGAAATAACACAGCGTGATTGAGTTTGAAAATGGTGAAGTACTGTGCTGCGTTTGGATGCTCTAACTCCGACGTAAACCTTTATGCAAAGAAAAGAACATTTCCTTTCATCGATTTCCACTGAAAGATGAAATATTGATGAACTTTTGGGTGCGCCTTTACAGGTGTTCACGGAGACATGACACTTACTGAGTGCCTTTACAGGTGTTCCACAGAGACATGACACTTACTGAATATACAGCAGACGATCTTTAGTGGTCCTGATTCGGCTTTTTGCAGTCCGCTGGACCCTTTAAAAATTTCCCCGTTGGGGTGCCGGGGGTTTCAGTATAAATAGTATCCCCACTTTCTGGAAATTTAGTGCTTTAAATTCCCACTGTTACTGTCTTTCTCATTTGTTCTTTCTCATTCCTGCTCTGTTCTATCAATCTGTTGTACTATCTTCTTCTTCGCTAGACGAGTCACCTACCTTTTTTCTTGAAAACTCTTCTCCTTATTTGTGTGTAAGGTCTGTTGGATCAGCTTGGGAATATTGGACGCTTTCTGCCAAGTGGTCACTAGGGCTTCCTATTATGTTATTATTTAGCAATGTAGGTATTTAATATGTATGTGTTTTGTTGATAATTTATAATGATGTTTGTATTTTATTTTGTTTTTGTAAACGGGGGTTCGATAAATTAGAGTATAGCCTCAGCGTCCCCTGCGTGGGATGTCTTTATTGTAAAGTGACTGGCTGGTGGAGAGCTTTCAGTTTTATCACTAGGGTTGTTTCAGCAGATCTTTTATGCGGATCTGGGGTTGTCCGGTCCTGATTTGGCTCGGAAGAGTACGCTGGACCTAAAGCAATAATCATGTAATGTAATGTAATGGACCCTTTAAGCAATTAATAATTAACTAAGACGATCTTTAGAACGCTCGGGCAGTTGGAAATTTCTCTAATATTGGATACCCCACAAATGTTTTAATATATATATACTGTGTGTGCGGTTTTTTTAGTGAATGAAATATTTTATAAGTGTGTTTGTTTTCCTGCATTTTGTTTTGTTTTGTTGGTAGTTCGTTTTATTTAATAGAGCTGATCAAGACGCTGGCCGATACAGGATCTAACTGAAGCCGCCCTAGGCGCCCTCTTGCAGCCTTTGGGTGCACTGTCTGACGCCAGGACCACTGAGCACTATCCACTATTAATCTAAGGTAAAGAGAAGATGTTAAGGTAGTCTTACAGAATGACGTTGTTTAACAAAAATTGTTTACCTTTCCTTCGTAAAGAACAAAATTAGGGTAAACTTTGTGAAGATTGTCTACATCTCGTTTTTTTTTACTTTTCTTCGTCCTACTGACTAGGAAGCTGGGTCGATGGAGTTACCTCCGTTCTGAGGAGGTCTACTAGTATAGCAGACGTAAGGAAGTACAGAAATACTAGAAATCAAAGTCAGATAGCCGAAAGGAAATGTAAAGGAATTTGTTGCAGTACAGGTGGGGGACCTTCATTGCAGTCCTGTTTGCCTGGCTGTATTGCTACTATGTTTCAGTGATATGTTCAAACAGGAGAAGAACGTTGCATTGTTCATTACGGTAAACACTCAAACACTCACTGTCCTTGTATCATAGTGTCAAAGGCTGACAAACGTTGCGTATAACCCCACAGTCCTCAAATACTCAGATCCTGATTCTGCGCAGAAGCTGTGACTATTCAGACACTCCGGGTGATAATGTGGTAGTAGGGGAGGGGTGAGCGTGTGGCGTGTCCTGGGGTGAGTTAAAGCGAAGGTGACGCGTGTGTCAGGCCGCTGTTGTTGTCCACAGGTTGATCTTGGCGACTGAGATGACGCGGAGCGAGACAGGAGTTGACGGCGCTCGCGTCGCGCGTACAATAATATTTACCCCGGGGATGACAGCACAGAAACCGCCCCGAGACGACAATGGGGAGTCTTTCACGCCTTGCCTGCCCACAAAAGGCCAATATCGCTAACAAAAGGCCCACAAGAAGCAAAAACTTGCAGAAAGACATGGCAATCAAACGAGCAGTCGCCATGATAAGATACAGCGATGGGGACTGTATGACACTAGGTAAAACAGCAATGTCACTGGCTACTTTTCCTAGATAGCAATGGTAAAAAGGTAAAGGTAGTCCCATAGCCTTGTGGCCGTAGGGGAGCGTGATGTTGGAGATCACACTTATCTTGGGCCAGCGTAATGAGGGTGATGCCCAACTCTCTCCCTCGCTGCTTTACCTTCCCCACCCTCAAGAGAGTAGGTACTCAATCACAGTTGAGTCAACTGGGGGCGTTGTTGTTTGTCGCTTCACACCTTAGCGGTCACCCATCCAAGTGCTAACCGCACCGGACGGTGCTTCACTTTCGACACAGTAGCGAGTGCTCCAACCACTGCACTATCCGACACCCCGATAGCAATGACACTGGCTAATATGAGTAGATAACAAAGACATCGGCTACTGTGGGTAGATGGCAATGACACTGGCTACTGACTACAGTGAGTAGATAACAATGACACTGGCTACTGTGGGTAGATAAAAATGACACTGGCTACTGACTACAGTGAGTAGATAACAATGACACTTGCTACTGTGGGTAGATAACAATGACACTGGCTACTGTGGGTAGATAACAATGACACTGGCTACTGTGGGTAGATAACAATGACACTGGCTACTGTGGGTAGATAACAATGACACTGGCAACTGTGGGTAGATAACAATGACACTGGCTACTGTGGGTAGATAACAATGACACTGGCAACTGTGGGTAGATAACAATGACACTGGCAACTGTGGGTAGATAACAATGACACTGGCTACTGTGGGTAGATAACAATGACACTGGCTACTGTGGATAGATAACAATGACACTGGCTACTGTGGGTAGATAACAATGACACTGGCTACTGTGGGTAGATAACAATGACACTGGCCACTGTGGGTAGATAACAATGACACTGGCTACTATGGTTAGATAACAATGACACTGGCAACTGTGGGTAGATAACAATGACACTGGCTACTGTGGGTAGATAACAATGACACTGGCCACTGTGGGTAGATAACAATGACACTTGCTACTGTGGGTAGATAACAATGACACTGGCAACTGTGGGTAGATAACAATGACACTGGCTACTGTGGGTAGATAACAATGACACTGGCAACTGTGGGTAGATAACAATGACACTTGCTACTGTGGGTAGATAACAATGACACTGGCTACTGTGGGTAGATAACAATGACACTGACTACTGTGGGTAGATAGCAATGACACTGACTACTGACTACTGTGAGTGCATAGCAATGACACTGACTACTGACTACTGTGAGTGAATAGCAATGACACTGACTACTGTGGGTAGATAACAATGACACTGACTACTGTGGGTAGATAACAATGACACTGACAACTGTGGGTAGATAACAATGACACTGACTACTGTGGGTAGATAACAATGACACTGGCTACTGACTACTGTGAGTGAATAGCAATGACACTGGCTACTGCGGGTAGATAACAATGACACTGACTACTGTGGGTAGATAACAATGACACTGGCTACTGTGGGTAGATAACAGTGACACTGGCTACTGTGGGTAGATAACAATGACACTGGCTATTGTGGGTAGATAACAATGACACTGACTACTGTGGGTAGATAACAATGAAACTGACTACTGTGGGTAGATAACAATGACACTGGCTACTGACTACTGTGAGTGAATAGCAATGACACTGGCTACTGCGGGTAGATAACAATGACACTGGCTACTGTGGGTAGATAGCAATAACACTGGCTACTGATGGTAGATAACAATGACACTGGCTACTGTGGATAGATGGCAATCACACTGGCTACTGATGGTAGATAACAATGACACTGGTTGCTGTGGATAGATAGCAATGACACTGGCTACTGTGGGTAGATAACAATGACACTGGTTGCTGTGGATAGATAGCAGCGACACTGGCTACTGTGAGTAGATGGCAATGACTGGCTACTGTGAGTAGATGGCAATGACTGGCTACTGTGGATAGATGGCAATGACACTTTGACGAGATTTGGGCCATAGAGAGTTGGTCATCCAAATATTGCTACAGTAACTGGATACAGCTCAGGTATTACAGGTGTGTTTAGCAATTGGACCCAGTTGCCAGGGATTTGTCTCTCACAGGTCATTGTGTTATCTCTACCTGAATCTAATCTGTATATCACTTGTTGGTATCTTGCTGTTTGTATCTTACCTGTATCTTCCTTTATCTTGGGTATTTATATCACCTGCATGCGAGTGTATCTTACCTTAATATTTCACTCTCTCGCAAGATCGCGATCATCTCGTTCAGGTTCACCGTATAGTCGTCCCACACAAAATCCACCTCTATCCCACCCACCCCCTACCCCAACCCTCATCTTCTCCCTCTCTCTCTCTCTCAATCTCTCTCTCTCTCTCTCTCTCTCTCTCTCTCTCTCTCTCTCTCAAACACAGCATTTAGGGGGAATCAAACTGTCATGCAGCTACTTCTGGTTGTGTGTGTATCCGTTGCATCATTCTGGATGTCAGTTTAACTTTCAGTTACTGGTCCCTCAGCGTTAGCCGGGATGGCAAGACAATTAGATCTAACAAGTCCTTTTTTAAATTAAGAAATGCATGAGTCCAAATGATACGCAATGGACAATATTAACAGTAAAGGACTAAAAAATGTATTTTTAAAATAACTGTAAGAGCAGATCCTTATAAACCAGACCTTCTTAAAAGACAGATTCGAGATTCACCATGTAATAATTACTACCCCTCACAAAGATTCGAGATTCAACATGTAATAATTACTTCCCCTAACCCAGATTCGAGATTCACCATGTAATAATTACTTCTCTTCACCCAGATTCGAGAATCACCATGTAATAATTACTTCCCCTCACCCAGATTCGAGATTTACCATGTAATAATTACTTCCCCTCACTCGGATTCGAGATTCACCATGTAATAATTACTTCCCCTCACATCGGATTCGAGATTCACCATGTAATAATTACTTCCCCTCACTCGGATTCGAGATTCACCATGTAATAATTACTTCCCCTCACCCGGATTCGAGATTCACCATGTAATAATTACTTCCCCTCACCCGGATTGGAGATTCGCCATGTAATAATTACTTCCCCTCACCCGGATTGGAGATTCGCCATGTAAATTACTTCCCTCACCCGGATTCGAGATTCACCACGTAATTACTTCCCTTTAACCGAAACCCTCACCACAAATAAACAAAGTGAATAATGCTTTACTCCATCACTACTGATAAACATGAAAGAGACAGAAATTCATAACTGATAAAACATAACTGATAAGGCATAACTGTTAAAGCATAACTGATACAGTAAACAGTGCTCTATCTGGCAGAGGAATCTACGGGCTTATTGCAGAAGGCGGCAGGTGCGTACCATGTCAAAATCTTCCTTAATACCTGCTGAAATTAATGGCATTGCACCCCCAGTTCAGGCCATTAACAGTTTATCTGCTGACGGATCTGTCTGCACTGGATAAGAACAGGGTGAAAAATGAGTTAACGATGACCTTATGCCGCTATTGCTGCAAATTAGTTACATGATGACTTAATGCCGCTTTGGAATGAGTACAAAATGATGACATTATTATTACAACAAGCCTTACGATGGAGTTCTGGTGATTACGAAGTACGAATGCATCATAGCGACATTGTTGTTAATACCGACACTGGGTAGAACGATATTTAGAAAAGGAGTCAATTTTGAGAAACACATTTACCAACTTCATTTGCACTATGATATGAATTTGTTGGATACTGATAATAATAATAATAATAATAATAATAATAATAATAATAATAATAATAATAATAATAATAATAATAATAATAATAATACAGGCCTGAAAATGGCGACTAATTTAGTCGCCATGGCTAGTGAAAAAAAAATTGGCGACTAAAAAAAAACTTTAGTCGCCAAATGCGAATGCGCTAAAATGAACTTTTTTTTTAGTTTGGCTAGTAAAATTTTTAGTTTGGCTAGTAAAATTTTTACGTTTCTAGCCAAAGGCTAGTGGGACCTTTTTTTCATTTTCAGGGCTGTAATAATATGACACATGACCACGCCGGAAGCATGCTCGAGGCGCACAAAGGAGACAGCAGCAGCAACAACATTAACAAAAAAACGCAAACACAAAATCATTCATTTTGTCCATCTATTATGGCAGATAGCATTATCTAGCAGTTCAACCAGACACCACCCTGGCACTGGTAAGGAGTTTGAACATCAATGTTGTGCATGCCTAATGGTTCAGGGTGCACGTCCTTGCAGCAAGCTTGTCTTCGTTGGCGTGAGTTCGATCCGGACCTCAGAACGTTTTTCTTATTCGGTCTCGTCTAATCTCCGCCACGCGGAATATTTGGCTTAGTGCTACGCATGCACTGTTGTCTAACTTCATGACTAAACGTTCACACCTAGGAGTCTCCTCTCCCCCGTGGAGGTGTCGGGTGTTCCTGTATAAATATTATCCCCACTTTCTGGAAATGTAGTGCTTTAAATTCCTACTGTCGCTGTCGTTCTCATTTGTTCTTACTCATTCCTACCCTGTTCTATCAATCTACCATACTATCTTCTTCTTCGCTAAACCAGTCACCTACTTTTTTTTTCTTGAAAACTCTTCCGGGACAAAACTCCTCATTTGTGTATGAGGTCTGTTGTATCAGCTTGAGAATATTCGACGCTTTCTGCCAAATGTTCACTAGGGCTTCATATGTATAATATTATTTAGAAATATAGGCATTTCATATGTATGTGTTTTGTTAATATTTTATAATGATGTTTGTATTCTATTTTATGTTTTATGATGCTTGTATTCTATAAATTAGAATATAGCCTCAGCGTCCCCTGCGTGGGACGCCTTTATTGTACAGTGACCGGCTGATGGAGTGCATTCATTGTTACCACTAGGGTTGTTTCAGCAGATCTTTTATGCGCATCAGGGGTGAGTTCTCTTTCGGCCAAGTCGTGGTCTTGATTTTGTGGTCTTGATTCGGCTCTTTGCAGTCCGCTGTACCCTGTAAGCAATGACTAACTAACTTTGACTCTCCCTCTGCTCTCCCTCACCCACTGCCACAAACCCTCACACCATTGCCCGGAGGTTGTTTGTAGATTATAGTCACACGACACTTTCGCATATAGGTGACTACTGGACCGATTTATACTGACACCAGCGGGCCAGTTGTTGGTAAAGGGGAAAATAATATGATCACACGTTGACCAATCCGGGATTCGAACCAGCGACCTTTCGGTTACTAGCAAGACGCTCTTACCAACTGAGCTACCTTTCGCAGGTGAGGGAGGGCGGGGCTTTATAACGGCCCTTGGTCAGCCGCCAGCGGCTCGAGCACTTCTCCGCGCTGGGTAATCTAAATTTGATGTCCACTAATCTGAATCTAATGTCCACTTCGCACATCCCCATTATACAGAGACATGCTCTGGACTCGGAGTGCATGATAAGAAACCTTATAACAAAACTCTTTGAAAATAAAAATGTCACAAGAAGAAATAAATTTTTTTTTTAAAAACCACCTCGTAACTCTCAAGGTAAGAACACAATAAATGTGTTTGACGAGGGCATTAAAAAGTAGCAATTAACTGTATAATAATACTCGCTTTTACAACATAGCTCATATTAAACTTTGGATTATTGGTGCCTGTGAATAGAATAGTCTACAACAAAAGGAATCTTCATGCAAATAGCATGTTTCAATACAAATAATTACATTCCTCCCATGCAGCTTCTGTTGTGCTGGCATGGACGATACAGCATCCGTGTGTGTGGCTTTAGTTGCGGGATGCATCGATTAGTGCTTAGTTCTTTGCACCAGGCGCTCTTGCAGCACTATTAGCTGATGAACCGACATCAAAGGCAAGGACTAAGGGACGATCCTCCCAAATTGAGCACCAGCCTCTAATGATGTTGCCGCAAGCGATCTTTACCGTTTGTCCCATGTTCCGTCATTCCTATCCCACAAAGACAGAGCATTCTACGATAGCCTGGAGTGACCCGCGCTATACAAGAGCATATCATCATCATCATCATCATCATCATCATCATCATCATCATCATCATCATCATCATCATCATCATCATCATCCGCAGCAGCACTTCAAAACAAAACCGCTCATCATTATCCCTTAATCCCCTTAACGGCTCATGCAAAGCATTGTTTTATCATCCCGTATGGCTGCTTAAAGGGCCCCAATATCACACAAGTCAGCAAGATGGCACACGTCAGCAAGATCACACGTGTCAGCAGCAAGATCACATGTCAGCAAGATCAGACATGTCAGCAAGATCATACACGTCAGCAAGATCACACCTATCAGCAAAATCACACATGTTAGCGTCACCGAGCCTTTTCACGTTCACAGTGAGTGTTGTCACACCGGAAAAAATCTTTACGCCCCAAAATAACCTCTTACAAAAGTACAGGTCGGAGGTAAATGGATAAATTGATTTATTGTTGTGCCTATTAAGGGCTTGTACTGCAATAATAGTTAGGTATGGTAAGTACAGTGGTTTGTTTACACAACAAGGTACGCCTAACACTGACAGCTTCGCGATCTATTAGAACAGCGATCACCAAATATATCATCTGTGAATTTGACCACAGTGCAATGTCCCAATAAATTCATTGCCACAAAAACAATACACAAACATCGGTCATACTTTGCCTCTTTAACTAAAAAAAAAAAGATGTGAGAGAGAGAGAGAGAGAGAGAGAGAGAGAGAGAGAGAGAGAGAGAGAGAGAGAGAGAGAGAGAGAGAGAGAGAATGTCCTTAACACAGGATTAGTGGCCGATGTTAGGACAACAGCAGCAGCAGCATCCATCGATCAATCATTTTAAACACCACGATTCTTCGTTTGTCACCATCAGTATTACTACCATTAGATCGATATCATTCTGGCGTCGAGCAGAAACCCCATTGTTATAACGCAAGACTAGTGTGTTAGAGATCACGGGCTCCATTTAGCTCTAGCCCTCAATGAACTGACCAGTAATCCTCGTCAACTGTGTAGGTATACATTATACAATTAAACCTTACTATGTGTATCAAGCATAGCTATTCTGTTATCATTTATTTGCCCCAAAACCCCTACCCCCCCCCCCCTCCCCTTCTGTTTGGCACAATTGATCCTTCATCCCACCCACCCTTCCTAGGGCGCATAGCAATTTGCTTGAGTGCACGTGATAAAAACGAAATTCTTTTTAAAACTAAAAGGACATTGGTTCCAAGTTCCATGTAGCATAGAATGTACATACAGATTTAAGGAAAGTGGCCATTTTTACTGTCCATTTTAGCAGTATGATTGCTTTGGTGGTTCAATGTTGATTCAGGTCCCTACCCCTCTTTCCTTGGGATGGTTATACCCGTCTGCAATATCGCCAATGGTGGGTGTTAATCCTCAATGTTCATTCATTCATTGAAAGATTTAATGCCCACACCCAATACGGCGGACGGGGATAATTAATCCAGTAAAGAGGGGAGGAGGTGGTAGGGAGGAACAGTAGTCAGTACTGAATCACCAGAACAACTCTATTGCTAAGATGGCCAGTGAAAAATGGCCACTTTTATCTTACCTACCACACATTTCCAACCCGGGTCATTCGTGGGCCAGTCTAGATCTAAAATAGATCTAATATGTTTCAAGCAAGTTACAAAAATGACAACTATTGAATTTTCTTATGTATGAAGAGATAGAGGAATGTTATTCCCAGGTTATTGTGCCTGGAGCTGCAAGCTTAGACTATCAAACTGACTTTCAACTTCTATTCAGTCCTAAAAAAAAGGGTAAAGGTAAAAGTAGTCCCTTAGCCTTGTGGCCGTAGGGGAACGTGATGTTGGAGATCACACTTATCTTGGGCCAGCGTAATGAGGGTGATGCCCATCTCTCTCCCTCGCTGCTTTACCTTCCCCACCCTTAAGAGAGTAGGTACTCAGTCACAGTTGAGTCAACTGGGGGCGTCGTTATTTGTCGCTTCACGTTTTGCGGTTACCCATCCAAGTGCTAACCGCACTGGACGGTGCTTAACTTGCGACACGGTAGCTAGTGCTCCAACCACTACGCTATCCGACACCCCAAAGTGTCCTATAAAAGGTGAATTACAAGGCGTACAGTCCCCTGTATGAGTCATAAGTGGTGTTTCACCCGTCCCCTATACGCTTAATGTGTCCGGGGACGTAAATTTATTCCCACAAAAAAAAATACAGTCCCCTATTCGCTATGTGACGTGGGACTTTAATTTATATAACATAACATAACATACACAAATTTTATGTATGGGTGTCAAACAGATTAGTTTTAAGTTCCCTTCTTTGTTGTATTCTTTGTATCCTGACGACCCTGAAGGTTAAATGAGTGCAAAGGATCAATTCAAGATTTCGTAAACAGCAAATCACAACCAATTTAAAACCTGATAAATCTACTCAGTGCTAAAATGGCCATAGTTATGAGTGTTTTCAAAGCACATCTAAATTTTTTTTAAAAGTTCTTAGCAACAGATTAAGGTCTGTCTGTGCTGTCCTAATAGATCTAATGTCTTCCGCCATCAGACAAATATCAATGTTGAACGATACGTCAGTTCCTTTTAGTAATCCACCAGACCTGGGAAATTTTATTTTCCGCATAATGCACTGTCCCTCCTTGTTTGCTTGTTAATGCGTACGGTATAATGCACTGCCCCTTGTTTTTTGACCACATGACAAAAGCTCAGATAAACAAGCGCTGTAACCATATCAACGAGCGAGACGTAGATATGGTTACAGCGCGTGTTTATCTGAGCTTTTGTCAGGTGAATAATTGCGATCCACGCCGTAAGGACTTCAAGGGCCAGTGTGTCAACAGCTTTGGCAAGGTCAATGGCGCCTTAGACCAACGTCAGATCAGCGCGGAGTGTCTCACAAAGTAGCCATGGAGGCTTTGACAAACAACCATTCACAGTTCGTTTCTTGCGTCGGTCTCTCACTGATCGCTTCAGATGAACTGTATCCAGTGTTGACCGACTAGTGGCGTGGACAAACCTAACCCTGATTGTCCACACTCGTCCACTCCATTAGCGATCTTCAAGTCACAAAACACGGGGCTATTTCTTGCGTATAAACTTGTTGTGAAGGAACAGGCTATCTGGGACAGAGTGTATTCCAGCAAAGACGACGCATTTCCTTGTGCACCATGTTGGCAACCAAACACATGAAGTCTTATTTGTGTGTCTATAATTCCTCCGTTATGTGTTCAGTACCCACTATCCTATCCTATCTTATCCTATCCTATCCCGTAACTCCAAGGTCGTTGGGGAACCACAGATGATCGTTTAACCAGTGTATTCCATCTGTTTCTATCCTCAGCAACCCTCATGCCTTCGCTCAGTGTCAAACCAGTCCATTCTTGAATGTTATCCTCCCACATCTTTTTCTATCTCTCTTCTTCTGCCTCCTTGACCGTGCCTTGCAGGGTGGTCTTTGCAAGACCTGATGCTCTGGTGACGTGGCCATACCATAGGAGTTTCTGCTTCTTCACAAACTGTGAGCGTGTCATCATGTTGTCCAATGGCTTGTGTGATGGTCTGTCAGACTTCGTTCTTGGTGATGTGCTGAATATAGGAAATGTCCAGAAGTCTTCTGTAACACCTCATCATCATGCTTTGTATTCTTCGTTGTAGATCTGCTTTGAGGGTCCATGTTTCGCAAACGTATAGGAAGATGGAGATGACAAGGGAGCGCAGCAGTCTTACCTTGGAATGTAGACTGATGGCCTGTCTTTCCAAATTGGCTTCAACCTTGTCAGGGCTGCAGTTGTTTGTGCGATCATGGAGAGGACTTCCTGTCGGGACCCATTGTCTGATACAATGGCTCCTAAATATTTGAAGCTATGCACTTTGTTGAGGGATTGGCCTTGACTTTGATGTCCGTGTTGATGCTATTGGTGTTGGTGGTCATCATTTTGGTCAGTACCAACTACACCTATCAAATGTAACAGCAGAGTGAACATTAGAAAGGGAAAAAAATGTACGACGCCAATATAATGTCCGCCCTGTCCACGCTACCCATAATTCTTAGTTGTTTCCATTTTAATTCTTGACCTGCGACCTCGCGCGTCCGGCGGTGATGATTAATGACGTCATATATCATGATCCTGGTGACGGGGATCCCCTGCTCGGCCATTCACCTAGGGACCTCCTGCATCTGTGCTCTGGACACAGGAATGCTGTCCGCCATGACCTCGTTGACAAGGAACGCTACACCCGACCACTTGTTGCGCTATTATGACTTGTCTGCTCTCTGTCAGGAGTTCCCCTTCCCCCTCCTAATCCCCGTGTGTCCCCACTCACCCCCCCCCCCTTTCTGTTAGTGGTTGTCTCCATTGGCAAGAAGGGGAGATAAACAAAACAAACTCACGACAACTTGAGGCCGGAGTTGAGAAAAACAAAAGATTAAAACACCTGTTCGCTGCAGGGGAAGAAGGAGACGGAGTACAAAGATGATGAGAGTGAAGAAGAAGAAGAAGAAGAAGAAGAAGAAGAAGAAGAAGAAGAAGAAGAAGAAGAAAGATGATGATGATGATGATGATGATGATGATGATGATGATGATGATGATGATGATGATGATGATGATGATGATGATGATGATTGATGGTTGATTGTTGTTTAGCGCCAAAGTTCACAAAAGATTACATGGCTACTACAGTGGCAGGCTAATAGCAGGAAACTATAGCTCCTCTTATGTGTCGTGCTTAGACTTAGTACATAAATGCACGTGGACACACACAACACACACACACACACACACACACACACACACGCGCGCGCGCGCACACACACACATTCTCTCTCTCTCTCTCTCTCTCTCTCTCTCTCTCTCTCTCGCTCTCTCCATGGCACACTTCTTGGACAGGTTCTTTCTTAAAATTCTGGCACCTCTTCCCAATCTATGTCATGATCCGCGTTCTAATTATAGCAACCCCAAGCCCAAACGCCGCCACCTTCTTACTTCCATTACTTTTGCACGCATCACCAATAAACCCTAACCACTCTTCAATATATACGCTTCCACAAATACCAAATTGTCTTACAAACTCTCTCCTCCTCCTCCATCTCCAAAAAGCATCCTGTTGGCGGCGTTCAGCCTGTGTCGTGTTGGATTGGACCGCACATTTAGCATGCTCTTGTGGGCCACTTGTCGTGGTCTGCTGCAAAACCACCCACCGATCATCACCCTCACAAATTACAGCCACCTCCGCACACCGTCTTAGCACTGAGCACCAGTACTACTACCTCTCGTCTGAAAACCCCGACAAGTTACAAATCTGCAGTTTCGCAGCCATGACATCATTGAGTGCCTACGCAACGCCCCATGCGGTCTGCACGATGACGTCGCTTGAGTGTGACGTCGACTTGCGCACGTGCTGTCTCAGTCACCACATTCTTGCGTTGTGCTGGCTGCGTCGTTAGCATTCCGCCATAATTACACCCAACACTTACACTACTTTTTGCTCACCTCCTCTGGGAAGGAGAAGATGACGGAGAAAGAGGAGGAGGAGGAGTGTACGAAGAAGATACAGAGGATGATTCAACAATGCTGACACAATGGAAAGTGACAGCGCATGCATGTGCACCATATTTCCTCCCGGAGCAACGTTTCTGAAGTTAACCAATGAAGAAAAGTCAGGAATGGACCAGCGCAGATAACTTCAGGCTGTCAAATTTCAAGGGCAAACGAAATGAGAAAATAAAGAAACAAACACAATGAAGAAAATCGAGCGCGACAGGTGAGATATGAGCACGGTTTGTCAGACTTCAGCAGCTTGCAACCAAGTAACCCACGTAGACAGGACCTGCATATGTGAGGGCAAATAGATTATAATAAGCGAAACTGAAATTATTGGAATATCGAAGACGCAACCTATTTCATTTACAAGAAATGAACAAAACTGAATGAGCGTGACAGAAAATGCAGGTCCAATCTCTTGTCATTCTGAAATGACCTGCATGCAGCGCACCTCGGGCGGCTTCAGTCCAATCCTGTATCGACCAGCGAGCTGGGAAAGCACTAGACTATAATTATAAGAACGATTAAAGGAAATGAAGGAAAAGAGAAAGGTGCAAGCAATGGTATAGTTTATTGTTAAAGATCGTGATCTCGCTGGACTTTGGAGCTTCCAAATCATGTTCCTGACAATGAAATATTTTCTTCCATCCCCAGGTTCCTGTTACTTGGATACATCACAAAGGCAACGACGAAGGAGAATTTGCCACTGGACGAAAACATTCCATCGATCACGGCTGGCACTGGAATGATAATTAACCCCTGCTTCTGTCATCCTCCTTCTTTGTCTTCTTCTCCTCTTCTATCTCTTCTTTATGTGTCTACTTTCATTGCCAGAAAAGTGCATATGGATTGTATTGTGTTGTGAGTTATGTGCCATGTTGACAACCAAATTATAATCTGTGCCACATGAAGTGGTTCATTATAGGAGTGGATCAGATTGATTCGACCCAAAGTTTTCAATCGAACCTCCCAGCTAAACCGCTCCTCGACGCAACACCATCAAAAGGACCAGCAACAACTATTTTGTGTCGGCTCGGCGGATGCCTTCGTTTCCGGGATCCGGCCACCTCTTGGCATGACCTTGTTAATCGGCCGGGGTCAGAGGTCAGGGGAGGTCGGCGACAGACTGAAAGGAGCATAATTTCACTTGCATAGAGGGCGCATTCGGAGTACAAGCTACGAGGCGTATGGCCAAAAAGCCAAAATGAGTGCTTTTACGAGGTGGGTTTGGGGTGGTCTACGATAGTCTCGAGGTGCTAGTGGTGCACGCAGCGGTAATAAATGAGGGTGGCGTTGTCGTCGCTGCTGCACTAAAGCCTCTAACGGCGCTCAGGACGCCGTGCCTTACGCTAGTGACAGACCTATGAGCATTAAGGTAGAAATGACGCAGCGCTGTCAGAAGAGAGATGCAGGCATTAATCACAGGCTGCTGCCAAACGCCTATCTCCTCCAGCCTGCGACTGTGTCGTGCAGCTATGCAGTCCTGCACTATCACCTACTTTGTTCGCAGGCGACACTTATCGCAACAGTATTTTGATGACTTCTTTATCTGTTGGCCTACTCCTCCTTCTTCATCTTCTTCACCCACCCCTTTCTTCTTCTCTTTGCAGACACGTCTTATTATAAAACAGTACTTAGCTGACTTCTTTCCTTTTTTTGTTCCCTGTTCGTCATCCTCTTCTTTTTTGGCCCCATACTCTTCCTTATCTTTTTTCTACATTGAAAACAAATGGTGCTTTATGGTTGTGTTTTAACAATGCAGTACGCAACATTGGCGAAAAGGGGTCAAAGAAGCGAGTTTGCAAGCCCTTTTGAAAACGTTTTTTAAGTCTTCTTGAGAGTTATAGTTCGTAGAAGTTAGTTGTTTAAAGTTAGAGAGCTACAATTCAGCTTTTGCGATCATGATTTATATACGGCTAATGTTGAATAATAATAATAATAATAATAATAATAATAATAATAATAATAATAATAATAATAATAATAATAATAATAATAATAATAATAATAATAATAATAATAATAATAATAATAATAATAATAAATTTTGTAAAGCGCAAATCCAAACTAAAAGTCTGATCAAAGCGTTCGCACGTACCCACACACACACACGACGGCAAGAATAAAAAGTTATGACATAAAAACATATTAAACTAAAGCAGTAAAAACCTACAGCAAGTACAATAAAGGCATCATAAAATATATAATTTGCCAATGTTTATGCTTTCAGACCATACGTACACTCACTTAACCTTTTTCAACAAACAGAAGACCAATTACAATAAATTTTTGAACTAAAATAACAAATAAAATAAAATAAATCACAAGCAAAACAGAAAGTATAATAAACCTTTTTTAAAAAAGTAACAAACAATACCAAAAGCAAATCAAAATGTTATCCGAGATGTGATACACGTTCTAAACAAAAGAAGTGAAGCATGAAGCACACAGCTACAGTGATAAACATTCTGATATGGCACGCTTCTAGCGTTGAAGATGAAGACGTCGTGAGCTTGCATTGGTTTTGAGCACTAACACAGTGATATCGCTATGTCCAGCAGATAACCTAAACCATGAACCGCTTTACTGACCCTTTCTTAATGACATTACGGGTCACATAATGAACATATTTGGCATCATTAGTTCTGCCGTCTGCAATAGTCTAAAATTCAGAATCCGTGGACCTCCCTGCCTTCTCGTTAAGGGAACTAACTCTCTCTCTCTCGGACGCGACACAGTCGACATTCTTATTTATTTCATTTCATGTCGTTTTATTTATTTGACTCTATGTTAATATTATTAATTTTTAATTCTATTTCATTGTATTGATATGTTATCTATCTATCTATCTATCTATCTATCTATCTATCTATCTATCTATCTATCTATCTATCTATCTATCTATCTATCTATCTATCTATCTATCTATCTATCTATCTATCTATCTATCTATCTATCTATCTATCTATCTATCTATCTATCTATCTATCTATCTATCTATCTATCTATCTATCTATCTATCTATCTATCTATCTATCTATCTATCTATCTATCTATCTATCTATCTATCTATCTATCTATCTATCTATCTATCTATCTATCTATCTATCTATCTATCTATCTATCTATCTATCTTATCTCTCTCTCTATCTTATCTCTCTCTCTCTCTCTCTCTCTCTCTCTCTCTCTCTCTCTCTCTCTCTCTCTATATATATATATATATATATATATATATATATATATATATATATATATATATATATATATATATATTTATAAACGAAATAAATCGTCGAATCCACGGAAACGAGAAAAGAATAGTGAATCCGACATAGACAATTCATGAATCATAATTAAAGTACTAATTAGGTTATCGATATAATATGCATTATTTGTCAATGGACAACAAGAAACGAAGAGAAACGAGAGAGAGAGAGAGAGAGAGAGAGAGACACACAGACAGACAGAATACCCTTCCCCACTATCACTCCTCCCCCCCCCCCAAAAAAAAAAAAAAAATCTAACGCAGAATATTGTTAGGGAGTAACAATGGAAATATTTAAGAAAAGGAATCTGCATGAAAAAAAACACACGTTTGATATGGTAAGAAAGTGGAATTTCTTTATTAGCGTCAAGACAAACACAAATTACAGAAGAATTTGTTTTGCAGTAGTAAAGAAATAAAAACGAAAGAAAAGAACATGATACAAGTACTACGCAATTTAAACGACCATAAAACCTAAGAAGCGCCGAAAGAAACAATGTTTATATGTTGAAAAGAACCTCTTACAGAGAAGTAGATGCCTTTTCGTGTAAAATAGCAGTTAAGTAAGTATGACATTTAAACCCACAGTGGGGAAAAGACTGCAGCAACAACAGCAGCACAGCTTCAAGACCAAAGTATTTGTGCAAGAAGACGTTAAGGCGTTGGGAGTACCTAAATGTGCCTGCATTGTTACCAAGCGCGTCTCCCGTACTGCCTTCGCACCACCTGCTTCTCCGAGATATTTAGCGCGGAGACCCGAAGATCAGATCTGTTGCTTTGGTCTGTACAAGACAGAATTTTCCCAGAATTTCCACCTGTTGCGTGCTTCTCTCTCCCCTCCCCTCCCCCTCTGTCCCACCTTTGCCTTTGCTCTCAAGTGTTAAGTACATAAGCTTGACGCAAAGAACGATACCGCCGCTGAAGGTTGGGAGCTAGCAACATTAAGACGTGCAACCGTAAGACATCGTGAAATATAAACATTAAAGAAAACAAAAAAACATTTACAGGTGGGAACACATACCACGCCAACCAAATAGACAGATACATTCAAAATGATAATAAATAAATAAATAAATAAATAAATAAATAAATAAATAAATAAATTATAAATTTATAAACAAATAAATAATTAAAATTAAGTTAACTAATTTAAAGCCTACATTCCAAGACTGCTGCGCTCCCTTGTCATCTCCATCTTCCTATACGCTTGCGAAACATGGACCCTCACAGCAGATCTACAACGAAGAATATAAAGCAGGGAGATTAGGTGCTACAGAAGACTTCTGGGCATTTCCTATACCCAGCACATCACCAAGGACGAAGTCCGACAGACCATCACACAAGCCATTGGACAACACGATGACCTGCTCACAGTTGTGAAAAAACGGAAACTCCGATGGTACGGCCACGTCACCAGAACATCAGGTCCTGCAAAGACCATCCTGCAAGGTACAGTGCAAGGAGGTAGAAGAAGAGGGAGACCGAAAAAGAGGTGGGAGGACAACATTCCAGAATGGACTGGTTTGACACTGAGTGAAACCATCAGGGTTGCTGAGGACAAAGAAAGATGGAGTACGCTGGTTAAACGATCATCTGTGGTGCCCCTACGACCTCCGAGTTACGGGATAGGATAGGAACTATTTTAAAATTGAATCAGGCCATAAGGCATGTGAAAAAATACTGTGAACTAGCTCGGACGGATTGGAAATGGGTCTTGAACAAAGCTGCCCTAGACAAAAGAAAAGCTCCTTCTCTCTCTCTCTCTCTCTCTCTCTCTCTCTCTCTCTCTCTCTCTCTCTCTCTCTCTCTCTCTCTCTCTCTCTCTCTCTCTCTCTCTCTCTCTCTCTCTCTCTCTCTCTCTCTCTCTCCTAGGACAGAAATAATACCAAGAACGCACCACTTTTACAGATGGAGTGACCATTTTGAGATGACAGAAGTCTAAATAGTGTAATCCTGTCCAGACATGACAGTATTTGTCAAAGTCAAGTGCGTTTTCTCCTCATCCTTCTCTTTCTCTTCTTCTCCTCCTGCGTTGTCTACCATGCTTCCTCGCGGTGAGGGTCCCCGCGCTAGAAATGTTCCACGTTAAGCGACGTCGAGCGAAATTAGTACTTGGATGGGTGGACCACGCTTGAAAGTCAACCACACCATCTCACACAAAGGATGAAAAGGCCACGACACTCCCACCCCATCCCAACGACACCCAGTCTATCCAGTTGTTAACTGGGTACCTGGATCTGTTTACAACGGGGGAAGTAAAACAGCGAGGGAGAGGAGAGGCATCCCTCACTAAGCTGGACTAAAGAAAAGGGAGTTCCAACTCTCCCCAACGACCAAAAGGTTACGGGAATAACTTTATCTTCATCATCATCATCATCATCATCATCATCATCATCATCATTATCATCATCATCATCATCATGGTCATCATCATCTTCTTTTTCTTCTTCTTCTCCTTCTTCTGCTTCTTATTTTTTTTTCTTCATCTCATCATCATCATCATCATCATCATCATCATCATCATCATCATCATCATCATCATCATCATCATCACATCATCATCATCATCGTCTCATCATCATCGTCGTCATCATCATCTTCTTCTTTTTCTTCTTCTTCTCCTTCTTCTGCTTCTTATTTTTTTCATCATCATCATCATCATCATCATCATCATCATCATCATCATCATCATAGTCATCTTCTTCTTCTTCTTCTTCTTCTTCTTCTTCTTCTTCTTCTTCTTTCTCTCTCTACGCCAGGTTCCATTCCCGTGGTGGGCTAAATAAAGAGTGGCCCATTTTTCACTGTCCGTTTTAGCAGTATTGTTGCTCTGGTGGTTCAGTTTTGATTTAAGTCCCTACCCATTGTTCCCTGTGATGGTGATCACCGTCTGCCATATCGCCAATGGTAGGTGTAAACGTTAAACCTCAATTTTCATTCATTCATTCATTCTTCTTCTTCGTCTTCTTCATCTTCCCCCTCAGTCTTTTTTAAAATTTATTATTGTGGTAGTTGCTTTGTTGTTGTACATCTGCGATGGCAGCAAGGCTGAGCAAGGCACAGCAACAGCGAGCTGTCCTGTGGACATACAGCGTTGTCATAGCTCACTGGGCGGCAATTAAGGGGCGGTAATTAATAAGCAAAAACCTGGCCAGCAGATAATTGCCCCTGACACTGAGAAGCCCCGAGGGACATTACTCTCGTGCAAGCGGAGGGCAAAGAGCGATCCAAGTTGAGAGTTATCGGGAGTGTGCAAAGAAGAAACGCCTATAACGGCACCAAGGTCTGACTTTTGGGGTCTCCATCCCGGCCTCTTTGGCATTCCTTCCTCTTTTAACGGCCTGCTAGTGCTAGACTTCACTGTCTTTACCCTGCTTGATTGCCAACAGTCTCCTATAGCTATAACTTAAATATCTTCTGTCCATACTGCGAGGATCATGGTGCTGTGCCCGTGCTGCATGCATCGGTTGTGTTGGTATTCTCGCTATTAACCGTTTCTCGCAAAAGACAATGTGATATAAACGCGCCTATCACCCGTGGAGGTAACAAAATGGATTATATGATCAGTAATAGTTCTCAGTTGAAAGAGTTTGGTTTTATATGCATTTGTCAAGGGTTTGGTTTTATATGCATTTGTCAAGGGTTTGGTTTTATATGCATTTGTCTTCCATTGTGGTTCTTACAGGTTGTGTTTATTTCATTGAGCTGACCGTCGCTAGAGGGTTTTATTTTCTTCTTCCAATGTTTGGTTAGTACTGTAATAAGCTGGCGGTAGAGGAGTACGCTGGTTAAACGATCATCTGTGGCGCCCCAGCGATCTTTGGGTTACGGGCTAGGCTAGGATAGGATAGGATAGATTTGAAGTTATAAAATGTGAATATCAGAGCCATACTGGCACGCTTCTCTTCTTCATAAATTGCTATATCCAAGTTCTCAGCTCCAGGCAAAAAATTCATGGCATCCAATCCAGCACATTGAAATATATATATAGAGCGAATGGCGTACTTTTGTAGCCTGTTTCTGATGAGAGTAGTCAGCAGTCAAAAGCGTTGTGGAAGTCAATCAGTCCAAATATTTTTTTTTAAATTTCTTACGATGGTTTACCACATTGTTTAAATATTTATCCTTGCGAGTGAGCGCGCGCGCGAGCACTTGTGTGTGTGTAGGGGTGGGGGGGGGGGGTGTGAATGAGTGCGAGCGCTTAGAGTAAGCTTTAAGTTTGGATTTGCCAAAAAAAAATTATTAATTAACGTAAAGACTGTTCAGCAGTCACAAAAGAATCTAAAACCGTTCGGGGGCGGGAACAGATCAGCAGTTGTTCTCCTGTCTTCACATCATTCTGCCAGCTTTTTGGGACTATGTTTCACCAGTCCAAGTAACACAAAAAATATCAGACTTGTTTTTTCTCCAAGCAAGTAAATGTAAGGAGCCTGTTTCATTCATCGTTGCTTACAGTTACACAGAGAGAGAGAGAGAGAGAGAGAGAGAGAGAGAGAGAGAGAGAGAGAGAGAGAGAGAGAGAGAGAGAGAGAGAGAGAGAGAGAGAGAGAGAGAGAGAGAGAGAGAGAGAGAGAAAGAGGGAGGAAAAAAACGTCTGGCATCTGTTTCATGGCTGCTTGTTGAAGAGGCCGTGTTTCTTGAAAAGCTCGCAAAGACAAATAAATGTTGCCAGCTATTTGTACGATGAAGAGCACGAGCAGGCCTCTGAACACTTCTTCAATATCCGCCTTGCGGACGCGCCTTGCAGAGAGGAACGGCATTGCGGCGAAAAAAAGAAGAAGAAAAGGACGAAGAAGAAGAAGAGGAGGAACAGGTCAAAAAGGAGAAGAAAAAAAAAGGACAGGTTTTTAGGTTTTTTTTTCGGAGTCTTTCTGTACTTCTTGTTCTTATTCAACTCCGTCATCGATGCCTTCTTCTTCTTCATCATCATCGCCGTCATCGATGCCTTATTCTTTCCATCATCATCGCCGTCATCGACGCCTTATTCTTCTTCATCATCACCGCCGTCATTGATACCTTATTCTTCTTCTTCTTCATCATCATTGTGGTCCACATAAAGCTGGCCTAAAGAAAAGAGGTCACCAACGCCTCTCTCCCCAACGACCGAGAGGTTACGGGAACACCTTTATCTTTAAGGATGAGAGTATAAACCGAGGTCTTGTCTGTGCCCGCACGCATTCCATCGCACTGACAATAAAGATCCTGACGCTCATGTCCCAGACGGAAGAGTGCCGGCTACACAAATACACCCAGCAAGGACTACGTCCCTTCTCCCGCATCTGCCTGCAGTCGCCCAGGGTTGTGCTCAGTCGCTAGGCGTCAGACTGCGCACCCAATGGCAGTAAGTGGGTGGTTCGAGCGATTGAATGAGGCCCTGTTTTGGCCACCGCCTTGCGCAGCTGTCCAGCTGGAAAAGCTCCATATAAGATTGATACAATAAAATAAATAAATAAATAAATAGTAGAGCAAGTCAGGTAAAAAAAAAAAATCCACACCCTAAGATCAGGGCCATTGGAAACAAGCAAACAAACAGACTTTTTTTTTCTTTAAAGCATCGATGGCACAATACATGAAATGACTTGTGTGTAGTAAAAGCACGGTGGTCTAATGGTAGTGCTTTGGCTTGCGGATCTGAAGGTCCCGGGTTCGAGCCCTGTCCGGGCCATTGTGTTGTGTCCCTGGGAAAGACACTTTACTCCCGTTTCCTACTCCTTCGGATGAGAGTATATACCGAGGTCTAGTCTGTGTCGCATACATTCCATCATAACGGACTTTAAAGATCCTGACGCTCATGTCTTGGTGAGTGCCGCTAACAAGAACACATCCAGCATGTACTTGGCCCTTCTCCCCCCATCCCTGGCTGGCCAGGATATTGCTCAGTTGTCCGGGCGTCAGACCATGCACCCAAAGGCTGCGGGTGCGCGTCTTGAGTTAGATCCTGTATCGGCCAGCGCCTAGAGTCTGGTCAAGTATGGCGAAATAAGTGCGCTATAAAAATCCTCAATAATAAAATATATATATATGTATTTAATTAATTTATCTTTTAGTTATAAATAGTGGACTGTTTAAAGTGCTACTCGAGGTGCGAGTCGATATTTGAATGTCACTCTAAGACGCCAACTTTTCAGCGCCCAATAAGACATTATGCACAACATCAAAATGCTGACACACCAACCTAAGGCTGACACACCAACAAAGAAATAAACCCAACCTTTGTAGTAGATGTGTGCGTGTGTGTGTGTGCGTGCATGTGTTTGTGTGTAGTATATGCGTGTGTTTGTGTGTAGTATATGCGTGTGCATTTGTGTGAGGTGTGTGCGTGTGTGTGGGTGTGTGGGTGCGTTTATTGTGCGTACGCGCGCGCGTGTGTGTCTGTGCGTGTGTGTTTAGAGTTAGGGTTAAGACAACGAAGTGCGTTTGTCATTGATACACTCCAGGAAATGATTTATCCAGAAGCTAAAACCAAAGCAACCTGCATCATCCAGACCGATCGAGCAGATGGCTGGCTAACCCACTATCATTTATTACCTGTTTTAATATCCACTGTTTCCTCCTTCGCCCACCCCACCCTCTTACAAATCACAACATTGCATGCTCTCTCTCTCTCTCTCTCTCTCTCTCTCTCTTCTCTCTCTCTCTCTCTCTCTCTCTCTCCCATCTCTCTCTCTCCTCTCTGTCTCCCCCTGCTTCTCTGTCTATATGTCTGTCTGTATGTATGCATGTGTGTCTCTTTATCATTTTAAAAGAATTGTCTCTTGTGTGAATGAGATAGTTTTTTTGTTTTGTTTTTTTAAAACGGCTTCCCTATCCCTCTGTTCCTTAGTATGAACACATGCCCAAGGTCGTCAAACACTCAAACGCATTACATTCTGAAGACTGAACTCTACCTATGTCTATCTGAACTCTCTGTCTGTCTAGCTGTCTCCCTGTCTCTGTCTTCTTCTGTCTTCCCAAAGCCCTGAAGAAAGGGAGGTGATTGATGGAACAGCGCACAAACAGACTGGGGACAGTAGTTTCTACACTTCGTTGACACTGACGGATCATACCCTGCCCCAGGCTATTAATAGCATATGGTCACCACGCGCTCTATTGCTTGAGGGCGCTGGGTGATGGTATTGGAGGTGAGGGCTGCAATGGTGTCTCAACAAAGACAACAACAATTGCATTTAATTAAGAAGACCGCTTTGTTTACAAATAGCCCTTTTACGCAAATGTAAAAAGCCTTGTACTAATAATTATTTGAAATGTTCTCATGCTTATTTTTTAGTGCCGTGTCTGTGTTTGTATTGGCACTTTGTCATCTTCATGTCATATATATGCAAATGTGTACTAGTGTGCTTCAATTGTTAATGCCAAAGAATGTGTATGTGTGCGCCTTGAGTCGCCTTGCGCGTTATAACCTGATAGTGGGTATATGTTCTCGTATTATTATTATTATTATTTAAAACCATCTGTGATAGGTCACTCTGAGTTCCGATAAACCAATCCCCTTTCTTGTCTCCCTCTCCTTGGTACCTATTCTCCACACGAAATTACCTTGTTTTTAAAATATTTGATCGAGAAAAAAAAAAGAGAGAGAGAGAGAGAGAGAGAGAGTGAGAGAGAGAGAGAGAGTGAGAGAGAGAGAGAGAATAAGTGAGCACGCTAGAGAATGAAGAGGTACATATGCATGAACGATTATATAAGAATGAACGTTTGTTGAATTAAATTATGATTTACTAAACGAAGAAATAAAAAAAAATCATGACTCTCAAGGTTAGAACATTCGGTTTAAAAAAAACTTTTTCAAGTGTAAAACACTGGCCAGGGATAAAAACAAAGACATCAAGTATAAATCTATTCATTCAAACGTAGTCATACATTGATACTTTCTGGCACTTCTGCATAACAGAGCCTTTTCAAAATCACAGTGAATGTTGCCCTAAAGCAATTTCAAATAAAATCATAAATCGCAAAACGGCAAAAAAAATGCAAAAACCTCCAGTTACACGCATAAGCCAAAAATAACCTCTTTCAACATTGATCAATATATTTAGTTGCTGATGTGCCTATCAATAGCATAAATTATGACCCTAAATCTTGCACCGCAGAGAAAGTGTGCATAGTAGGCACAGTTGTTTGTTTACATAACAAGGAAGAGATACCTAAAACTCCTAGCTTAGTGGTCTGTTTTTACCAACGACTGCCCATTATGGCATGTTATAATGTGACAACAATGACATTTTCCGAAGTAAACTCATTGTCACAGAAAATATCCGTGATGCCCTGGTTCTTTGATTTCCACCCTGGTTCATTGTCATACAGTCATGTGTACAACATGCTTAATTCACTGACTCCATTTCTCACATTCCCTCATAAACTCGTCCCCCCCTGTCGTTTAATTTAACATATCGCTGATTGTTATAAAATCACACACGTACCCAGGTCCATTACTGTCAAATACGGTTGTACGGGGCTAAGGCGAATATAAGGCAAATGGGTGTTATGCAAATAAACAATGTCCCCCCCCCCAACCTCCCCTTGCGGGTGGCTAGGTAAGCACAGTGAATGGACTCATGGCTGATGTACCAATACGGTAGCCTGTTTTTAAAAAAATGAAAAGAAAGAAAGAAATACGAAACATAAAGAAGAAAGCTAGGAAGTAGACTTCCACCGAGAAAAACGCAAATACAAACATACACACTCGCACATCTGCGCGAACACATACGCGCGCACACACCTATACACCCACACATTTAAAATCCAAAGGGAATGGGTGAGAAGAGGAAGAAATAAATCACAACAGAACGGGGAAGGAGAAAAGGGGGGGGGGGGGTTATCACATTTAAGAAAAAAAATGGAAGGGGGGGGGGGAGATTGACCCAAAAATATGAGCTAGGATTAGACGCTGTCCACACTCGGCAGTGCTGGCGGCAGACATCAAAGGCCTTTCGTGGTCTTGATAATCCAACGGACCAACGCTGAACCAGCTCCTAATCTCACCCTAGTCCTCCAAAAGCGGAGTGACCAAGACGAGGAAAAACAAAAGGATGTTGCGTTTTCCAACAAACTGGACTCTCGGTGGACAAAAACTGAACCCGAGATTTGAATGAAAGGCTCACACTGAAACAACTGGACAGCTTTGAAAGCTTAGGCGTGGAGAACACACTCGGATTATCCTGAATTTACACAAAGGTGAAAGGGGTCGACCTCAGTCAAGTTTTACGAAGGGAATGGAAATGCTGAACAGGGGAGATAAACACCCCAGTTTAAATTGCACGAATAAGAAGAGTTGTCCCTGTATCTAATGTCTACTTCGGGGATTAAGACAAAGACTGTGTTACTTTATACAGTCTAAAGGAAGGCGGACTATGCTGTGGTCTAATACATACTGCGACGACTGTTTACTCAAATTCAGCATACACTCGGTATATAAAATGCTAGGCACGGGCTTTTTTTTTAATCGGACATAAAGCGCGGTGATCTAATTTAGAAAACTGACATAAAATGAAGTTTTACTTGTATTGTTTTAGTAGCACCATTACTACAGAAGTGGAAGACCTTTCGTGAACTAATATTTATACCCAGCAAACATTGGTTTTACCGTAAGGACGAGCTTGGGTGAACTAGAACTTCATATGTGTAGATAGGAATATAAAATAAAATGTAAAAATAAATTATTTAAATAAATAAATGTACCAATATTCTGTATCAAACTTGCCAATGTTGAACCACCGCGTTTGACTGAATATATATATTCAAAATAACAAATGTTTTTAAAATACAATTAAAAATAGAAATAAAGAACCTCTAGAAACAGGAAATTATACTTGAACCCCAACAGCATGGTGCTATTAATACTGGTTGTCAAGGTTGACACTTTAAATTGAACAAGACTAATGATGATATGGCTAAGTGGTGACGCCTATCATTTCTGTCGTCTTCCTGATAGGCATCACACAATTGAAGACAGCCGTAGTTTTCATCAGGTCTGTCGTCATATCGGAGTGACCATCACGATTTTCAATTTGGACTATGCAGGATAAAATCTTGATCAACAGCGACAGCAATACAGACGAGAATTGGTAGGGGGCAGAGGCTACAGCCTACGAATGGTAGGGGGTACAGGCTACAGCCAAGGAATGGTAGAAAGAAGGTGGGTAAAGTGCTCGCCTGCCGAGCAGGGACTCTGGGGTCGTTTCTTCATGTTGACCTGGGAGACTTTTATTTCACGAGTCTACTTTCTCAATTTTTATAATTACTCTTTTGTTTCCGCGGTAGAAGACAAAAACCACTAGCGGTGCCGAAAGCCCAGCGGACAGCATCAAATACACTCCTGGAACAAGGTGGATCAGTGGTCCCCAGCCGTTTGGCTGTGCGCTTGATGCAGCAAGAAGAAATCTGACCACGTCACTCCCTTGCTCAAAGCCCTAAACTGGCTTCCCATCTCCCAACGCATTCAATACAAGACCTTGTCTCTCTGCTACAAGTCCCTCAACAACTCCGCTCCTCTCTATCTCTCTGACTTACTTCACCCATACATTCCCTCTCGCTCTCTTCGCTCTGCCTCCGACCCTCTCCGCCTCCGCATTCCTCGCTCCAAACTCAGCACGTTCGGGTCCCGCTCCTTCTCTGTCTACGGCCCATCCATCTGGAATACTCTTCCACTCTCTCTCCGTCAGAAACCCTCTCCCACCTCCTTCCAGTCTGCCCTCAAAACTTACCTTTTCAAGCAGTTCTAACACTATGACCTCACTACGCACCCCATCGCCAGCTGTCTCTTGCATATAGTGTCTGGTCTGTTTGTGGTATGAGTATATTTGAGTGAATGTATTTTTTGCGTAATTGTTACATGTGTCATTGTCTAAAGCGTGCACATGCGTGCGTGAGTTGTGAGTGCGCGCTTAGAGTTATAATTATTATAAGATAAGCGCATTATAAATACAGTAATTATTATTATTATTATTATTAGCAAGTTAACGGCTTGGGCTCAAACATGATTATGACCAGAGCCTTGGGAAGCTTTTTGAGTTGTAAGTGCACTATACAAGGATACTTTATTTTATATACTTTTCCCCAAAACACTCGTTAATGACAGAGAGAGGGAGACAGAGAGAGACAGACT
>CM072511.1:3812907-3852907 GCA_036898135.1 Oncomelania hupensis | reverse complement strand
TTTTAAAAGCACAAGATGAGAAAAACAAACAGGAACTCTTTTTTTTTCAAACTTAAAATATATATATAAAAAAAACAGCGGATAAATATATTTAAAAACCTCCCAAACCAAATACTAAAATAGTTAACCTCTTCCACACATATATTTGAAAAAGCTACATTCCATGATCTTGAAAACACTGGCATTCTTCAGCGGCAATATCTCTAGATAACATAGATATAATATGTTAAGACAAGAATGTCTTTGATCCACATATTTTCGCACATTTTGCTGCCCCATTAATATTTCCTTTCTCGTAATTTTTTTTCCAATAAAATATGATATTTCTGTTTTGTCGTTTAAAATTATTTTCTACACATTAAAAATAGGCTTCAGAAACAGGCTTTTGCACATACACATTCATGCACACACGTACGCATACACGCACACACACATACACACACACGCGTGAGCGTACACACGCACACACACACACACATACACACGCATATATACGGTCGAATTCAAGTCTGTGTTATATTTTCATGAAATGCTATACAACTGCCCACAGATATATTCATCTTTAAATAAAGGAATTGAAAAAAAAATATATTTAAGATAAAAATTACATACAAGTCACAGTAAATGCACAAAATAAATGTATATAAATAAACACCATTCGCATACTACTAGGCCTACTACTACTACTACTACTACTACTACTACTACTACTACTACTACTACTACTACTACTACTACTACTACTACTACTAAAAATAATAATAATAATAATAATAATAATAATAGTAATAATAACAATAATAATAATAATAATAATAATAATAATAATAATAATAATAATAATAATAATACATAGATTTACATAGCGCACATATCTCACACAAAAAAGAGTGAGTCAAGGCGCATTGTCACGCATCCTCACATAAAGTAGAAAATGGTAGGCCTACATAGAAAAATGATGAAGCAAGAGATGTCCAATCATAATTACATAATTATGGTGGAGGAAGAAATACTTCACCCTTATATACCACACAGACACACACCCACCGACCACACACACACACACACACACACACACACACACACATAATGCAACTCACTGTGGTAGGTCTGTAGACGCTGTGCAAGCCGGTCAGCTCACGTGAGATCAAGATAGCCACTAATAATAATAATAATAATAATAATAATAATAATAATAATAATAATAATAATAATAATAATAATAATAATAATAATAATAATAATAATAATTTTGACGAAGAGAAAATAAAGGAAATAGAGAGAAAAAAAACAAACAATGGAAATAAGAAGACATTTGGATGCTTATTCCTCAACAGCGCACAGAGCTAAGCACTGTGATAATAATTTAATACGCCAGACGACCCCGATGTACCTTACAACAGTTTCAATAAGAGTGTGGGATTAGCAGAAATCAAGCAGAATTAATACTTTCTGTACACAGTAGTTTTACATACGCTAGTCACAGTCTCAAGATCAACACATTCTTTATATCTAAACAAAGCCCAACAATAGCACACAGTTTCCTGTCTGTATATTCATCTGTATATCTGTCTGTGTATATGTCTGTCTGTCTGTCTGTCTGTCTCTCTCTTTCCCTCTCTCCACTGCAGGATAAAAGCAAACATTTTCTTTATGCGTGCCTTTTGCTCTCTCAGCTGTTATTTTATCTGGGCTTATCTACATTTTTCTTTGCAATGAAGTGAAACTGTATAAAGATAGGCCCCGACCCTACTGTCGGCTACAATTAATCAGATTTTCTCTGCCGGTGCCCCGAGGACTAGACTACTAGGCAGAAATTAATTTGATTAAGATTTGGTGCAAACCTTCCATCTGTTTGCACACGGCCAAAGTAGGTCTATGAAGGAAGATCCGATTCTTCGGAAAGGAAGAAAACGGGTACTAAAAGGTATCAACTGCTACTGTCTTCATACAACACTCTTCGCTGTGCATTTAAGGCCAGAGGACTGAACGCTGAAGTTAAGAAGAGAGAGAGAGAGAGAGAGAGAGAGAGAGAGAGAGAGAGAGAGAGAGAGAGAGAGAGAGATTATGCTACATTTAGATCAAGCTGATAATTATTCATAATAAAACGATGATGATGATGATGATGATGATGATGATGATGATGATGATGATGATGATGATGATGATGATGATGATGATGATGATGATGATTATGATGATGATGATGATCAATAATGATGATGATGATGATGATGATGATGATGATGATGATGATGATGATGATGATCAATAATGATGATGATGATTATCATCATCATCATCATCATCATCATCATCAGAAGAAGAAGAAGAAGAAGAAGAAGAAGAAGAAGAAGAAGAAGAAGAAGAAGACAATTGTTGCCCATGCAGTAATATGTCTTTTTGCGAATAAAAAAACAACTACTAACCAACCGTCCATGTAATACTTAAAAACAGCAGAAAGGCCACAGGAATTATATATCAAGTCAAGTCAAGTTAACTTTACACTACAGCTGCTCTGCCGAACACTTTATTAAAGGCTGGGATCTATCGGCTGACATTTAAACACCGCTTGTTCTTCTGTCATACATTATTTTAAAAGATCAAAGTTTCATAGACAAATCACCTACGCAAGCAAAAGGAAATCGGGCACCATTTGTAAACATGGCATCGCATTTGGTCTTAAATATATCCACAATCGATAAAAGTGAATTATTAAAGAATCATCTACAATAATTTTAAAAACATATTAATATGATCGACTTATTAACAAGTTAACCCAAACACCATCAGTCAGTTTACTACTTTGTAAAGAACGCCATCATACTGTGGCATACACGACGAAATTCAACTGCAATGTAGGATTATTTCACAAACGACGAAATTCAACTGCAATGTAGGATTATTTTACATAAACTATGTCAAACAGTAAATTGCCAATGTCACAAAGCCACTAAATAAATGTTGAAACATTTCATTGCCACTGACAGTCAACCCGACTTGACACGACAAATATTTGCCGGGAATTCGCAGCATTGTTGCACAATCAAACAGCACAACGTGCGTTAGTGTATACTAGACTAAATCAACGCCTTGAGCAGCCCCTGGGCTGTAAAAGCGTTATAAATGAAAACGAGGATATAAAAATAAATAAGTAAAATATGTAATAAAATCATTTACTGAAGAAACGTTAGTACGTCGGTGTTATGATTGGGTGAAAAGAGTCACGTAGATGATTAACAGAGGTGGGAGGACAACATTCGAGAATGGACTGGTTTGACACTGAGCGAAACAATCAGGGTTGCTGAGGACAGGGAAAGATGGAGTACGCTGATTAAACGATCATCTGTGGTGCCCCTACGCCCTCCGAGTTATGGGGTAGGATAGGATAGGATAGGAGATGATTAACCTACATTAGCGATGTCTAATACTTCACTATGATCAACCTACATTAGTGATGTCTAATACTTCACTATGATTAACCTACATTAGCGATGTCTAATACTTCACTATGATTAACCTACAGTAGCGATGTCTAATACTGCACTATGATTAACCTATATTAGCGATGTCTAATACTTCATTATGATTAACCTACATTAGCGATATCTAATACTTCACTATGATTAACCTACATTAGTGATGTCTAATACTTCACTATGATTAACCTACATTAGCGATATCTAATACTTCACTATGATTAACCTACATTAGCGATATCTAATACTTCACTATGATTAACCTACATTAGCGATATCTAATACTTCACTATGATTAACCTACATTAGTGATGTCTAATACTTCACTATGATTAACCTACATTAGCGATATCTAATACTTCACTATGATTAACCTACATTAGCGATATCTAATACTTCACTATGATTAACCTACATGAGCGATGTCTAATACTTCATTATTATTAACCTACATTAGTGATGTCTAATACTTCACTATGATTAACCTACATTAGCGATATCTAATACTTCACTATGATTAACCTACATTAGCGATATCTAATACTTCACTATGATTAACCTACATTAGTGATGTCTAATACTTCACTATGATTAACCTACATTAGCGATATCTAATACTTCACTATGATTAACCTACATTAGCGATATCTAATACTTCACTATGATTAACCTACATGAGCGATGTCTAATACTTCACTATGATTAACCTACATGAGCGATGTCTAATACTTCACTATGATTAACCTACATGAGCGATGTCTAATACTTTACTATGATTAACCTACATTAGCGATGTCTAATACTTCACCTCCGTACAACAGCAACGGCAAGACCTCTGTTAAGACTAAGAAATCGAAAATTTTCCTCACTTCTTACTCGACAATAGATTCAACGTCAATAAGCCTAAGCTGCAAATATTTTATTAAAATAAACGTTATCTGTAGATATAACCTAAATAAGCATTCTAAACCCCAAAACACAAATTGCCAAAAATACCTAAAGAACCCTCTTTTTTTTACAGACAGCAGCAGTAAATAAACTGGCTGACACAAACCGACCTAAAATAAACTCTGCAATACAAATAAATAAATAAAATAGACCTAAATTAGTAAATAGGAAATAAGTATTTTTAAACGCAAAATAACTAACGCAATAACTCAATAAACGGAATATAGTCTACCAACTGTGAAACTTTCACTTTAGCAAAATACAGGTTTCCGGTCACATCTTAATGGTCTAAATTTAAACAAAGATTCCAGAAATTAACAGAAACTACTTCTTAGTCATAAGATCTTGTTGATTATAATTACAAAAGCATCAATAATAATAATAATAATAATAATAATAATAATAATAATAATAATAAGAAGAAGAAGAAGAAGAAGAAGAAGAAGAAGAAGAAGAAGAAGAAGAAGAAGAAGAAGAACAACAACAACAACAACAACAACAACAACAACAATAACAATATTATTATTATTATTATTATTATTATTATTATTATTATTATTATTATTATTATTATTATTATTATTATTATTATTATTATTGTTGTTGTTGTTGTTGCTGCTGCTGCTGTTTTTGTTCATATTGTTATTATTGTTGTTATTATTATTATTATTATTATTATTATTATTATTATTATTATTATTATTATTATTATTACTATTGAAAGTTTGATTTCGTGATTTGGGGAAATGGTTGAATAAAGCACCAATTTTTTTAAAAATTATTATTATTATGACGACGATACATAAAATATACAGAAAGAAAAACAGACATAAAGACAGAAACGTTGAAAAAAATACAGCAAGCAAGAAAGCAAGAAAGCAAGACATACAAAAAATGAAGGGAAGAAAACAGGAAAAATTATGTATTGTTGACGTCCGTATTACCAGATCACAGCGTAAACTGCTTCCCTCCTCTCCCCTCCCCCCTCCTCTCTCCATCTCTCTCTCTCTTGTCGGGGAAGAAAGTATATTACTAGTTAATAGTTGATGGTTGCTAGCATTTAGTAGTGTACCAAACAGTGCGTTACTGTCATGTTGAGCATGAAAAGCATTCAAATACACGTAATGATCATGTAATTACTTCAGCATAACGAATCGTGTCCCAAATACATGGACACATTCGCCACACTTTGACACTAAAGAATGTTAATATCCCAAGACACAATTTGCTTCAGTAACTTACAAAATAAAAACAACAACAACAAAAAAACGATAACAAGACAGAAAGTATACACAGATTACAAAAATACAAGATGATAAGGTTAAGATTTTTTTTTAAGATTATACGGTCAAAGATTTAAAAAAAAGATAAAATTTTAAAATAACAAAGATAATAAGTTCAAGACAACAAGATAATAAGTTAAAGATAAGAAGATGATCAGTTAAAGATAAAAAGACGGTAAATTTTAAAAAAAGATTATTATTGTTATGTTACCCTCTGTTTTGCGTTTTACAAATCAGAATTCGCAATGAGGAAACATAAAAACTCAAAATATAGCGATCAAACTTACTTTTTAAAATTGTTTTCAAAAAGTAATCCCATGAAAATGAATGTTAATTAGGAATATTACCAACAATCAGTGGAAACAACTGATTTCTAATATATGCGCAAGTAAATTGCCAATAGTGCACACTCTGGTTTGTAAGAGATTTTTGAATGTGCCATTGGGAGTTCCAACCAAGTTTATTTATGGAGAAACAGGAAGATACCCCTTGTATATTAATAGTACTGTAAGATGTATTCGTTACTGGCTGAAATTGCTTAAGTTAGACTACTCTAGGCTGCCCAGACAGGCTTACCAAATGTTGATGATCTTAAACGACAGTGGAAAGAAATGTTGGGTGACAAGGCTAGAAAACACTTTGAACACGTTAGGTTTTGGATATGTTTGGCTACAACAAGGTGTAGGTAATGAAAATGCCTTTATTTCTGTGCTTAAACAAAGAATGAAAGATATTTATATTCAAGAATGGGACAGTTCTGTCTTAGTAAAAGACAAATATCAAAGATACAGAATGTTCAAAAACGTGTTTGAGACGGAAGCGTATTTTGAGAGTATGCATGTAAAATGTTTTAGAGACTGTCTTACAAAGCTACGGCTTGGTGTTTTGCCGGTAAGAGCATCCCACTTTAGATTGATGTTTGATGCCACTGGAGATATTCTGTGCAAATGTTGTAATGTACCAGAAGATGAGGACCATTTTCTAACTAAATGTACATTATACAATGAATTGAGAGTTAAATATATAACTTTTCCTTTTCAATCCTGTGTAAATTTGCTACAATATGGATCCCAATTTCACATATGGAAAATATGTTTGTTTACTTTTCACGCTTTAAAAATAAGAACAGAATATTATGAGCACGCTGCTTTTACGTAATCCCAGGAATAATTTTGCTGTTATCTGTAAATTGTCAGACTGTAATAAGTAAATCACGTGACCAACTATACCTATTTCTATGGGCTGGTGGCCCGAAGATTGTGCTAATTTATTGTATGTTATGCTTTTGAGAATTAAACGGACGATGTCCAAATGTCAAATGTCTCTCTCTCTCTCTCTCTCTCTCTCTCTCTCTCTCCCTCCCTCTCTCTCTCTCTCTCTCTCTCTCTCTCTCTCTCTCTCTCTCTCTGAAGTGATTACATCTAAGTCAACAATTTTAAAATACGTCCCAGGCTTGAAGCAATAACCAACTAGTAAAACTGTGCCTGAAATATTTGTTTTTTTAAAACATCAATCGGCGCAGAAACTGCAAGGCAAGTTTAGCTTGCAATAGTCGAAAATGCCGGAAATTTGTTTGAAGACGCCTTATGAATATGTGTGCAAAGTTAGTGACACCACAAAATGACTGAAAATAGTTAAATGTAATAATACAGCATGAATGGAGCACACACACGTATTATATATAATGCAATGAGTTCACATGACAACGTTGAATGATTGTATACTTGGAAAAACATGTACCTTTTACTCTGTTAATGTCTGTAACATTGTTGTTAAGAAGATTAATTGCTTTTTTAATGATCGCTACTAATATTTGAGTATCAATAGACTGAGAATGATTGGCACCATACTGGTAGGACGATATAAATTGACGAAGGTTTTCATAATGGAACAATTGACACTTTTACCAGTCTGTAAACTTGTTTTAATGTTCCACTTTTGTTCTCTCGTTTGTTGCCAATATGTGTGAGGTTCATATGCTCAATACTGAGATAAACGTTTTGTACAAATTACTCAGCAGGAATACAAATTAAGACACTCGAGTTACACAATATGAAAGTGAAAAATGGTTGAATTGTTGTACAAATTAAGACGATTCACGCAATACGGACAAAAATGACTGGTGTTTGGAACTCATCAGGCGTACAAATTAAGACACTTAAGTAATTAACACAATATGAACAAGGAAAATAATTTAAATGTTGTTAAACTCAACAGACATACAAATTAGGACATTTAGTTGACACAAATGATTGAAGAGTTGTTGTATTGACAGTTGACACAATGAAGACACTTAATTGACAGCGTGTAAACATGGAAAATGATTGAACTCACCACCAGGAGGCGTGGACCAACTGCAGTAAGGACAGCACCACTGCCGCACGCACGGGGAAGGTGTAATTCCTCATCGTGCTGACCACATATTCCCTCATCCCCTCGGATCACCACTTAGACACCACTGGACACCACTTGGACACACAATACTCTCTACACACCGTCACGCACAGCGCGCTCCTCTGTTGAAGAAAGACTAACACTAGGGGAGACCAAAGTAAGATACTCCTTCAGATGATTTTAATCCCTTAAGGTTACTCCTTGAAGAAGCGAAATTCTTGTTGGATTTGAACCTGAAACACCTCAGTGCCACCTGAAGTGTCGTTGCGGTAGCCACCTTCTTCGCCTTCCCGACATCCTGCGAGTGTTGATTACTGATCAACAATCAAGCATCATTATATTCCTTATTGTGATGCTCGTGGTCTTCAATCTTGGCCAAATCACTCTAGTGGGAAGACAACACAGCAACACAACACTTGACAAATCTGTGGTTCTTCAAACAGGGTCGTCCACTAACCTCCACTATAACATACTAGATGTTTGCAGGTGATATTGATATCCCGCAATTTCATAAATGCCTTGCGCAATTTCGGGAATCTTCTGGAATGAGACGCACAATGGCAGCTTCTTTGTAAAACGGATCAAAACATGCAAGAAAATTATATTGTGACATTCCCCTCAGAATTAAAACTTAAGTGCTTGTTGTGTAATTACTATACCATATTTTCACAATTTATCCATGGACTGACGCAGCACCGGATTTAAATATGAACTGGACGTTTCACAGCAAAATTCAACATTTTTATGTCGAGGTATATTCCACAGCGTGTTTCAGCGGTGTCGCTCGGAAGAAATATTAAACGAAGAATTAAAATCGTGGGTCCCAGGCAAAAAAGCGAAAAAACTTGTGTCACAAGAAAAACCTGGAGTTTATCCGTCGAAGCGTCCCGTGTTAGCAATGAGACCCAAACGAACGGTCTCTCCCTCTCTCTTCATCGCTCGCTCCATTCTCTTTCTCTCTCTCCAGTTTCTCGCTGTGGAAGGCGGCCCCTTGTTTCTGTGTAAATGAGGAGAGAGCGGGGGATTCAGTCACAGACAACTCGTCACGCTGCTCAGCGGTCGGTGGGAGGGACTTTCGCCTCGCCTCCCCGACACCTTGGTTGTGCTTGACTTGTTGTCTACCACCTTAAGGCAACACAACAACCACAATGACAACCCGGTAATGACTCCGTGCACGTTAGTATTGTTTTCTTATGATGTTACGTTTTACCAGGAGGAATCCTTTTAGGAATAAAGGAACGTAGTATACGCCTTTGGCACTTATTTTCCTTTGTTTTTTCTGCTGACACGGGTATTGGACACACATTGATTCAACCTACAACAACCAAAGATAAATAACATTACACAGTCCGGAGGTATTTACTGATAACTTTAATTACGATGAGGCAAAAATAACTTTACATTGCATGACTATCGCTTTAGGTACAGCGGACTCTTGTGAACCACATCAGGACCAAAACCAACAACAATAGCAACAACGACAACAACAAACCGCACATATTATTGGGCTGTACAATTCTTGTACTACAGTCAAAACAAGGTTTTGAGTCAACAGAGTTGGAATCATGACAATTTGTCTTGCAGTAGTTCTTTATGATGGCCCGAAACAGCTACACATAATCTTCCTTGATGATCGGGTGCTGATTGAAAATTCCTACCTGGCAGGCCGGTGACTACGGAGACCTGACTGTAGTGAGCTACGACATATTACGTCATTGTGGGAAGATTTGGATTTATCTGGACTATACCTCAATCTTTTTATCAGATGTTGAGTGAATGACGATCTAAAGCGTACCTATTTGAGTTTGGAATTCTACTTTAAATTAGCGTTGAAGAGAGTTGAGGTGGTATGGGGAGGTTGAGGCGGGGTAGAAAGGGGGGGAGAGAGAGAGAGAGAGAGAGAGAGAGAGAGAGAGAGAGAGAGAGAGAGAGAGAGAGAGAGAGAGAGAGAGAGAGAGAGATTCAGATTCAATATTTTGTTACGAGAAGAAGAATTAATTTGCTAATCTTACAATCAGTTCTTCTTTAAGTCAATTACACATTTAGTTCAATCATTTAATATCCGCATTCATGCATAAACAAACTTTAAAATGATAGAGAGAGACAGAGAGACAGACAGACAGAGACAGAGATCATGTGAACGGTCGGGAGTGAGAAGTGAAGATACAATGCAAGAAAAACGTAGAGAACATTGAAATCAAAGGCTGCTTTACATGGAGAACATTGAAGGCTGCTTTACATGGAGAACATTGACGTCAAAGGCTGCTTTACATGAAGAACATTGAAGTCAAAGGCTGCATTACATGGACAACATTGAAGTCAAAGGCTGTTTTACATGGAGAACATTGAAGTCAAAGGCTGCTTTACATGGAGAACATTGGAGTCGAAGGCTGCTTTACATGGAGAACATTGAAGTCAAAGGCTGCTTTACATGGAGAACATTGAAGTCAAAGGCTGCTTTACAGGGAGAAAAATCTACCACAACAAAATAAGAACATACTGGATACAATTCATATCTGCTTACATTTCAACAGCGATCATTCTTCAAACCCTTAACACAATGTTATGCTGTCCTTCGCCTTTGTGGAAACGCATCGTCTATGTGCCACCATCGGATGTAGTCAATATTATCGTTGATACCACCAAGCTGCTTGAATGTACACGATATCCATTATACCAATACTCCCAACAGCATTTCTCAATCTCCAAATGTCCTTTTAAAACTTCACTGGTGTGACAACGTTGTCAACAGTGTCTAGGTGGAAAGGCAATATTACCCGGGAGACGTAAAAAAGACCAGACACAGCGCAGACAAAAAAGTCGAGTAAAGAAACTGTTTAAAGTTTCACATGGATTTAACCCCGAATTAATACTACGAATATACAGACACGCGTTTTCATAGCACAACATAATTTTTCTACCGTTGCTACGCACACACGGGTACACGCCCACGCGTACACACACACAAACACACCCACGCATGCACACACACACGCATACACATTATATCAACACAGACACAGACAGACACACACGCAAAGAATACACATACATAAGCATGTCCGCACGAACATATACGCTCACACACACACGTTCATACGCACAAACACACACGCGCACACCACAAACCTACGCTATCCACGCAGACAAACAAGACACACATATGCACACACATATTTCACTCACACAAACACACACACATGCATACATACAAACACACACATACATACCCACACATACACAATACAATAGGCCTACAATACAATACAATATAACTTTATTGATCTCAAACTGAGTTTGATTGATTGATTGATTGTTGCTTTAGGTCCAGCGGACTCTTCCGAGCCAAATCAGGACCGGACAACCCCCGATCCGCATAAAAGATCTGCTGAAACAACCCTAGTGGGAAAATTGAATGCCCTCCACCGGCCAGTCACTTTACAATAAAGACATCCCACGCAGGGGACGGCTGAGGCTTTACCCCAACTACTCGAACCCCCGGTTACAAAAACAAAATAGAATACAAACATCATTATAAATTATCAACAAAACATATACATATAAAATGCCTATATTGCTAAATAATAACATCATAGGAAGCCCTAGTGACCACCCGGCAGAAAGCGTCCAACACTCCCAAGCTGATCCAACAGACCTCATACACAAACAAGGAGTCTTGTCCAGGAAGAGTTTTCAAGAAAAAAGGTAGGTCATTGATCTAGCGAAGAAGAAGATAGTATAGCAGAGTGATAGGACAGAGCAGGAATGGGAAAGAGTAAATGAGGAAGACAGCGACAGTGGGAATTTAAAGCACTACATTTCCAGAAAGTGGGGATACTATTTATACTGAAACCCCGGCACCCCAACGGGGGTACTCAAACTGAGAAATTCAATACATTTACATTTACATACACACCCACACATACACACACACACACACACACGCCAAAATGTGGCACTCAATCGTATAAAATTCACTTAAAGATGACGACTATGTGGTAACACGAGAAAGCCCAAAGGGAGAAAAAGCAGAAAGGAGTGAAGGAACTTGGAAGGGAGAGACGGGCCTTAAGACCAAATGGGTGGTGTGGGGTGGGAAGGGATAGACCAGGACAAAGACGGCGGAGAGGGGTGTGGGTGAAGAGAGTGGGATGAGGAAGAGAAAGCAAAGGTGGTCCTTAAAACAAAGTGTGATAGGAAGGACAGAGGATTAGGGGGAGGGAGGGAGATTAATGGAAGCGGCAGGTGAAATTTGAAACAAAGAAGATGACAGGGTCTTAAGACTAAGTTCATTCATAATAAATTACATACACACACAGATACACATACAAACACACATATTTGCAATACATCAGAACTGGGTTTATTTAAGAATGTAGGAATCGGAAAGTGTTTTTTTGACGGAAAGAACGCAAACTTCTTCTACAAATGTAAGAATCTGATACAAAATTGGCTCTTTCCGTCTAAAAAGTTGACCTAGTTCGCCTCCTATAGGCGACGAAATAGGTCGAACTTTCTTCAAAATTTCTCCGAAAATTGACTGTATTTTCTCCGTCCCGGATAGAACACTCCCTTGTACTTAAAACACTCTCATGCACTACAACTGCACTTCCATGCACTAACAGAGCACTCCCGCGCACTTAGAAAAAAGTAGAGTCCTGGAAAAAAGTGCTTTCCAAGCAAATAAACCCATTTCTTACTAAGAAAGACAAGGTCTGCTACCCATTTGTGCGTTTATTCAAGTGCAAACACACACCTACACACAGTAGGTTGTAATGAATGAGAGACAAAGTAACGTCCAAAAGCACTTCATCAAACTTGGTAGCTAGATGAAGTCGATTGTACAGTTGTTAGAAGGAAAGGGTGGTACAGAGGGAGGGAGAGAGGGAGGGAAGGAGGACGGAGAAGTTAGGGGTGGGGATAGACTAATGGGAGAATGGTGGAGCGTCCGTTGTGGGGAGGAGGGGAGAGAGAAAGAGAGAGGAGGGGAGGAAGAGAGAGAGAGGGAAACAGGCAGACAGAGACTGAGACACATATATACAGGGAGAATCAGAGAGAGACAGAGGCAAACAGAGACAGAGACAAAGAGATGAGAGAAAAAGAGAGGAGGGAGGGAGGGAGGCAGAGAGAGAGAGAGAGAGAGAGAGAGACACAGGCAGAGACTGAGACACACAGATACAGGGAGAATCAGAGAGAGACAGAGACAAACAGAGACAAAGAGATGAGAGAAAAGGAGAGAGAGAGGGAGGGAGAGAGGGAGAGAGAGAGGGAGAGAAACAGGCAGAGACTGGGGGGGGGAGAAAGAGAGAGAGAGAGAGATAGAGAGAGAGAAGACAAAAAAGCAGAGACAGACAAAGAGATAAGAGAGAGGGAGAGACAGAGACAGACAGAGAAACAGAGAAGGAGAGTTAGAGACAAAGACAGAGTTGAGAGAGAGAGACAGATACAAAGAAACACATATATAGAGAATAGGTGGGAGCACGAGAGATTCAGAGGACTTACGTGGGATTGCGGAGGAGGAGGGGGGGGGGGGGGCGGGGAAGGACCTCTTGAGGTAGAGGAACTAAGGGAATCTGACGGAAGTTTTGTTTCTCAAGAGGCTTAACCTTCCATTAACACCAAAGCTTTCCTTCCCAGTCAATGACAGAAGTGCAATCACACGCACACACACAAACCTTCTGTCTTCTTACTCGCCATGTTCGCTTTGCTACGGGATTAGCTTATGTATTTTATGGACTTAAGAAGCCAACTAATCTAGTGTTTTAGAGCGATGAGTACACAGTGTAAAGCCTACACTAAAATGTTCCCTTAGTCTAGTTGTCATTACTTCCTCAAACGTAGGTCATATGATTTAGCCTATTAAATTAAATACAACTGCATGTATGTGTGTGTGTTTGTGTGTGTGTTTGCATGTGTGTGTATGTGTGTTTCTTTAATTTAATGTCTGTTCACTTAAGTGGTTTTAGAATGTGTATATGTGTGTGTGAGTGTGTGTTTAACTATTTAATTTTTAAATTTTAAAAGAAAATAATGTTTAACGATTTTGCTGTTGATGTTGTTGTATTGTGTTGTTGTTTTAATCTTCCTGTTTCATTGTTTGCTGTCCTCTTACAATGAGAGTATAAGAGAGTACTTGCCGTGTGTGCGCCCAAGGCGATTGTGTGTTTGGGTGTGAGGACGCACGCAACCCTATATTGTGTAGGTGTTTCGTACAAGTTGAATGTACTGTGGCATGGTTCAGGAAAGGCATCCCTGTGGCATCATAACAATGGCCAAAGGTCTTCCAAATTAAGCGGGTCAATTTGGCAATTGGCACTAAGTGTCCAAGATCTGCCCCCTTGATACAGCAAACTTCACAGGTGTCCGAGTGAAACTGTTTCCGTCAGGATGACAACCCATGGGTAATCTAGACAGGGTTTGTTTGTAAAGGGAAAGTTTACACCTAAAGGTCGTATCTGTGGCCACTGCTTTTTGTTTACACAATGGCGTAACATGCTAATTACGCAGCGAGTGGTATCGCAAATATTGCATCATTATTAACTAGCGTCCCTCACACAATTAAAAATGTACAGGTTCTTGAATATATACAGAGATGGGGGGCCGGGTTGCTCAGTTGCTAGTAAACGAAAGGTATTTGGTTCGAATCCCGGATTGGCCAATGTGTGACCATATTAATTTCCCCTTACCATCAACTGGTTCGCTGGTGTCAGAATAATGTAACCAGTAGTCGCCTATATGCTTCGGTGTCGTGTGACTATAATCTACAGTTACATAGTTATAATGTACAGAGACTACAACGGTCAGGCTTAGTTGTGTGGCCTAATTCTTGCTAGCCATACAGGCATCTCGGGTGCGAGTCCTATCAGTGATTATCAACTTTTATTTTGTGACGGTTCATGTCCTGTACAGACTCATTAGAACAGATTTTAGGTTTAGTGTGTGTCACGCCAGCAGCACGTTCAAAGACCCAGTAATTGAGTCCACATGATTGGCAGGAAACTCACCTGATGTCACGTTGCACATCGCTTGCCGTGCTGTCGTGGTCAACGCCATTGCATTCTACATTTCAACCCCCCCCCTCCCCCCATAGCATATTGCTACATAGATAAACACACACACACACACACACACGCGCGCGCGCACACACACACACATACACACACATGCACATGCCTACACACACAAGCCGGAATGGAAGCGAGAAAAGCGTAGAAGAATTAGCAAGAGAGATAATGGCAGACTAAATTATGGGGTGCAATTATTACGTGTGCTCAATCAGATCATTATCATTAGTTCTACAAAGTGGAAGCATACTGCTAATTTAACTGAAACTCATGCGCTAATTTAGGGAGCACCGGTCCCTGTATTCTGTCACCGAGGTTCTTTGTAGCGGAGTGGTACATCACCGGAGTTGAAAGTTGGTCACGCAGAGTGGTAAACAGATGGCTATCTTTGACAAATTATAATACATACAACATCTCGTGCTGAATATATTTAGTCATGAGCTGACTGAAAATCTTAGAGTAATGCTAACACACTCAGCGCGCGCGCACACACACACACACATGCACGCATTCTTTCTCTCTCGCAAACACACACGCGTGTGAGAGAGAGAGAGAGATTACACACTCTCTCTCTCTCTCACTCACTCAAGTACAACAAAACCCCTCTGTAATACTCTTATTCAAAGCATAATATAAGCATAACCATTCAAACCAAACAATTCTTTCAGGTTGGGTTTACTTCAAACACCACCACCACCACCAAAAACAACAAGATTAACCAAACACAAATCAGTTGTGATGCAGGACTGAGGGGACGTGAGGGAAGGCAATCTTACAGTTAATTAGTAAATGTCAACAACAAAAAAAGGCAAACTAAACAGCTGAAACCCTCTTAAGTCAACCACTTGCAATAAAACGCCTTCTACAGCTGGGATCAGCACAACCTCGCTACTTGCTACAAAAACACAGCTTAAGCCTTCGAGAAGCGCTTTAAGAATACTCTCACAAACAGAAAAAAGGGAAACAAGAAAAAAAGAAAGCAAAAAAAGACAGAAAGAAAGAAGGAGAGAAGAAGGACGAAAAAAAGAAAGCAAAGAAAGACAGAAAGAAAGGAGAGAAGAAAAGAAAGAAAGAAAGAAAGAAAGAAAGAAGAAAGAAGGAGAGAAGAAAGAAGGAAAGAGAGAAAAACAGAAAGAAAAAAGAAACTAAGAAAAGATAACTTTTATGTTAAACACTTGCTATGATGCTTTCTAATATAATGTGGACATAATAATAATAATAATAATAATAATAATAATAATAATAATAATAATAATAATAATAATAATAATAATAATAATAATAATAATAATAATAATTTATTTTTGATAGCGCAAAACCAAACTTAAAGCTTGTTCTAAGCGCTTGCACGCACACACACACACACACACACGCACCCATACACACATACACTCGCTAAGATTTGGTTTAGTATAGCACGGTTACCCATTTAAATTACCATCATGCGCAATATAGTTTGATGAAGTCAGACTAAGGCCATCGCGCACAAAAATACACACTTGCTGGATTATCTGGATTTTTCTGTGAAAGTATTCGGATGTTCAAAGATTAGGCTTACTTTGATGTGTCCCTAGTGACAGCGTGTGACACTGCATCTTATAAACACTCACTATAGATGACTCTGTACTCCTTGGGAGGAGTATAAACCGAGGTCTAGTCCATGCACGCACGCATTCCTTCGCCTGGACTTTAAAGATCCTGACGCTCATGTCCTAGACAGGAGGATGCTGGCTACATAACACACCCAACCATCGCTAAGTTCTTTGTCCCCTATCCCCGTTGGTGACGAGTTGTCTGGGCGTCAGGCTATGCACCCAAAGATCCTAAATCGGCGCCTTGAGCAGCTCTTAAGCTGGAAAAGCGCTAGATAATAACGATTAAAAAAATAATTAATAAAGACTGTAACATCAATATTAAAACAGATATTACTGTTAACCTAAACACTTCTTGTATGCATTTTTCATCTGAGAAAAAAACCAACATCACTACCTTCTAACGTTAAACACTAAAAGTACTTAAATGCTGACTGGCGCGCTTGAGCTTAACCAAAGACCGAGATATCAATTTTGGGCGATGAAGTGTTTTGCCCTACAGTTATAATTATATTCAAAGAAAAACAACTACATTAATAAACACTTACGCTTCTGTCTCTAACGTGTATCACAACCACGTTAATATAAATGCTGAACACCAAATTCATATTAATATTAATAAATGCTTAAAACCAAATTCCTTTAAATGGTAAACACCAAATTCCTATAAATGCTGAGCACCAAATTTCTATAAATGCCGAACACCAAATTCATATAAGTGTTAAACACCAAATTCCTATCAATAAATGCTGAACACCAAATTCCTATCAACAAATGCTGAACACCAAATTCATATAAATGCTGAACACCAAATTCCTATTAATAAATGCTGAACACCAAATTCAAATAAATGTTGAACACCAAATTCCTATAAACGCTTAACACCAAATTCCTATTAATAAATGCTGAACACCAAATTCCTATAAATGCCGAACACCAAATTCCAATAAATGCTGAACACCAAATTCATATAAATGCTGAACACCAAATTCCTATAAATGCCGATCACCAAATTCCAATAAATGCCGAACACCAAATTCATATAAATGCTGAACACCAAATTTATATAAATGCTGAACACCAAATTCCTATTAATAAATGATGAACACCAAATTCCTATAAATGATGAAAACACCACATTCTTATAAATATGCTGAACACGAAATTCCTATAAATACGAAACACCAAATTCCTATTAATAAATGCTGAACACCAAATTCCTATAAATGCTGAACACCAAATTCCTATAAATGCTGAACACCACATTCCTATAAATGCTGAACACCACATTGCTATAAATGCTGAACACCACATTCCTATAAATGCTGAACACCACATTCCTAAAAATGCTGAACACCACATTCCTATAAATACGAAACACCGAATTCCTATTAATAAATGCTGAACACCACATTCCTATAAATGCTGAACACCACATTCCTATAAATGCTGAACACCACATTCCTATAAATGCTAGGCACTGCGATGTCTCTAAAGTGTATTCAAACTAAACGCTAAACACGTGCACGTTTACCGACGTCCGCGATGGAATCAGCACTCCGTGTATACGTCGTGGAGGGAAAAATAAAACAAACGCTTGGAACCCGAGCCTGGACTGGGCGACATGCATGCTCGTTTAGTGGCGGGAAACCACGAAAAGGATCAGCAATACAGGGTCTACAATAATAAAACCACGTAAAGAAAGCCTCATTATACAGCCTCAGGGGTAGAGACGGCAAAGAAAATAAAACGTCTAAATACACAAAATGCCGTGTGCCCCATAACCCTATACTAAAATACCCCTACTGCAACAGACAGAAAGAGAGAGAGAGAGGGTGGGAGAGGGAGGGGTGGGTGGGAGGAGAGAGAAATAGAGAACGGGAGAGAGATAGATATATATGGAGAGAGGGGACAGAGATGCAGGGGGGAAGAGAAAGAGAGCAAGAGAGAGAGAAAGACACACACGCAAACACACACCTGGCCACAGGCACACACACACACACACACACATACACACACACACACACACCAAAACACACACCCACACACACCTACACACACACAATGAAGCTTGCATTCACTCATAAACACACAATTCAATTCAAATCAAATCAAAAATTCATTTCACGTCTGTTTACATATCACATAGGTGAATTTAGATCATAAAGTTATTCTTACACAACCATATAATACATCATAACAATTTCAGTTCTGTTGTGTTAGTTACTTGCGCAGCAAAATCATTCCCCGGTTCACCGTGGAACACCGTCATAAATATATAAGATTGGTGAATCGTTAGCAGCAAAATCATTCCCTGTTCACCGTGGAACACCGTCATAAATATATAAGATTGGTGAATCGTTAGCAGCAAAATCATTCATCGTTCACCGTGGAACACCGCCATTAAAATATAAAAATGGTGAATCGTTAACAGCAAAAGTGAAAATGAAATAACCAATAAAAGTGCACCCCCCTCCTAACCCCCCCTCCCCCTCGCCCCCCCCCCCCCCAACCAATATTTTCCTACATCACAGGACCTTTCAAATAGTTGCCATTCCTTTTGGGGTAGTAAAGATGTGTTCTAAATCCACCGTCATTGGTTCCCAGCCAGGGAGGAGATTTGGAGGGGGAGGGGGAGGGGGGCGAGGGCGGAAAGGAAGGAGTTATCAAGCCCCAAAATTACCTTTATTTTTCAAAAGTATTGTTTTGATATAAATCGATAAATTCATTTGCCTTTACGTGACCATTGATAGCATCAAAATGTATTCTAAAAATAACACTGCCGCGACAGTGTGTTTAGTATGCAGGCACAATGGTTTGTTTACAGAACAAAAAGAGATGCCTAAAAGTCAAAGTTCAGCGGTCGGTTTGAGCAACAATTGCCCATTATATTATCTTTTAATGTGACAACAATGCATTGTTACAAGTAAACTCATTGTGACACAAAACACTACATCCCTGACACTGTGACCCTTCAAATAGCACAAGCCGATGTGAGAACGTAGATCTAGCGGCTAGTCAATTGTTCATCATTATACAAAGCACTGTAAACGGACAACAAAATAAATGGGGACAATAGGTCACGGGGACAGCGAAGTAATCATAGTCACAGTGAAGTGATCATAGTCACAGTGAAGTGATCATAGCCACAGTGAAGTGATCATAGTTACAATAAAGTGATCATAGTCACAGTGGAGTGATCAGTCACAGTGAAGTGATCAGTCTCAGTGAAGTGATCACAGCCCCAGTGAAGTTATCAACAGTCCCAGTTAGGTTATCAGCAATCTCAGGAAAGTTATCAGCAGTTCTAGTGAAGTTATGACAGTCCCAGAGAAGTTATGACAGTCCCAGTGAAGTTATGATATTCCCAGTGAAGTTATGAAAGTCCCAGTGAAGAGATATGACAGTGTCAGTGAAGTTATAATAGTGTCAGTGAAGTTATGATTATGTCAGTGAAGTTATGACAGTCTCAGTAAAGTTATGATTATGTCAGTGAAGTTATAATAGTGTCAGTAAAGTTATGATTATGTCAGTGAAGTTATGACAGTCTCAGTAAAGTTATGAAAGTACCAGTGAAGTTATGACAGGCCCAGTAACGTTATGATAGTCTCACTGAAGTTATGGCAGTCCCCAGTGAAGTTATGACAGTCCCCAGTGAAGTTATGACAGTCCCAGTGAAGTTATGACAGTCCCAGTGAAGTTATGACAGTCCCAGTGAAGTTATGACAGTCCCAGTGAAGTTATGACAGTCCCAGTGAAGTTATGACAGTCCCAGTGAAGTTATGATAGTCCCCAGTGAAGTTATGATAGTCTCACTGAAGTTATGACAGTCCCAGTGAAGTTATGACAGTCCCAGTGAAGTTATGATAGTCCCAGTGAAGTTATGACAGTCCTAGTGAAGTTATGACAGTCCCAGTGAAGTTATGATAGTCCCAGTGAAGTTATCATTGTCACAGTGACATGATCATAGCAACAGTGAAGTTGCCATAGTCACAGTGAAGCAATCATCGTCACAGTGACATAATCATCGTCACAGTGACATAATCATAGTCACAGTGGCACGATCATAGTCACAGTGAAGTTATCATAGCCACAGTGAAGTTATCGTAGTCACAGGGAACCAGTCACACTACAGTGGACCAGTGTCTCGTTGTTGGTCTGAGGCCCGAAACATCGAATCAACGAGGATAGACTAAGATCAGCGAAGATGGACAGTCCTTTCGACTTGAACACATCATCGCTGACCGCATTACGTGAGCGTACTATACAGATCCTATATATTTGCACAGCGTTTGAAGACGCCGCCCATCCAGGCTCATTCCATCCCCATTGAAAGGCTTTTCAATGTCGGATGGCTGCTACATGTGAGTACAACCTAACAATCCGTGATGTCTACACACGGCTTAGTGGCACTATTTCTCATTCCGCCGCTTCCCAGCCACAGCTCTATGTGCCACGATGCTCCACAGCCTGACCTGGCTAGTAGATTGGAGTGGACGGTCCTCCAATGCACGGCACTAAAGACGATAATATGGATGCGGATCAAGTCCAGATAGACATGGGGATCCTCTTAGATTTGCCACAGCCAGCAGAGGGATCTTCTAGATCCGTCATATCCATCCCTTTGTTTTATCATCTACTAGCGCCACCTACAATAGTTTACAAATCTTTGATGCTTAACGTAGTTGGGTAAGTTGAAATCAAAGGGTAGAATTTCTTGAAATGAGGTTGATTTTAAAGCAAACATCCTGAGAATCAAATTTTTAAATAAAAAAAAGGGAGGGGAGGGGGGCGGGGGGTATCACACCATGCTACTTTTGAAGTTCGGCAAAATGTCTGAATGGAAAGGTGGCAAACTTGGGAGAAAAGTAGTATAATAGCAAACAGCACAAAAGGAACTAAAATGAAGATTTGAGCATGACCAGCAAGGTACAAATATCCTTTATAAGTAAATTTCGAACATTTTTGTGATTGAAAATAAAATTTCAGTGAGACAGTGACACTTTTCAAGCCTTCAAAACTTGTAATTTTGACTCGCACAAGAGACTAAAACTACAATAAATCATGAAATATTATATAGAATTGCCCGCAACTTAGCAGGCACAGTCTTTATTATCATGTTGTGAGCATAGGTCGCCCAGCTAAATTTTGATTTGAATTGGTAACATTTACTACACACCCTTAGTCAAAACTAGCCGTCTACCTGAAAAATTAATCAGAATGTTTTTTCAACTTTGCAGATATTATCTTCATTATCATCTTGTTACACTCCCGTTTTAAAGGTTAGAGTGCACAGGTTCCATTATGTTTGTCTCTGTCTGTCTGCTTGAACGTCTGTCTTAGTGTGTCTGTGTGCTTGCCTGTTTGTTGATCTCAGATGATAACGGTTCAATTGAGCTGAAACTTGGTACACACCTTTTATAGGTAGATGCTCATTGAAAAAGTGAATTTCTGTTTTCTCTTCAAGTAACGCGGCCGCAATGCAGTGCCACAATCAAAGTCATATATCAGCAGTTTTAATTGTCCGATGGAATTGAAGGTTGGGAAACATATTTCATAGGGTAAAAGATTAGTAACCACCGAAAATGAGAATGACTTATTGTGGATACATTCAAAGGACACATGTTTTTATTCTTGCAATTTCTGCTTCGTAAGCATGCGCTTACCTTGCTTTGGAACTAGACTGCCATGCTCTTTCCATCGGGATAATATTTGGTCACTAGAATGGCAAAGCCTATTGACTCGCATGTTCCTTATAGAACTCGCAGTATTTAACAAGAAATTAAGTGCCCAGAAAAAAACAAAATGAAAGGGTGGCATTAAAAGGCAAAGTAAACCGACCTTGATCTTCCTATGCTCTTGACCTTGAGATGACTTTGACCTCCGGTTCCAAATACAATCATGTAATATCAAATTAGCTAAAGCAAAAGTTGTATCATGCTTAAAAAAACAGGTTAACTTGGGATGACTTTGACTTCAGTTACCTTGATCTTGGGATGACCTTGACCCTCACGTGATCTCTCATGAATGCCTGATCAAATAACCCATGCTGTTGCATACTTTGGGTTAAATAAACAGCCATTCCACTGTACAATGACCTATTTTTGCAATGCCTAAAATGACATTGACCTTCAAGATCTCCGCAAGAACGGAAAATATCTGAAAGATCAATCTTCATCTCTAAATACAACGTGTTTGGATTTTATATTTCTCATAGTTTAGAGTCAAAGTCACTTAAAAGTACCTATACTAACCGAATTTGGACACCTCCAGTCACCTTGACCTTGGCGTGAGGTAGACCAAATTTGCAAAGTATGTGTATCTCATTAATATCTAACATTCATCAAAGAATCATAAGTTCAATATTAATAACCTAGAAATAAAAGTGAAATTTTGTGAAAAATTGTCCATTGTGACAAACATTTCATGACTTGTGACCTTGACCTTGAAGTAAAGTCTTTCATTCACTGATCATTTTCGGGGTCTCATGGGCATATGCAGTCTTACCAATTTTAGTTGTGATAGTGGAAATAGCCTCTAAGTACTTACCCACTTTCAAGTTTTTGCACAGACAGACGGCTGACCTCGGTCAGGCAGAAGGGCAGACAGACGGAATTTTTTTTTTTCGATAGCATTTATGGACTATTTAGGACTAATCTCGCACAGATTTGCGAAAATCTGGAGGAAAACAAAATTGGAACGAGGAACGCTGGGAGCTGGGGTGTTGAGCACGTAGACTCGCACTGCTATGCATGTGGGGCAATTATATAAGTTATTTACACACCCACATATGAAAACATCGGAAAACAAGCATACGGAGTTGAAAAAAAAACAACAACAAAAACTTACGCGATTTTGATGTTGTCAGCGCATATCTGACGTCATTTCTTGCAGACTGACATGAAAAAAAATATTAATAATAATAATAAAATGCTGTTCCGCACAAACTACATAGCCTATTGGGCACGGTGGTCTAATGGTAGTGCTTTGGCTTGCGGATCTGAAGCGCCATGCTTCAGTAGTGGTACACAGTGTAACGGAGGGATTTTTTTGCGTATTATAATCTAAATAAATATATGTATAACTACTTATGGTGTAATAAATGAGTGTGTGAGTGTGGCTGTCTGACGCTCAGTATAAGGTGTGTGTTCTATCTCTGTTTACTATACTCATACACTGCCACACACGTGCTTGCAGACAAAGACAAAGAATACACAGTTATTTCTCTTTGCCCTCTGTTATGCTATTTCACACTCAATCATGAACATACACAATAAATCATCTTCACATACACTAAATTCACAGATACATTAAATCATACAATTATTTCTAGCACATAAATAAATTCACACATACGATAGTTAAGTGCATACAGTTAATGTATTAATTTCACCCAGTTAGGTTGATGAGTGCACACCGTTTACTCAGTCAGTTCGCGCAGTTCTTTCTGTTAAATGCACTCAGTTACTTCCAGAGCTCAACACTAGTAGAAGTCGTTGTCCCTTTCTGAGGACGTCACTCGACTCTACACTTTTGCATTAGCATCGACACAAATATCTCACTTTAAATATTTCACTTTGATGACTTGGAGACACAGAAGTCACAGTTTTTATTTACTGACCTATTTCACGGATCAAGCACTCCAGGCGCGGAATTATTAGCCGTCGCTGGAGTCACAGCCACCCACACTGAAGACGCTGCAGATGTCTTCGTGGCGTCGATCCGGAGATTTACTTCGGCACCGTTGTTGCAATTCTGCACCAGTGATGGTATCCGAAGGAGAGGCAAGGCAAAGATGGGGTCCACATCCGGTCAGGCCAGTGATGTCATGGGGACCAGATCCATCCGCCGCACATCAGGGGTTCTTTGCTCCGTAACCGCCCCGCTGTATACAACATGTACACAATCGTAAATTTTCGCTCTTATCCTTAAAGAGACTGTATGTCTTTATAGCTCACATTGAGCAAGGATCATTTCCCTTTGTAGAATGTCTCTACACGCCACCACAATCACTACAATCACTATTATCAGCATTCCTGTGACAATACCTAGTATAGCCACTTTACACACATTGCATAGGCTACACACAATGGACTATGAGACTAATATTACAAACACAGCTCACCTTCATTTTATAACATAGTTATACCCATTCATTCATCAATAGATATTCAAATTACACAACTGAAATACGTTCCTATTTCAGCCCATATCTTCACATATGACTGAATATAAAAATGGCATCATAATTACAAACTGAGTCACACATACATGTATCACATGATCAAATAAATATTGACATGAGTTATCGACCTTTGTTTTCAAACATGGGTTCTTCTGTACCCTAAACGTACTAATTTACAAAAAGCAATACTCTTCCTTTTTCGTAAGAATAGCTTAGCAGTTCATTATAAATACCACTAATAATAATAATAATAATAGTAAATACCTGTATTCTTATACAGCAAAAGTAATTCCTAAAGAATCAGGTCTTTCTAGAGCACCCACGTAAAACGTCCTCTCGCTTAAGCTGATGTATAGTCTCTGCTCTAACAACAGTTCACAAACTATTCGAAAAATTACGCAGTGACGTCATCACGTCTTCATACACAAATGTGTACGAACTGCGGTCGTTACACTACCCCCCTCCCAAAGAAAAAAAGAACCGACCGAGGTTATTTTTTACAAGTTCTGAGGATAATGTCAAAACACAGCAACGACCACGAAACCTTGATCAATGGAACCGATTGATCACGATCAGCGCGTGACAACAGATCCGCGAACACATTATGTGTACCTGGAAGTGGTTCAAGAGTGAATCTGAACTATTGTAAGGACATGAACCATCATCCTGGATAACGCCAATTCCTACTGTAGGGACAGTATGCCTATCTGTAGAAATATCCACGAGAGAAACACAACACTGAGGTTCTACAACCTCGACATCCGGAAGCAAAAATGGAACAATAGAAGCTTTCGGTTTACGACCGAACATCCGATCAAAAAGACTGAAATCTGTACTTTCTGACGGCAATCCCCTACAAGCGAAGAGCAATGCAGGAAGATAGCGATGCCAAGCTTTCGGTTGAGAATGAACAACCTTTCGAAGCATAGATTTCAGAGTGCCATGAAACCGTTCAACAGTACCATTTGCTTGAGGATGGTAGGGCGAAGTACGTATGGCTTGAGTACCACACAAAGCATGAAACTGTTTCATCAAATCAGAGTTAAACTGAGAACCTTGATCTGAAAGAATTTCCTTGGGAAAACCTAACCTTGAAAAAATACTCATCAAAGCCTCAGCAACTGCAACAGAAGAAATGTCTTTCATAGGAACAGCTTCGGGAAACCTAGTAGCTAAGTCAATCAAAGTCAGAATATATCTGTGACCTTCAACAGATGGAGGAGACAAAGGCCCAACTAGATCAATAGCGACCCTCTCGAATGGAGTCGAGATAAGAGGCATAGTCGCCAAAGGAACAGGGGGAACTTTTCCTTTTGAAATTGTTTTCTGGCAAATGTCACAAGTGTGAACATAAGCACTCACATCAGCAGAAACACCAGGCCAAAAGAATTGGGACAGAATCCTAGTCAAAGTTCTACGAACTCCACAATGACCAGCCAAAAGTTGATCATGCGCAGCAATCATGACTGAAGTGCGAAGTTTTTCAGGAACAACAACCTGATGCAAAATATCCTTGGATTTCTGATACCTTCTGTACAAAATATCATCTTTAAAATAGAAAGTATAGGTAGCAGAACCAACAACCTTTTCTTCACCTGAAACAGCTAACTTAAAACAACCTTGCAAAGTAGCATCATCTTTCTGCAACTGAATAAGTTCAACACGAGTGACCTTCAAGTCATCGCACACAGTGACAAGAGGTTTGTGCGGGAGATCTTGCTTCCTAGCCTGAGCACGAGTAGTGACAGCAGCAACAGGGACATCAGCAGCAGCAGCAACTTTGGTATTTTGGGTCTGCTGAACAATCAAACCTGGAATATTTCCTACAATCAAGTCAGCAACTGGATCCTCAAGAACACAACAAACCAACTCACCAACAAAATATGGACAAGAAACAACAACTTTAGCCTGCTGGTAGATGTTTATCTCACCACCAAAAGTTTTACACCGAACAGTACCTGGTACATACTGCTCATCAGAAACCAAACGTTTTCGAACACCACAAATGGTAGCACCTGTTTCTCGCAGAACTGAGCAAGCAGTAGAATTTACAGAACCAACTTCTAAATGCAAGTGACCAGGTGTCTGATCAAAAACAGAACAAACAACTTCAGAGTCTACAGGGACAACTGCACAACCAGAGCTTGATTTATTAGTCTTATCATCTGAAGCTGTGGCTTTCTTCACAACAAAGGGACAAGATTTTCTAGTATGACCACCAATGTTGCAAACAGGGCAAGGATTTTGACTATTTCGAAGGGGACATTGTTTAGGACCATGACCTTTACCATCACAAAGAGGGCAATTATCAAAATTGGTGTAAAATGAACCACCTCCACGTCCACGTCTATAAGATCCCCGAGTTTGATCAAAACGACCTTCGACCTTTTGGTTCGAATCTGTGTATGTTGGGTCTTTCTTTTGAAAACCACCACGATTTCTCCAATAGCCACGACCTCGATAGTTGGAGTAACCACCGCGAGAATCTGCAGAACCAGCAGCAGCTGATCCTACCGAACCGAAAATTGTAGCAGCCGATTTGCGTGCTAAGTTCTTTCCGGGACGAGCAAGACGATAACTTTCAGCAGTTTTAACCATATCATCCAATGTGACAAGTCCACGCTCGCGAATGAAAGTAGCGAGATCTTGTGACACACATTCTAGAAACTGCTCACCTAAAACAAGATTCATTATTCCTTGCATGTTTCTAGGAACACCGGACAAAGCTATCCACCTATCAAACAATCTGTTCAGTTCAATACCAAATGTTTGGAAAGGTTCGTTTGAGTCTGGTCGGACTTCACGGAATTTCTTGCGAAAACCTTCAGCAGTACACTGGAACTTCTTAAGCAAATTGTCTTTCAATGTTGGATAATCAACCTGACCATTTGCAGCAAGACTGTGGTATAAGTTCAGTGCATTACCTTCTAACAAAGCTGAAAGAAATGTAACCCATTTGCTTTTATCCCAGCCAAGGGCTGTAGCATGAGTCTCAAAACGAAAAAGGTATGAATCTATGTCATCTTGTCTTTCTTTGAAAAGAGGCAACTTGGGGTAAACAGGCCTAGCACCAAAAGAATTACTATCTCTACCTCTGTTTCCATGACCAACATCTTGTTCATCAGGTCTATGTTCAGAACGTAACTCAAGTTCCTTTTGTTTTGTTTTCTCTTTTTCTAGTTCCAAAGCTAACTGAACATCAGCCTGTTTAGTTGCTAGCTGAACTTCTGCTTGTTTCTTAGCTAATTCAATCTCCAATGTTTTCTGTTTTGTTTCTTCTTCTAATTTTTTTTCATCTCTTAATCTTTGTCTCTCAAGACGATCAAAACAATCCTGTACATATTTTCCACGTTCTTTATCAGGAATACCCAAAGTTGTAGCTTGACCAATAAAAGATTGGAACAACTGATCATAATCATCAGACATGGCTAAGTACAATGTAGATCAACAACCAACAAAAAAAAAATTTTTACTATAAAAGTATCAAAGTGTTCAAACAGTAAATCAATAAAATATCAAAGTATCAACAATGAAATGGTCAAATGCAATCAATCAAACAACTATAAATTGCTCAATGAATCTTATGAAAACAATTAAGGTTTTTTCAAAAGCAGCTTTTCAATACAATGCACAATTCAAGTTATAATGAAAACAGTCAAGTCTTAAATGTATACAAAGCAAATTATATATTGTAATAATCCAATATGTTTTACAAGTTCTGAAGCAATAACAAAATTTCTTAAATATCAAATTGAATACACCAAGTCAATATATTCACAACATATGTTGAAGAACTTCAACTGAAGTTGATAATAAACACAATGAATATACAGTGAAAGATTAAATTATTAAGTTAAGTTTTTATCCAAATATTTGTTCAAACAGTCTTTTAGTTTTAAAGTATGACAATATTATTATGCATAATCACAGTAATGAATCTATTCACAAGTATTTAAAGTTTATATTAATGTCAATAGGAATTAAAAAAAAAATTAAATAAATTTCTAAGTCAAATAAAATATACCAAACGCTCAACCATTCACAATCAAAATTGTTACCTCCCTTGTCCCAAGAGAATAATTATATACCCAGTGTAAAAAACTATCCTAATGAAAAATATATACAATGCCCACAAAGGAAATATTATGTAAACAAAGTTATTAAATAAAGAATTATGAAATGAGAAGAAAACAATTAACTCTCAACACTATAAGCACTAGAACTAAATAATACTATAATACCAAGTAGACGGCCAAAGGAAAATAAACTCAACAAAATAACAAAGTCTTATCAAGAGTAATTTTATAAATAATAAAAATCAATAAGTGTCACACTAACTACTATATTATTCTATATCCAATTAAATTCAAAATCAACCAGAATTACTAAACCAAAATAAAATAAAAATCACAAAACACAAACTATCAATACTAACAATCCAACATGAATCAAAGGAAACAATGTATTAACAACTAAACTAAATCAAGGGAAACAATTTAACAACCAAGCTAAATCAAGGGAAACAATTTAACAAGGATAATCCAGCATAACTTCATACATAAATACAGAATATTATAACATCAAACTCAATGCAAATCAAGAACACAATAAATAAATAAAATAAATTAAATTAAATGGGGCTGAAATTCTAACACTACAACCTACTTAAAATAAGGGCAAAGAGAACATACACCCAAACACACGCATGAAAGGACAGAACCCTACACAGCAAAGAACTAACCAAAAACAAACAATCCCACTAACAGAAGAACAGAGCTGAAATAAGAAAATAGCAACCCGCAGACAGAACAAGAATTAAACCCTTAGTGCCCAGAAACTGTACACAGGCACAGCCGTTACGCTGGAGACGGCATTGTCACACAAAACAAAACATCACAGTCATACACAATATAATCAAGAGTTTTCAAGGGAGATAAGCCCACTAGTCTAACTGTATATAAATATAATAACTAGTGGTGCCCTCTAATAAATATAAATATGTATGACTTAATGCTAACTAACACAGAGAGAGTCTAGGGTCACCAAATGTAACGGAGGGATTTTTTTGCGTATTATAATCTAAATAAATATATGTATAACTACTTATGGTGTAATAAATGAGTGTGTGAGTGTGGCTGTCTGACGCTCAGTATAAGGTGTGTGTTCTATCTCTGTTTACTATACTCATACACTGCCACACACGTGCTTGCAGACAAAGACAAAGAATACACAGTTATTTCTCTTTGCCCTCTGTTATGCTATTTCACACTCAATCATGAACATACACAATAAATCATCTTCACATACACTAAATTCACAGATACATTAAATCATACAATTATTTCTAGCACATAAATAAATTCACACATACGATAGTTAAGTGCATACAGTTAATGTATTAATTTCACCCAGTTAGGTTGATGAGTGCACACCGTTTACTCAGTCAGTTCGCGCAGTTCTTTCTGTTAAATGCACTCAGTTACTTCCAGAGCTCAACACTAGTAGAAGTCGTTGTCCCTTTCTGAGGACGTCACTCGACTCTACACTTTTGCATTAGCATCGACACAAATATCTCACTTTAAATATTTCACTTTGATGACTTGGAGACACAGAAGTCACAGTTTTTATTTACTGACCTATTTCACGGATCAAGCACTCCAGGCGCGGAATTATTAGCCGTCGCTGGAGTCACAGCCACCCACACTGAAGACGCTGCAGATGTCTTCGTGGCGTCGATCCGGAGATTCACTTCGGCACCGTTGTTGCAATTCTGCACCAGTGATGGTATCCGAAGGAGAGGCAAGGCAAAGATGGGGTCCACATCCGGTCAGGCCAGTGATGTCATGGGGACCAGATCCATCCGCCGCACATCAGGGGTTCTTTGCTCCGTAACCGCCCCGCTGTATACAACATGTACACAATCGTAAATTTTCGCTCTTATCCTTAAAGAGACTGTATGTCTTTATAGCTCACATTGAGCAAGGATCATTTCCCTTTGTAGAATGTCTCTACACGCCACCACAATCACTACAATCACTATTATCAGCATTCCTGTGACAATACCTAGTATAGCCACTTTACACACATTGCATAGGCTACACACAATGGACTATGAGACTAATATTACAAACACAGCTCACCTTCATTTTATAACATAGTTATACCCATTCATTCATCAATAGATATTCAAATTACACAACTGAAATACGTTCCTATTTCAGCCCATATCTTCACATATGACTGAATATAAAAATGGCATCATAATTACAAACTGAGTCACACATACATGTATCACATGATCAAATAAATATTGACATGAGTTATCGACCTTTGTTTTCAAACATGGGTTCTTCTGTACCCTAAACGTACTAATTTACAAAAAGCAATACTCTTCCTTTTTCGTAAGAATAGCTTAGCAGTTCATTATAAATACCACTAATAATAATAATAATAATAGTAAATACCTGTATTCTTATACAGCAAAAGTAATTCCTAAAGAATCAGGTCTTTCTAGAGCACCCACGTAAAACGTCCTCTCGCTTAGGCTGATGTATAGTCTCTGCTCTAACAACAGTTCACAAACTATTCGAAAAATTACGCAGTGACGTCATCACGTCTTCATACACAAATGTGTACGAACTGCGGTCGTTACACACAGGTAGGCCACTTCCAATGATGGGCCATCCCTCAGTAGTGGTATACAGGTACTTCAAATGATGAGCCATCCTTCAGTAGTGGTCTGCAGGTACTTCAAATGATGAGCCATCCTTCAGTAGTGGTCTACATGTACTTCAAATGATGGGCCATCCTTCAGTGGTGGTACACAGATACTTCAAATGATGGGCCATCCTTCAGTAGAGGTCTACATGTACTTCAAATGATGGGCCATCCTTCAGTAGTGGTCTACATGTACTTCAAATAATGGGCCATCCATCAGTAGTGGTACACAGGTACTTCAAATGATGGGCCATCCTTCAGTAGTGGTATACAGGTACTTCAAATGATGGGCCATCCTTCAGTAGTGGTATACAGGTACTTCAAATGATGGGCCATCCTTTAGTAGTGGTCTACATGTACTTCAAATGATGGGCCATCCTTCAGTAGTGGTCTACGTGTACTTCAAATGATGGGCCATCCTTTAGTAGTGGTCTACAGGTACTTCAAATGATGGGCCATCCTTTAGTAGTGGTCTACAGGTACTTCAAATGATGGGCCATCCTTTAGTAGTGGTCTACAGCTACTTGAAATGATGGGCCATCCTTCAGTAGCGTCCGTCCGTAGGTCCGTCTTTCACTCCAAATGTAACTTATTTGTTTGTTTGTTGAAAAACACACTGTTTACATTATTACAAAAGTAACTGAATGTTGTGCCGATGAGGATCAACTGTGTGACCAGCCTCAGGATGTTCGCGAAGAGATGAGCGTTCTATTTGCCGTCAACAGTCTTCTACAGCATTTAATGCGTCCATAATCTTTGATCATCCCATTGAAATGTTTGCAAGGCTAAATCGTTGGTTGTTGGCCAGACGGCGTCAGTCTGCATCGAACAAGGTGGCAGCAACACAGACAAGGTCCGTAGTGAAACGCTGAAGATTGTTGACTCCACAGTCACGGCCATCGTTTTGGTGTTGTTTTATTCCATTTAAAGTGCAGGAGGCTTGCGCCTATTTAGACTATGGCTATCGTTACAGCAGCCTCGCTATGTGATGCAGGAAATCAATCATCAATTGCCCCAACATTCCAAGGCCTAAGAAATTATAATTGTTACTCTATTTCTTTCTTTCTTTTTCTTCTTTTTTTCCGTTTTTTTTTTCGTCTTTATCTTTTTTTGGGTTGTATTTATTTATTGTTCTCATAAAAAAAAATAAACGAAGAAGAAGGTATCCCGTAACCTTTGGGTCGTTTGGGAGGGAAGCGTTTGGGACTTCCCTTTGCTGTAGGCCAGCATAATGAGGACGATACCCCATCTCCTCTCCCTCGCTGCTTGACTTTCCCAGTTGTAAAAAGATCCAGATACCCATTCTCAGTTGGGTAGACTGGACTGTGTCCTGTGCTTGTTTCAATCTTTTTTGTGTGTTTGGTGGTTGCTTTCCAAATCCAAGTTGTGATAAGAGGCTAGATTTACACAGCACTATAGCTTCTCGCTTTCCTTAGTCAGCTAGTAAAGTAATGTTTGTCTGCAGCAGACGATGAAAGTCTACTGTGGGCTACACATTTGTATGCTGACGCTGGCAAAGTTACGTAGTGACATCATTCAGCTTACGTATAGTCAGTAGTACCACTACCCCCGGTAGAGAGAGCCTCTTGTGGTTTTAGTTTTCCTGGGCTTCCGGCTGATCACAGCGGTAGAGGGTCATTCTCTGATCCACTTGCCTAGAGGAAAGAGCTCGGCTCTAATAGATCTCTCTACTTGAAGACTAAAAGCAGGAACTGGTGAAATTCTATTCAACCTAGTTAGCTGCAGCCTGACATTGTCAAAAAGGTAAATGAACAATCTTTTGTTGCCTCGCGATTTATTGATATTATTGTTGAATTATGTTTGTGAAATTTGCCATGTTTAGAATTGTGACTGTTAGTCAAACTTTGCGTGACCACGTGGCGAACACGACCGGTTCGAGCTACTCTGTTGTTTAACCTATATGTATTATTGCAGACCAGTGGCTGTACCGGAGAATGTGTATAATATTAAATATTTCTCTATGCGTGTATTTAGCCATGATATATATTTATATATGTAGGCCTATAGGAAATTAGAGTGGAGATTCCAGTGGACCACGGACTTAGCAGAATGATCGTCGCTTATATATAAATAAGTGGAGCTAATCACTGAGGGCTATTTCTGCCTTCAGTGAGACGCTTTGCACACACCTAGTATACACGATGTTGCAGAAATTCGTCTCATATTTTGCAGACGAGCATAAATCGAGGGCCCGAGCAGAAGCAAGACAAGTAAAAGTCTTCACTGACATCCGGCCTGCATTGGAGCCTCACGCACTGAGCGACGAGAACCCACCAGTCTGTCAACAAGGAGAAGACTCCACCACAACACAGCTCATCGAATCTAGAGTTAAGTTATATTTGCACCAGTGCACCAAAACTGTAAGAAAAAGGACATCACTAGTCCACCTTTCTAGAAGACTGACCCATTGGGCAGAACGCACCAGTAGCCCGATGGTGAAACAGTAGCTGCCTAGAATTATCAAGGAGCGACCCATTCGAAGTGATATGTGGACTTTTAAGTTAGTATAGTGATTAGAAGATCTTATATAGAGTAGAGGAAATAAATGTATGATATTTACTGTTAACAAGTGGCTGGACTACCTATGTTTCATAGCCGTGTGAGAGCTAGTGTGTCAGTGAATTTCTTACCATTTTCTTTCTATCTCTGTACCCCAGCCTAAACACAGACCGAGATAAACTTATACATGTATTAAAATTAGTCACAGGGAGATTAATTAGCGATCCCCATCGACGAAAGACGAGTGGTTAATAGCATTCCATTGTGCAAAGCCCAGCACCAATAGACCCACCGTCACACAAGTACTAACCCTTCCCGACGTCCCTTAACCTGAAACATTGCAAGCGTGTGGCCGAACCTCTTTGCTATTGAGCCCTCCTCTTGTTCTCTTACTTTCTTCAATTGCTTGTTTGTTTGTATATTGATGTTTCTCCCTCCCATTATCCTATCTGTGGAGTGGTGAGGCGACGTTCCTGCTTCGTATTGACCAAGGCACACTTTGAAAATCTCAAGACATAACACATGATGAGTTGGAATGTGCTCCTCGTCCACCTCCTCGACGTCCATCTAACACTCCACTTAAACTAAATTCTCGTCTCCATAATTTTTAAAACATCCTTTCACAAGGAGCATTAATTCAATCATTCTGAAAACCGGGAAAGGACAACTATATGCAATAAAATATTTTTTTGTTTTGTTTTGTGTTTTTTTTATATCACATGAACACACCCACACAACTTGTGATTTCGAAGCTTGAATAAGAATGTGGCCGAAAGGGAATCTTTCTAACTCCATTCTTTCAGTAGCTTGAGTGTGATTTGTGCTTCCAAAGACAACATCGAGGCTCAGACTCTTAAAAATGTAGTATGCTTCTCTGTGACCTAACACCTACGTCTCGTAAAGTAGCCTCTTACACTCTGCATAACTTCTCAAAGCACGGCAGATCGGCCAGTCCCAACTATTCATTGCGGTTTTGCTTTCGGCCCTGGAATTTACAGTGGTGAAATTTATACTTTACGACCCGCCTGACGTGAGGCGCGGGTGTCAGTGATGGTGTTGTCTCCCTTGTCGTTCACGTTACGCCGTGCGGTGGAGCTGCTAGGTACCCCGGACATGATGCGGTACTCTCCCTTGCCCCGGGTTTAATTCTTTCCCTTGACGGAGTAGCAGACGACACTGACAAACAATTTTAATGTAACATTTCTGGGCGTTCTATTTTATGACTATGCATCTAGGTTTTACGCTAAACTTCTGGTCGTAGGTCAAAGGCGTTTAGGGGGATTCTCTCAGGGCCAGCATTTTTAGCAGTGTCCATCACCTCTCCAGTTTCTGACGAGAGTCAAGTATCCGATCACAGGTGGGTGAGCCGGGATGATTGTGCTGCACTGTTTTGGCTCAATTTTCGTTGGTCGCCTATCTACATATTTTGGATTTGAAGTTTGGATAATATTTCGAAATCCATGAGCGTCATGCTCTTTAAAGTCCGGGCGATGGAATAGAATGCGTGCGTTTTCCAGCCTAGATTTGGGTTTGTATTGTCATCTGAAAGAGGCGAGCTGCAGCTTGCATAGGTGTCTGAACACAGCTCTGTGCATTTGTTCATGTGTGAGGTTTTGATACAATATTGTTCTACTTATAGACCCTCATTGCTTAACAACAAAATCGTTAATGTCCCGTTTCATCCACATGCATATCACAACGGCAATCTGCAATCACCAAAACTTTAATTAAAACTAAAAGGACAAAGCCCACATGACTCAAGGCTCGTTATGCAACTCGCAATATTTAACATGAAAATGAGTGTCCAGAAAAAATGAAACGGTGGTAATATCCATTTTGATCTTTCTATGCTCTTGACCTTGATCTCCGGGTCCAAATACACTCAAGTACTACCCAATAAAGTACAGCAAAAAGTTGTATTATGGCAACAAAAAGGTGACATTAGGATGACCTTGATCTTCAGTGGACTTGACCTTGGAATGACCTTGACCTTCATGGGACCTCTCATGCAAGTCTGATCAAATAAATCGATGTTGTTGCTTAGTATGGGTTAAATAAACAGCCATACCACTGTACGATTACTCATTTTTTGTATGTTTTTGCAAAGGCCTCAAATGACCTTGACCTGCAAGATCACCCTCCTCCCCCCTTACCCAAAATGAACATTTATGAAAGACCAATCTATCATCTCTAAATCCAACAAGTTTGGATTTTATATCTCTGATAGTTTACGGCCAAGGTCACTTCAAAGTACCTACACTAACCGACTTTGAAAACCTCCAGTGACCTTGACCTTGGAGTGAGGTTGACCATAATTATTTGTATAATATTTGTGCCTGATTAATATATATCATGCATCAAAGAATCATAAGTTCAATATTAATAACCTATGGGCAAAAACGTGAAATTTTGTGAAAATGTTTCATTTTTGGACTAACATTTATTGATCCTGTGACCTTGACCTTGAAGTGAAATCATTCATTCACTGATCATTTATGAGGTCTATTTGGTATACACGTCTTACCAGATTTGGCTGTGATAGTTGAAATAGGTTCTGGGTACTCAGGCATTTTAAAGTTTTGTACAGACAGACGGTGGACAGCGGATGGCGGACAGACAGATGGACTAACTTTTTTTTTAATGAGGGGGAGAGGGGGGGGTAGGGGGAGAGAGGTGGGGCAGACAGACAGACGGACGGACAGAAAGACATACAGACAGAAACAACATAAACACACAAAACATACACAAAGAGGCATTTAAGATGCATATGCAAACTCCAACTCCAAATTGAAGAGAAGAAGCCAGATCAGTGACGTCCATCAGGCCGACTGCTTAATAGATATCTCTCATTGTCAACTCATTATGCAGCTGGATGTCACAGTATCATGATACTTTTTAAATCCCCTGACAACACAGGGGGTGGAGATAGGGGAGGAAGGGGGAGGAAGGGTTAGAGAGTTAGCTTTAGTATCGTACCCTTTGACCTCTGAGAGGATTCATTGCCTCTCACGTGGATCATTTCCGATATGCTCAGGTGAGAAAAAATAAAAGAATAAAGGGCCCCACGATCACACATTTTAGCGTCAACGATCCTTTGTCAATTCACAGTCAGTGTTGTCCCCTACCGCACCCCCCACCCCCACCGCAATCCCACCCACCCCCATTCTCCCACCACCTCCCCCGGCAAAAAAATTAAGCCACAAAACAACCTGTTTCAAAAATACGGTTTTAATATAATTTTATCGAAAAAAAATCATGCGTTGATGTGCCTAATAATAGCCCCAAGTATGATTGTACAAAATAGCACAGCAGCGAAAGTGTGTATAATAGGCACAGTGGTTTGTTAACACAACAAAGAAGAGACGCCTACATTTCACCGTTTAGGGGTCTGTTCTGGCAACAATTACCCATTATACCATCGTTTAAGTGACAGCAGGCCAATTTCCCAAGTAAACTAAATAAGACAAACAAAATTTCAATATAATATTTATATATACGCACATGGTTGAAAATCTGTCCTTATATTAAAGTACAGAAGCTTAGTGTGTACGATCACTGCTAGCACATTTCCCATCAGTGTGCACGATCACTGATAGCACAACATTTCCCATCAGTGTGCACGATCACTGATAGCACATTTCCCATCAGTGTGTACGATCACTGATAGCACAACATTTCCCATCAGTGTGTACGATCACTGATAGCACAACATTTCCCATCAGTGTGAACGATCGCTGATAGCACATTTCCCATCAGTGTGTACGATCACTGATAGCACACCATTTCCCATCAGAGTGTACGATCACTGATAGCACATTTCCCGTCAGTGTGTACGATCACTGATAGCACAACATTTCCCATCAGTGTGTACTATCACTGATAGCACAACAATTCCCATCAGTGTGTACGATCACTGATAGCACATTTCCCATCAGTGTGTACGATCACTGATAGCACATTTCCCATCAGTGTGTACGATCACTGATAGCACAACATTTCCCATCAGGCACAAACTTATGTCAAGTAGACTTTTAAGGTCAAAGAGGGTTTTCTCCGAGTAGTCTGGTTCTGTCCCTCCCTTTAATAGTGGTATTGGATGGCTATCCTATCCTACAATCCTATCCCGTAACTCGAAGGTCGTAGGGGCACCACAGATGATCGTTTAACCAGCGTACTCCATCTTTCTCTGTCTTCTGCAACCCTCATAGCTTCGCTCAGTGTCAAGCCAGTCTATTCTCGAATGTTGTCCTACCACATCTTTTTCTGTCTCCATTTTCTTCTGCCTCCTTACAGGATGGTCTTTGCAAGGCCTGATGCTCTGGTAACGTGGCCATACCATCGGAGTTTCCGTTTCTTCACCACTGTGAGCATGTCATCATGTTGTCCAATGGCTTGTGTGATAGTCTGTCGGACTTCGTCGATGGTAATGTGATAGATATACGAAATGCCCTGAAGTCTTCTGTAGAACCTCATCCCCATGCTTTTCATTCTTCGTTGTAGATCTGCTGTGAGGGTCCATCTTTCGCAAGCGTATAGGAAGATGGAGAGGACAAGGGAGCGCAGCACCCTTACCTATGGTTTTGGATGCAGATTATATAAATTTAGACCTCATGTTTAAGTGATCAATGTGTGTTTGTTGTGTATGGAAGAAAAAAAGAAGAAGAAGAAGAAGAAGAAGAAGAAGAAGAAGAAGAAGAAGAAGAAGAAGAAGAAGAAGAAGAAGAAGAAGAAGAAGAAGAAGAAGAAGAAGAAGAAGAAGAAAAAGAAGAATGAAAGAAAGAAAAAGAAAAGAAGGAAGAAAGATCTTTAATTTTAATGTCTGTTGACACATTTATGTTATAGTGTACATTGAAAAAAACACATTACGGACACTAGCAATAGCAAACAATAACAATCGTATTAATTAATACATTTTTCCATTATAGCACATCTACCATCACAACACGCAAACCAACAAGTCAAGGAGAGCCAACGTTAAACAAACAAGGATAGAAGAAAAGAGAGAGAAAAAGAGAACAAAACACACACACACAAAAAAAAAAGAAAGAAAGAAAGAAAGAGGAAAGAAAGAAAGAAAGAAAGAAAGAAAGAAAGAAAGAAAGAAAGAAAGAAAGAAAGAAAGAAAGAAAGAAAGAAAGAAAGAAAGAAAGAAAGAACAGTAGAATACAAGAAGAATGAGAAGAAGAAAGACAAATGGAAACTGAGCATGGTAGAGCACGGCTATAAAGTAGATTGAAGAGTCAGTGTACATCAGGACCGCTACAAAATAGATTGGAGAATCAGTATAGGCTTACTGAGACTGACTGAGACTGAGACTTTATTCGTCTGTGAAATTTACATACAAATTTGCCTTTTGCCTGCGCAAACATAGTAAATGTCAAATGTAGAATATCTTTAAAAGAATGGCATGTACAAAACAAACAACTAGTGCAACACATTTTATATATATTAAAACAACCACTATCCCACAATCCAAACATACTTGCGCCGTGCATTCCCACATACATAGCCATCACAAACCAACACCATCACACACAAACACTAACCACAGGCGTACAAACACTCGCAACCCATGCACAGACATGATCATCACATGCTAAGCCAAATCACAAAACAGGACTGTTTGAAAAATTAACACGCAGACACACACACACATACGCACACTCACACAACTCCAGAAACATACAGACCCACAATGCAGTTTTCACACACAACAACAACAAAATACTGTATTAGGCACTGTATATATTGTATGCTGGATCACACACACACACACACACACACACACACACACACACACACACACACACACACACAC